>WBMW01002207.1:2196711-2304128 GCA_013396635.1 Penelope pileata
CCCTCTGGCCCGGCGTGAACCGGCCTCTGTCCCGGCCTCACCCTGGTGGCTGTGGGGCTGCCTTGGCTGAGGGGAGCGTTTCCTGACAGGAATGTCAGCCTGGAGGGAGCGCACGGGGCTTTCTCGCCTCAGTCGTGACAGGAGCCTCGAGCAAACGGCCACGGCGTGACCGCGGGGCTGCCTCTGCCGTGACAGGAAGCTCCAGCGGCCAAAGGGTGGGCATGGGGCTGTGCTCACCTCTGTGGGGCCATCAGCCATGAAGCCACCAGACGTGAGGAGGAGTGTGAGCCGTGTGCCTCTGCGAGGGGTTCATTCCCCACAGGCCCTTCCCTGGCTGCAAGGGGCCCGTGCTGACACGGAGCAGTGTCTTTCACACAACTTCCCCAGTTCCCCTTCCAGCCATGGCACGCTGCCCCGCCAGCGTCACAGTGACACGCACGCTCAGCTTGCATGGAGATAACGTGAGGAGGTATAAACAGCACAGTGTGATTGCAGCAGCCTCCCTTAGCACAGTCTCTTGGTAGCTGACACAGACTCAAAAACCGATACAGAATGCTGAAAACTGACTGATTTAACCATCCTACCCCAACGAACAGAGTATGAACTGTTAGATCAGCACCAGCCAACGTTAGTGACACCAGCAATGCATGACACATAGCAAACAATACAGAACAGCACATAAAAACCTTCCCTGAAAAGCACTTGGTTCCAACCAGTGCTCTTGCATATGCATGTGCAGATACAAAAGCTGATCTGTACATGTGTGCTGGCTTACATAAATGCAGATCCTACATACAATCTGCATATCCATCACTGTTAAAAACCGCCCACAGCATCACGCTGTGAGAAACTGATCTGGAAGGAAAATATCTTAATCTTACCTCTGTATTGGCACAGGAAGTGAGGAGAGGGGACAGCAATATAAAATTAGGACATTCTAGGCTATGTGTCACCCTATATCCTCTCTAGCAAAAGTGCTACTGCCCTCAGAGTGATTCCTGTGTAACTGGCCAGTGTTCAGGTAAGGGTTTCCTGTCAGCATGTCTGCACTTCGCAGGACAGTTCTGAATAGAAATTCATGAGTTAGATCTGATGACCTAGTTCAGGCATGAGAATTAGTTATTCCATGCCCATATTAATTTTATCTTGCTTTTCAGCAGGATTAATCTGCATGTCCACATGTTGCCTGAATACAGTTACGTTGCATCTTGGAGCGCTGCATCACGCTGCACATATGTAGACATACCCTAATTGTAACCAAAAAAAACTTTGTATTTCTTAGTTATTTCCCTCTGTTTTATACTGTGTGACATTATTGGTTTCCTTTTTGTGCCTGTTTCCAAGAAAGGCTTACAGAACATTATTTGGACATACCAGAACCATGGCATGGGCCATTAGAAGCTGGCAGAGTATATAAAAAAGTAGATACAGTGTCCTTTCAGTCCAGCTTGTTAACAGGTGGAAACGTGGCTAGGAAAGTTTGCATTCTACCAAATCTTGGTGAACTCCTGGCCTTCTCTAGGATTCACTGGTTCAGCTACAGCTTGACAACTCCACTTCCCTTGTTACTCTGTCATCCCTTGAGAACAGAGGACTTGATTCTTCCCGTTCTTTTGTATCTTTTGAGCATACACCTAAAAAATTTGGAAAGAACCCAAAAGTACAGTCCTGCCACTGAGTGCTGTTACAGCTCAGTGAACTCTGGGAGAAGAATGGCTGAACTGACGACTGCTCTACAGATGTTCCTCTTCCCAAGCAGAATAAAGCTCCTTATTTCCTTTACAATCACTTCCCTGCCTTTCCACAAATGTGCAAAACTGATGCAGCAGAATCAGTATCTGATCATTTTGGCATCATTTGATATAATAGAAGCTTAGATTTGTGAATTGAAAAGTGTTATTTCCCGTTGTTATCTAGGGATTCATAAATTTTCCTAAGAAATTTGTCTTGTCTCTTAAAGCAGATGGTTATCTTGCCCCAAATCAGAATGAAGACGCCTCAGTTCTGCCTAAGCTTTGCAAGCCCATGAAAGATTCCAGAAGAGTAGCATTTCCAGCAGGTGCAGATAGCTTTACATTCTCCATCTGTAAGGAAGAATGAAACTGATTTATTTTGCTGTTGTGAAGTAAAGTTGCAGTTTGTTTGTAGAGAAGGAAGCACAACAAGATGGACTAGCTTTAGTCTTGATGAAATTCCATTCACATAATGGAACTATACCATTCATACATTTGGCCTGCTGTCTTTTTTTCACTGTAATATATTAGAAGAAGAAGCCAACACATCAGGCAGCAGCATTAGAACTGTTCCTGTAATGCTTGCTAATTGAAGTAAATGGGAATTTGGCCTGAGAGAGGACTGCAGGATGCCTTCCTTCAAACTGCAGTAACATTAACTCATCCACACTGCTGCAAAGCAGAGTCACAGTGGAGTTACTGGTCGTAACACGAATTGTCTCTCGCTATACACAAAACATCTGTTTTGTAGCTCAAGTTTCCAAGAAGATTAATAGTTTTTACTGGAGCTAAATGTAGCACCGAAGGGCACCACACAAAATGGCGGTTTGTTGTGCCAACACACCTGAATGCTGACCAGCAATACCCTTCCTATTTCAGGCCTGGATCTCCTTCAGTGGACACAGGCAAGGTTATACTGCTTAACCGTGCCAAATTATGTGATGATTTTTGCAGGATGGCAAATTGCCTGATGGCACTTAGGTTGGGACCACCAAACTCATCGCTCTTATTACCTCAGCTGATTCCAAATACACATCTTTATGAGGGAAAAACGGGGGCATTGTTTCTTCCTCCTACGGTACTATTTCATTCCTCTTAAATTGTGGTTATTAAAACGTTTGGGCCAAGTTACTGAAACAGAAAAATGCTGCAAAAATGCTGTATCAAAGTGGAAAGGCTTAAAAACTGCAGTTCTGTGATAGGATAATGCAGTTTAAATATAGTAACTGTTTTTTTCCAGTCAGCCTGCTCTTTGATTTCATGGTATTATGTCAAGGGATTTTTTCCCCTCTCTCTCTTTAAGAAGCTTATAGCTTAACCAGCAAAATGCAAAAAATACTGAGATGAAACAGTTACACAAACCCAGTAGAAAAATTGGTGATTAAATATGAGCTTGAATTTTGATAATTTAGATAATCTGAGTTTATCATTTTTTTTTCTTAGGAAATGTATATCGTGTCAGCAGCAGGTAGAATTTGACTGCCACGGAGGCCGAGAGACCATGCATACAAAGGATAGTGTTGCTGCTGGGAGATTTCTAGAACTGGATCACTGTTCCTGCACAGAGCAGCTGCTTGCTGCCTTGGTAGTGCAAAAGAGACAGTGAGCCAGATTCTGAGCTCAGTGACAGTAAGAGATCATCGTTTGGCTTGGTAGATCTCTTATTTCTATGTCCTGCTGATAGTCACTTAGTTTGTCACTGAAGACATTAGAGTATTTGCCACAATAATCTGCATTTCCCTGTTTGGAAAAATCTTTCTCTCTTATCCTAATACTGACGTCAATATGGGATCTAGAAGTATGGGAGATAGCAACATTTTATCAGAACCAAGATCCATCATGCATATCTGAACAAATCATTTTATCCTTATTTGATGGCCAAGTCATTTCTCTTAAAGGGAAATCAGCTTCACTGCTATCTTAAAAATGTTCAACAACTTTAGAAACAAAGCACTGGTCGGTGCCCACGAGATTTGAATTATGTTCTCATCCTGACCTGAATTTTCCATCTAATTAAGGTCTAATTCTAATTAATTTGGCAGCTAGCTGCCACTTTTTCCTTTGTAAATATCCCTTGTGTGCTTCTGGATCTCAGTTTTACTATCTGTAGAAGTGGCTAGGGATACTGCCAAGCTTGTAAGGATGTGCAGGGTCAGCCACAATATTGATAAAATGGTAGAGTTTGTTGTTAGGAAGGTGTTATAAATTTGACCTGTACTTTAACGAGTTGGTGGCTAACTGGGATGTCATAGCTGCATTCACAGTACATATCACCTACCTGCAGAACTTAGCAGAGCAATGTAAGTTGAATTATTTTGCTATAGAAGTTGGGCCACCACTTCCAGAGCAAAGAATTTGCCATGGCATACAGAGTTTACCTTGCACTCTCTAGAACATGTAATGCACACTGTCTCTATATTAATCAGATACAAGTGAGTTACTCTGGTGCTTAGCAGGCTAATGACAAGTCCCAGAAACTACCAGCTACAAGGTAGGGCAATAATTACTGTACATTAATGGTACCATTGTATCTGTCTCTAGGGGCACTATAAATTCAAATTCCTTTCCTGCTTTGTAGATATTTATGGAGACAGAACCAGTCTTGTACACTGAAAGGAAAAGAGAATGGAAATTCCTCATACCTAGCGTTTTGTATGGTCCTGCCTATGGGAGGATGGATGAAGAAAAGAAGGATGTCAGAGAAAAGTACAGTTATACTTCTCATATGTTCATATCAATGTGTTCATAATGATGTTCATATTAGTCTGTGAGCAGCAATGCCAACCAGAATGTAGCTCACTGGTGCCAGTGGTTTGTCTTTTCACTTTCTATTTACTCAAGCTTTGTATAGTAACAGTCTCAGGTTGAAGTGATCTGAATTACTTATTTTTAAAACTTTCTTTTTTGCCTTTCTTGACCCTATCAGAGGCTGCAATCAGGGTGGTATAAGCAATATATATTATTTTTTTTATAGTACCATACCATGAAGAGTTCCCCTATGCAGTGCATAGCTATTGTTTCATATATTTACTGAATCACAATGAAGTCACATTCCTATGACTTTTCAAGATTGAAAGGATGACATCCTTATACGTTCCATGTAGGTGAGCAGCAATAATGTGAGATTGAAAAGCTTTTTTTAGTCATGGAGATTACTTCATTTGCAGCCATTGTTTGGGACTGATGGCACATGATTAACCCTTTTTATTAGGCTTTTTCTGACATTTTGTGATATAACACAAGCTGAGGCTGCTTTCTGTGTTTTTTGTTGAAAATTTACACCAAATTCATAAAGAGTTACTATTAAGATACCAAAGTAACACACTTTAGTTTTCAAACATTCTCCTATACTATCATCCTATACCATCAAAAAAGCTCTTTTATTAGTTATATAATATATTATTTAGAATTTCCAAAATATTTTTTAAATTTTTTCTGTTGAATTTTTTTCTCTCCCATAACATAAGACAAAATTAGCGATCAGAACCAGATGCTCTGTTTGGTTTACCAGTTAAATTCTTCCAGTCTGCACCATCAAAAATCTTTGTAACCCACAACCTTGGTGGGTTTTATTTTTAAAAGGTAGTATTTCTCTAAGATTAATGGGTGCAATTACATTGTGTCTGTCACCTTCCCCTGCCTTTCCTAAGGTCTTTACATCAGCTTCTTAACATGGGAAGGGAACTGTAGAGCTGTACGACTGCCTTCATTTTCTGTTACTGTGACTTTAACCAAGTCTGAACACATTTTTCTTTAGTGGAATAGCTGCTGTATTGATCTTCCATGTTTCCACTTTCTTATCTCGTTTCTACTATTCAATACAATCTAGATAGGTATTTCATGAAAATATCATGTTGTTGAAGGGGCTTTAGCCTCCCAAATTACCTGTGGTAGTTTTTGGTCATTCAGAAGATAAAAATTCTTACAATTAATCTCCCAGAGCTCAAGGTTTCCAATACATCAGATCTGATTTTCTCTGTTTATTATGCATAGATTTCTTCTGTGTCAATGGTGTTACATGTGAACTCAAATTATCCTGACCTACAATGCTTGTTTCATTTAAAGGTTCCAGGTTTGTTTGACTCTGGGGTATTTTTTGTGTTGTTTTTTTTTTTCCCCAGTTCTGTTAGAAAAAGAAAACCTCTCCTGAGTCATATCTTAAAAATACTGCTGAGCTCTTAAAGCTGCTTCTGCTCCTGTGTCACAAAGCATTATCGACAAGATATTCATTTCTACCACCTACAATTCCTCAGACAGAGAACTTCACAAATTCTTTTCCACTTGCATGTTGAAAGTATGCCGGCAGCGTTCTTCTTCCTAGAAGTGCATTAAAATGGTCTTCCTGATATGAACAGGTTGGTTGGTTGGTTTTTTTTGAGAACCATGCTATCAAGCTTGTAATTTAATATTAATGACATTAACAGACGTTATTAAAAGTCATGCTGATACAGTGATTACAATTATTTTCTTAATAATTTGCGTTCGAAACTTCTTCTAATCAAGGATCTCAGGCATTTCATAGACCGTAATGAAAATTGTATTATACAGTATCCCTGAGAGAACAGTAAATATTATCATCCTCATTTCACAAAAGCAGGAGTTGAGGTTCAAAGTCACAATATCTATGGCAGGACTAGAAATAGATATAGTCTCCTGGCTCTCAGTCCTGCTCCTTCTCCAGTCACCCTAAATAGTTTCTAGTATAGCTTTGTGACACATTTATCACATGATTTTCAAAAATCTCATCCGTTTTGTTAAGGAAAGCTGAAAAAAATATATTTAAAAGTGATAAAGGAGACCACCTCATTTTTGAATGAGGTTGCTGAAATGATTCTAGCTGTTTTATGGACAAAGCCATCCAAGTTTCATGAGTTAATCCTGACCCTAAGTACACCTAAAATAGATATCTTTGCCTCCAGCTAATCAACAGGCTTGCTAAGATTGCCTAAATAATTTATGTATAACCAACCAGTGGAAACTAGATCTTCTGTGATTTCCCTAGATACATATTCTGCATGTATCATGTGTATCCTTGCCTATTTCTGATATTCATTTGAAATTCAGTTGGGACATTTCAGAACACTTGCACTCCAGCTGTATAGCTCTAAGAAAAAGCCATCTGGAGACGTAATACGGTATCTTTGAACTGGGTGAAATAATGTCTTAAATCCAAGTGCACTGTGGATGAAGATTCTGAATTTTCTGTTACTGAACACTTCATCGGAATTAAAAAACACCACAGTTCTATTTCTAACTCTGCCAGTGGCCTATGTGGGTAAGAATTTTGTCTCTCAGTACTGTATTTGTACAAGAAAAATAATGACATTGAGCTACAACCTTCATAGATGATACAGTGATATTCAAACAGATAAATATGAGGTGTGAGAGGATGAATAAATGAAGTGAAAAATGCTCCACTGTAGAGAAAATAGATTTTCTTTTCCAGCTTCTGCAAACAGAAAGCAAAAGCATTAGCAGACATTGTCCTACCTCATTCTGACTGCAAATTTAAACATCTTTCACATCTATAGCTGAACTGGAAGGTACAGTACAAACTGTCTATCTAGAGTTCATAATTCATAACTTTTATACAGAATCCATAATTGGAAAAGATATTCTGTCTCTTTTGGATGTGAACTGCTAAAAGACTTGCTCATGTCTGCTCCCCTGTGCCAGGAATGCTTTGGACTGTTAACTGTACTTGTTGAGACTAGCTGCAAAATTAGGGCCAGGTCGTAGCTGCAATCAGCCGTGCAGAAAGTGGAGGGGGAGGATAAGGTACTCCAGGAATAATTTAGGTGTGGCAGAACTTCTACAGCAGTCACTGAAAGAACAGAGCAAGCTTTGTTGCTCTCCCACATTGGCTCACCTGCACTGGTTGGTGCTGCTTTAAGCTGGAGAGTTTATGGCAGCACCAAACTGGAACAATGCTTGTGTAGCTCTTAATATCTGTGCAAAAAGAGTGTGAATCACTATTGTTACACATCATGTTGTTTTGCACGCACCTTTACCCCCCTCGCTATTTTTATCAATCCAGTGATGCCTGTCTGTTCTCATAGCTAGCTGGTCAACATGTTCCTTATATTTCTGTCTTTGCTTATTGCATTGGATCTCTGCACAGCTGAAATTCCTTCAGGCCTAAGCCTTGGGGCACTACATTGAGTTCATGTACCATTCCCAAGTGTGAACTTGACTACCTTTCACATCTAAGAGTTTTCACATTTGAAATGTGCCAGAAAAGACCAAGAAGAAAGACACATGAAAATCTCATTGAGAATGGTAAAGACATGAATTGTTTCTGGCTTGTATTTATAGAGGACCTGTTCATGACAGCTGTAGGAAGGGATCAGCAGATCTGCTAATTCATATTTGCTGTGCAGAATTCCATGCTGCTGTGCGAAGCTGGGAGATCTCCACTGCTTATACTGACCTTTAACGTCAAGACCTTCAAAGACTTCTTTTAAATGTCCACACTCACTGAGTTGTGGTAATCCTGCCACATTGAAATCTGTGGATATTCATCATTCCTAAGAAAACGCAGAGTCATGGTTAGCTCTGAAGAGGTCAGGCAGTTGGACTCAATGATTTTTGAAAGTCCTTCCCAACTGAGCTATTCTTCTATTCCATTCCATTCCATTCCATTCCATTCCATTCCATTCCATTCCATTCCATTCCATTCCATCCCATCATATTGTCTACATAAACCTTTTTAACTTTATGCTACTATAACATGTGTCTGTCCTCTCACAGGGTGAATAAATGTCATATAGTACATTCTGTCCCATTTATCACAACTGCTATTGTATGTCTACCCTGGATCCATATCAAATTAGTATTGATGAGGTTTTCCAGTCTTTATTGAAAGACAGTATAATGGAGGATGTATAGAAAATACGAGTGTAAAAACAAGGCTCAAATGCTCGCTTGTGGAAGCAGCTACATTAAAACAGTCTGCTGAAACATGATTTTGGAAGGTCGTTCTCCTATTTCGGAGATGTTTGAGATAGGTACCTTTGACATTTTGATTAATAAAGGTGTAATAGGCTATTTAGGTTTATTCTTTGAGGTGTAAACCAGCCATTGTGGCTTTCACATGTTTAACTACACAAATATCTGAGATAAGTTTCTAACTAATATACTTTTAAAAACTTATAGTAAAGCTGTACTGTACATAGAAATGCCACAATCTTCGGTCATCGCAGACCAAAACTTAAATGATACATAACTGTGAGGATAGGAATCTCCCTTTTCTGAAGGTGTAAAGTTTCCCCTTTAGCTCTGGAGTTTACTGACTTCCACCTGCCACTGGGACAGAATGATGACCATTTGTTGGCTTGCAGGGCAGTATTGTTTCAGAAAGAAATTCCACTTGCAATGGAGAAAGCAAAGATTTTTGTGAGATTCATGTTCAGTTACTTACATGAGAGCTACTTGAAGAAAGAAGATAAGCACGAAAATGATTTTCAATAGGCAGAAATTCTCAACAAACTGTTCAGCTTTGACTGGATTCATACAGAAACAGCAAATAAATGAGGCCAAGATACATGTCATACTGAGTTTGCATTAGCTGGAAGGTTTGGAAATAATTAAGAGTAAAACTGTTAATGCTCCATTTAAATAGCTGCTGCCTATCTGTCCAGTATGAAAGCCCAATCTGTTGTATTCAATCAGCTTTCAGCTGCTACTTGCCAGCAGCCTAATTCCCCAGTCTTGTCTCTGTGCTGCGTTGTGCATTCCACTACCTGCTAAGTTAAACCCCGCTGTCCTGGTTCAACATGGAGATTTCTAGTGCTATTCAAACTATCCACACTGGTTCAGAATATAGCCCCCAGGGCTGGAAGCTGTGTTGAGTATCCATACCAACATGGCTGATTCCAATGGAGCCCCCCATGAATGAAGAGAGAAGTCAGCAGCTACCTACAGGATCGGCACTGTGTTCACCCATACCATGCATCTCTGTGCATTTATGCAGTTTTGACAAGCTGTTGATCTGCAATATTTCCATGTTAGGTCTTTTTTTTTTTTTTTAAACGAGCAAATTGACAATCCAGAATAAGTTGTTCACCCAAGTGCTAATACGTTGTCACAAGGGTGCTCCAGGTTGAGAGGCATTCTGAGCCTCAATCCCATGCCACTAGTTCTTTGCTCAGAAATATGTATTAAAAATGGCAAAGTTCATTGCACAGGCATTGGGAAGGAACTAAAGAGTAATTCATTGACCTTTGCAGGTTAGGTAATGCATATTGTTATAAGGAAGTGCCATTTGAGTAACAAACAGCAAATGTACACAATTCTCTTTCACTGACCTCTCAATGGTGGCAATCAGGATTTCCTGACCGTAATGTGTTCAGTGTTCTTGGCCTCTTGAATATATGTTTTCTGTGGTCTGTGGACACATTAGTTCTCTAACCACGTCAGAGGATGCTTAGTGCGTTATTTTTTGCTTAGTGCCTTTTATTTTTTGAGAGAGTACAGGTGCTGGAAAGAAGGAAGAGGGATAAGGAATGGGTGTGCATATGGAATAGTGAAGGCTCCGTGCTCTGCTCTCAGATTTCACAGTTCTTGTGCCTCAGTTTTCACTGAATTCAATGAAACTGAAGTGTCTGCACAATACATTGTGAAACTTACTTCCACTTACAGTGCTTGGAGGTAATGAACAGTAACAGAGCAACAAAGCAGTGTTCTGCTGCTGTTGCAGAATATATTGCAGAAAGAGGACATGAGTGAAAATGAATCTTTTAAGCAGATGCATAATTCAGGATGGGAATGCAATAAAAGTTAAATATGTTGCTTTTGCTTTTATAATAACTTAATAACTCAAAGGATTCTTCAGAAATTTTCAGGGAAAAAAATTATGGGAAACTTTTTGCTTCCTTCTGGAGAGCTAAATAATCTGTTCGAGTGCAGTGAATATGCCACATTCTTAGATGATTTGCAAGGAGGTGAATTAATTGTCTCCCTCTCCACTCTCTCTTCCCTTTTTCTAATTCTGCATGAGGATTACGTTCTGGTTCATGTGTTGGTCTTTATGTGGACTGTTGCACGCTGGAATAAATTGGCCACGCTCCTGCTAAAGAAGTGTTTTTAAAACCACTTCTTTTATCTAGAAATTCCTGGTACAGCATTACACATTTTTTAAAAATTAAATCAGTGAAATAGAGAAAGCTTTTCCTGTTCATCACTCTTAAAACTTGAGCTCATAATTGTGTGGCAGATGAGGCAAAAAAAAATAAAAATAATTAAAAAAATTGGAGCAATCCAGACCCCCTTGACTAGAGAATCGCTTCACCTCAGGACATGGAGATAATTTATCTGGGTGGCTTAGAAAAAGTGCTGGATAAGACTGGAGTACGAAGAGCCTGAGCAAGTCCAGGCTCAGCCTTTGGATTATCAAGAAACCATTAAATTCAGCAACTGGCATCTGAATGTGTTAATGTTGTAGATGCTAACATGGAAGCAAGGAAGTGCATTTGTGAGGCAAAAATATATCAGAGATAAATGCAGTTCTATATATAATATGTACATTTTACATATCCAGCATCTTTGCCAAAATATGAATAATTTGCAAGCACACTGAAGTTAGAAAATGCCAGAATAAAGGCTGCCTTTCCATGTATGTGCCCTAAAGTAATCTCTAATTACGTGATTCCAGGCTTCTTTTTCTAATTCCACATTTTCTAATTTCAGCAAGTGTTTGATTCTGTAGTCTTAATGCTTTCTCTTTTAAATAAAGACTTTGGGGATGTATTTCCCCGGGTTTTCAAAAAAGCATTTGAAAGTGATCGCATTCCATCCTAGGAACATCTTCATGGGTCATCAGCACATTGCAACCTTCATCTGTCATCCCAGAAGTTTTGTGCAGTGAGGCACAAACAGTCCTCTGATGGGTGTCATGCAGGAGGACTGCAAGGTAAAGGAGCACCTGAGCAGAGTTTTAAATAAGTCACTTATTATTGCTCTCTCTCCTCTTCTATTCGTTAATGCTCCCTGTTGTGCAACCTTTAACAATCTTGCTTAGATAGCAGTCACGTGAACTTCATTGACCCGATTCTGTTCTGCCTTGCACTGCATGCATGGTCATTTCTACTCATGCAAACTCCATTTTAAATGCTGATCTCTGATTTGCTACCATTTACAAACTACTTTGTTTATGCAGCTGTGATTGGTAGCACATAATGCTACAGTATGCAAACCCAGGGCCCATATAACTGAGGGCTGTACTTTAAACTGATTTTTTCACCGTGGCTGTAAATCAGAGCAGTCACACTGACAGCACAGGAGTTGGATCCAATTTGCTAAATCATTGTTGCTTGCCTACTTATTTCTATTGTGAATTGAAGTGGTAGCATGCAAAGCATCATAAAAATTGTTCATTTCCTAAAATCTACTTCTGTGCTCAGGCCTTAAGTCTTTCTCTCTCTCTTTTTTTTTTTTTTTTTTCCTATTTACCCCTCCTGCACTGAAAAGGTTGGACAGTCACAGGTCCTAAATCAGCACAGAAGTGGAGCTTTCAGGATTCAGGAGTGCGATCTCAGTAGAAAATGCCCTACCTGTGGATATTCAGACAGGACATGAGAGGGTTAAGTACTTACAGTATGTTATTTTTTAGCTGATTAATTTAAGTCAGGGTTATGCGCCTGGTACTGAAACTGAATATTGGAAGTTCTCTGTAAGACGTGGAAACATCAACAGGCTGGCTTCCATAAATAATACTGGAAGTTAAACAGTGGTTTCGCAGTGTCCAGATCATAGTATAAATAAGAAAGCAGAAAAATCCAGGAAATCCTTAGTTAACAAATGTTTTGTTTTAAAAATGATATGCTTTTCTTGATCTCTGAGAACCAGCTTCTCAGTAGACGCTGAACTGGGGAAAGGAAAAAACTTTCCTCTGGCTTGAGCAGGGTTTCTGGACGTGCTGAGAGCACAGTTCATTCTCAGGCTTCTCAGGGTTAGTGCCAAAATTCACAGACCTGGCAAAAGGTAAGAAACCAATGAAATTCTCTATTAACAAGAGACCAAGCTTGTATCAAAAAATATAAAATGCCCCATGCTGATACTAAACATTGCAACATTTGGCAGCTTTAGGAGATTGGATTAGCGTGATATTTTGGATTGAATAATCCCAAAGGATGTTCTAGGCATGCTGGGCCAAATTCAGCCTGGAGGAAACCATATCAATTTTACTAGATCTCTACTCAGAACAGTTTGGTCCATTTTTCTTTGTGACCAAAATTTAATGCTGAGGTATAAACTTGAGATATTGTAAAAAAATTATGATCACTCTTTTAAATAAATAATTTTAAAAGCCTTTCAGTTATTTCGAGTGAAAACGTGCTGTTTCAGGTAACAGATTTTCTGCTGTTTCCATCGCTGGCTTCTGGAGTAAACTGAGTTGCTCAAAAGCAAAACGGAGGTAAATGGGAGCAACTTTGAGGAAGTTTTTTCACTTACAGAGTGTGCTGATAGCTGCTGGTTTGTGACCCTGTTATCCTCAGTCCACCCCGTTCTAAATTCAGGTCCCGTTAAGGTCACAAGCTTTCCCATTCTGTCCAAAGCATCGTCTCTGTCTGGTATTTATTACGTAGCCCAGTGGACTGAACGACCTGTGAGCGGGCCAGATGCCAGAGGAAAACATGCTCGGGCTGGAGGCAGCCAAAAAACGTCTGGACAGTCACTGGGAAGCTATGAGGGTTCTTGTCCCGTTTTTGCTTTGTTTATGTTTTTTCGTAGCTATGTGGATTTTGAAAGCCAGAAGCTCTACTCAGGAAAATACACAGTTTGGCTACGTACAGGTTGCTGTATTCTGTTCAGCTCACTCAGTAGTGTATTTATCATATGATTTGTTTTTTCTCTTATCCTCTCCACAGGAAAAAAAAAAGTATTGGAAGCGTAGTGCTTGTTGTTTAGCATTTAGGTTTATTACTTCTGTGTTTGCATTACAAGCACATGAGTCACTTGAGTGAAAGGTAACCCCAGTTCCTGAGCAGGTTCGGGAAACCTGGTGCTCGTATAGAAAGCACAGCAGTGGGTGACCATTCTGTATCAAAGGGGAGGATTTTCCTTATCCTGTCTCAGAGCAGGAGGGAGGCATTTCAGCAGCCATTGCAATAATTTCTGTATCTCGGGAGGCTCAGAGTTGCTGTAGCAACCTTTTGCTAGATAGGAATTTGGCTGGTGAAGCCCCACAGGAATCTGCTCCCACTCTTGACTAACCTCTCACATCACCGGCCTCAGCTGCCAGGGAGAAACCCCAGCTGGGAATCAGGCAGGGTGAGGGACCTCTTTCCACAGGTTCCTCGCATAACCTTCCCCTCATTACCAGGATCAGATGCTTCTTGGCAGCTTTCCATGGACACAAGGCTCAGTCTGGACCCAAACTGTAAAACGGCCGTAGTAAATTTTATGTCTTCAAACAAGTCCTTATTCATGTGCTTGCAGATACAGAAACCCAACGTGCAAAAGCAGGGAGTGCAGCTTTAGAGACCAGTGTGGGAAGTTTGACTGGGAGGCAGCAGTAGTTCTGGTGACACAAAAGAAGTATTATAAAGTTGCTGAGGGGATCAGGCAGATGGGAACAGACTTGAGTAGGAAGGAATACAGACAAGGTCCCCAAAGCCTGTTACCAAGATTTGGATAAAAAATGAAGTGTGAAGTTGGTCAGAGCATGAAGGGATGCATCACTGCTAATCCAGTTCCTTCAAAAGTGTGAAGTAGCTTCTAGAGTAATGAAAGACAGTTTTTTGGCCTTCCAAGCTGCTATGTGGTTCAGAATAATATTTGGGAAATTTTATTTATAGATAATATTGCCCAATGGTTAGAGAGGGTAGACAGTTATTTTGGACTCTTGGTGTTCAATTCTAATTCTACAGGTGATTGGCTTCAAATCACAGGACCCCATATGAAATGCCTACAAAACAGGAATTAAAACAAGACCTTGACACAAGACATTGTTCAGCAAGGCACTTTATCATCCCCAAAATCTGGTACTTCTGCCAAAAGATGCAGCTGTGCTCCCACCTTACACCTTTATGGTGGTTTCAATCCCTTTGTTTTCCCCATTTTATGGGTACAGGCACTGGGAAGTTACTTAGCAAAAAAAATAAAAATTCAGAGTTCAGGCCCACAAGCAGTTTTACCAGTACATCTGACAGACAGCTTAGTCACACTGAACTGAATGCTTAACCTGGCAATCTGATTTCTTTTTTCTGTGCTGCCTTGCAGGTGAACAGCTCTGCGAGGTGGCTTGCGGTTCTGCTACGTGAGTACCGGTGCCAACGTGACTTAGGGATGGCACAGCTGCACAGAGGCACGGACAGCAGGCAGGAGAGGGGAAGCACTTGCATTGCTGTAAGCCCAGTCTGCGAGATTTCAGAAAGCCAGCTACAGCCATGGGCTAGGAAGGGCCCAGTTAAGCAGGCACGTTCAGAACACAGCTGTCAGATACGGCTGAGTCTTTCTAGGACTGTATGCTGCCTTCTGTTGTAACTGTTGGAGGAGGAGGAGGTGGCATAAATATTGTTTTCCCTTTATATAATATGATTATGGCTTTGGAATCGGGACACACAGGGCCAATTTCTTCTTTCTGGCTCCCAGTTTCTACTCCCAGGTCTGCTTCAGTAGCTCATTAACAGTCTGTGTAGACTAAAATTGTCATGGGGCAAGAACCAAAATCAGTGGTGGTTTGAATTAATCTGCTGAGCTGAAGGACTGAGGAGCCAGCCACGTTCATTTTTGCCAACTGTGTTGCAGGGCAGCTACCTCTGCTAAGCAGCTAGGGAACTTTAAAACAGTCCAGCAGGGATCACCAGAACTAAGCTGGGAGCATTCTGAGGCTTAGAGATGCACCAGCTTGAGGAAGCAGATTGTACATCTATCAGGTTAAACAGGCTGAATTCTTAATGCAAGATTTAACTATTGCAGAGATTGTTTTTAAGTTCTTCAGACAGGTCACTAAATACAACAGACTGTTAAAAAAAATAAAGTTTTGATTTGTGTATGTAACGATTTTCACTTGTTTAAAGCATAGTTAAAGCAGGATGAATTCCAGCAGAAGAAAATCTCAGTATTTTTTATTACTTTTTTAATAATAACAAATACTGTACAATCTAAAACACATTTTAATTCTTCAAGGAAGGAAAAAAAAAGCAATACTGACAGGTTTCTTAGGCTGCAGGCAGATGTTAGGCCTCAGAAAGTGGGCCCATGTATGGCTGTGGTCATCTAAATGTGTCACTGAGAGGCAGTAGGAAAGACAAGTGGGCTTTGGAAAGCTGATTGATCTCTGTGCAATGGACTGTTGGCCTAGTTAGAGTTATTCTAAATATTCAAAATTACAGGGCATTTCATGTAATCGGGGATGCAGCCTTGGCTCTGTTTCAGGAGTGGGGGCTAAGTTTTTTACTGTATATTTTTAAAAAGAGCATCCAGTTCTAAGGAATCTATTCCCAGCTAAAGCACACAAGCTCTGGAAAGGTCAGAGAGAGGCATCTCTAGCTTTGATAAATAAACAAATCTCTTCTCTGTGGCTGGGATGTCGTATTAATAGCAGTAGATTTGGTTTCGCATTGTGGAGCTCCTCCTGTTTCACTGCTATTGAAGATAAGAGAACACAAAATGTTCTGTCACCCTCCCCATGAGAAAACAAGCCAGCAGGCAAAGACTATTATGTTTAAAGATATTACCAAGGCAAAGACTCGGAGAAAGCAAACACTCAGGTTTATATTCAGTAACTACTGGATACCATAGCTGGCACATCAGTGACTCAACATTATTTAATGTCCTACATGAAAGAGTTTGCAAGACAGAATCACTCTGGTAGAAATAACCTGAGAAGAAGGGTTGAGCCTTGGGCAGATGGAAGTGGACTTTATCCTTTTATATGTTTCTTAGTTAGTGATTCAGTTGCAGCAAAAAGTAACAGCTCTTTTCTGCTTTTTAACCTATTCACCATTGTGCTGCAGTCTGTTTTACTCCAGTTTGCAATCTGCAGTTATTCAGACCTTCCTCCCAGTATACCAGGACTGTAAAAGTTTCTCCAAACAGTTCTTGAAAGGAAAAGACTGACTGTGAATTATTGTGCCCTCTAACTTCTCAGTAAACACGTGTAAAATCAATTAGCTCAGCTACACCTTACGGCTTCTCTACACGAGTTGTTTATGAATAATTAACTCTGGAATTCCACACGTGACGTGTGTTAGTTTGGAATATGTGCTTCTGAGTGCAAGGCACACTTAGCATAGGGGAGTGGATGAGAAGCATGATGGGAAGAAATGCAGGATTTATCCTTAATTAGCTAACATACATGGCATGTACAATTACCTTTCCCACCTAGGACCCAGTGATGTTAGCTAATACACGCCTCAGACATACCCCTTGTCCTCAGTGCCACCTTTTCTCCAAATCAGGCTCCAGTCCAAACAGCAGACAGCCTTCTCTTCTGCAAATAAGCATCTTCTGCTGGAGAGCAGACTGCTAGATGTAAGTAAAAATAAACACCAACCAAATCAGATAATTCTCCTCTCAACAGTTGTTTTCCTTCTCCTTGAAATGTCATCAGTTACGGATTTATTTCTTTTCCTGCTGCTCAGGTAGGGGATCTGTTCGGAGGGGAGCTCTTCCTGCATGCAGTAGGCATTTTGTCAAGCTACACCTCTACACAGGACACATAACCCAGCCAAATGAATCAAGAGAAAAAAAGAGTTCCATGCAGTGAGATCTTTTCCTCTAGGGATATTTATACTGCAAGGAAACAAAAATATTGGTGGAAGGCAAAGACACTGAAATCACTGACATTATTCTCTTCCTAGTCTGAGTGTGATCAGCCTAGAATTTCATTTTTGAATGTGCTGCCTGCTCTGGCCCTAAGGTAGCTGTCCACTTCTTATCTTTCATGGGAAGAAGAGAATCTCAGCTCAGGTTAGGATGTAGCTTACATGTGAGTGTTTATAGGGGAACGTCACTTCCCATCTGCTACATTCATTGCATTTTACAAAAAAAAAAGTTTCGTTTCTTCTAGATGAGTACACGTGCAAATTCCTCTAACAAAATTCAGAAGAAATTGTGGGCAAAGGCAATGGACTTATTTGACAACCACAGATGACTTTAAAATGATTATAAATGTTCAGAGAAAGTAACAGTCTTTGTAGTTAGCAGTAAAAAAAAATGTTAATTGTTCCATATTGTAGCTTCCTTACCATTTGAGAACAAACCCAGATTTTAATTCTGCCATCACAGGAATTTTGGCTGAGTTAAATGTGAGAAAGGATTTCAATTTTGAACACGAAATTTCTTTTTACTGGGATTTTTTTGATACAACATATGCCATAGAAATGAGGAAAAAACCCTGCTGTTAGTGCGAGGGCCTTCTGCTGGATCCTGTGTGTCTATGTTAGTGCTTGACAGGATTGAATACAGATATTTTTGAAAGGTGTGAGCTTTATTTGTACCTGGTACTGATAAGGGTTTATTTTTCAAGCAGATCTTGTAGTCGTCAGAGCTGTGCTGTGAATCAGATCATCTAAACCAAAGTCAAATTGTCACACTTAACATTTTTAATTACATCATAAGCTACTAAATTTGAAATATTTATTTACTTTAATAGATATCATTACATTTTAAAGCCATGTGTACCCCACTACATTTATGTACTAACCATTGGAAAAGCAATGCTAGAAATACAGTGTACCAATATGAATTATTCCAAGAATGTCACGTCCTTAACAGGTACTAGACATAAAGCACTTAATACATGAGAACACTACAGGAATTTATTATTTTATAACTTCAGGATTGATCCAGTTGTCTTTCTAAAAACGGAGTTACGTAATTATGTCTTTGCAGCTTAACTTTTATGTACTGGTTTTGAAAGTTCTAGCCTGATATTATGGACTGAAATGTATTTGAACAGCACCTGAATTTTCCTGCCAGCTGTGGAGGCAGCAAACAGACCCTCAGTTATGTAAGCAATAACACACTTGTTCTGCTTGACAAGGACACAGTCTGATTTCTGACCATCTATTAACAAATTAATTCCAAGAAGATGGATATTCAGCATCGTTATTTCAGTCTTATGTGTCTTTTTAAAATTTCTCTTTCAAGAATGAAGTCAGTCCTCTGGGTTGCAGCTGGAGAACGAGGGCAGCTGAGGCCACTCCAAACCTCAGGAGATCAATAGTGTTAGCAGCTGACGATCTAATTCTGGATTATTTGGGTCGGGCTCTTTTCTCCTAGCTAGGTGTGACTTGGTTGACTCAAAAGAGGTTACTTCATTCATTTTGTAGCGGTTACAGCACAAGTGAATCAAAGTTGTTAATCCTATTAATTGTTGTAAAAGTCTGATGTTTCTTCTAAGCAGTCATTCTGATTTTATAAAGCATTTTTTATAACTGATTAAACATATCTTAATGATATTACATGAATGGCTGGCAGTTCACTATGCTGCTGTTACATTTGTATTATGTCCATTCTGAATAAAGCTCAGGAGGAAAGCATTTATTCAGGAAAATGCTGTTAATGAATGCTTCCTTTGCAACATAGCTCTATTGGTTTTGCAAAGGTATTTATGAAGAAGTGATCGTCGTGATGCGTGTCATTTGGTTGTTCATACCTTATGACCAGATACCTGACCCAGGATGAAGTTAGGGTTATTACCTATTTAAAAACAGCATCACTAAAGAGATTGAAAAACACCATTGGAATTGCATAATAACCCCTAAGTGCATTCCAATATTTTGAATTTTTCCAGTTTCTTGCATAAGAATTTCAATGATCTCCCTGTTGTTGTATTTTACCCCCTATTAACTATCAGCCTTACCAAATACAATGTGTCTGGACATGGAGGTAGCACACAGGAAAACCCATGAAGTCCTGCCCTCTAACAAGCAAAACTCACTGAAAACGATGGGCTGCACTAATTAGGGCAGTCTGTTTTCTCTTTGCTTGTTCCAAAATCCTGGTCAGGAAATTGGAAGGGATCTGTCGAAATCATTACACTAGGAAAGTTGATTTAGGCTGATTTATGCCATCATGTAAATTGTTAGGAAAACATTCCCAGAACTTCGTTCCACTTTAGCAGATAGATGTGCCCTGTGAGGGAGGACAATGATTTTATGGAGAGCAAAGCGTTCCCTGCAACATCAAAAGCCCAGGTGAGCTTCAGAAGTTTGGATGTAATAATTTCATTCTGCATCATCCTGTTTCATTTTTTCAGAACCATACAAAGGAGAGAAGCACGTGAGACCTCTGACAAACGTCGTGAGAAGTTCTCTGCCCCTTCAGTGGTGCTGTTCCAGCTGCTGGTGGCTGTAAGCTGAATAACTGAGTTCATCATCATCTTTCACCAAGAGACTGCAGCACAGCCTGGCCGTGCAGCCCCCCAGAGTTGTGCCACCAGAACGGAAGAAATGTTTTCACAATAATTAGAAACTGATTTACACAAAAGTACCACAGAGAAGGGCAGTCCCACCTCTTTCAGGCTACAGGTAGGCTTTTCCTAACTTTTCAGTAATATATATTGCTGTATGCTTGTCTAAGCTATCAATGAATATACTAACATAAAAATTTCAAGTTACTTGGGACAGAACTCTTGAATGCAAAGCTACTGCCTTGCATAGCTCTCTGTTTGGGCAGTTTTCTTTACAGCAGTTTTGCTCCATGAGCACAGCAGGTGGGAATGAGCGTGCTCTGCCCATGACAGCTTCTCCCATGTTCTTTAACTCAGCCCACTCGTCTTAATGCAGACCCTTCAAGCTCATTCACAGCACTTGAAGTAATAATTAATCTTTTAAAAATTATAGAAACAGCATGGGCTTGCATACGCTATCTTACAGATAAGTTTGTGGACTTGTGTTTCCACAGTGGGTGGCTGCAAACAACCTTTGAAAAAGGGGTTTCAGATGTGTCAGTTCTGCACAGCTCTTAAACATGCACTCAGCTGTGTGAGCAGTTTGCTGGTGAAGCACAAGGTTCTGACTGTTCTGCCATTAGTGCTGTACTAGCTGTGAACCAGCAGTCATGCTGGAAAGTAAAACCTTGTAAGTAGAACATGTTTTCTGATGCCTCTCCTTTTGGCAGATAGGCTTGCTGGGACTGCTGCTGGCCCTGTCTAATGGCAGGGATGTATGCCTTGTGAAGACTAATTCTAATGCATGGAATTCCAAGTAACAGTTTCCATTAAAAATGAAGTTCTCACTGCTACTTTATTGGAGGATCTTGTTTATGAAGTTTTGTCCTAAGCTCCATGCTGCCTGTACGACACACTGCAGTTGAAGAAGCTCCCTTTGATATCTGTTGACCTTCTTTCAGTTTCCAGGTGCAAATTATTGCTGGATTTAATTTCCTGGAAACCTACATTCTCAGTGTATTCAGGGAGCAATCACAGTACGTGCAGTGAGAGGGCAGGCTTAATCCATGCTTGCTTACCGTGTGATTTATCTCTGTCCAATAGTCACCTCCAACTTAATTAGCTAATGTTGTGCTTGGATATTCAATATTTATGCATCAGTGAAGCAATAAAATTGCAACCCACTCTATTTGTTGAATGCCTTTTATAAAAACTCTATGTACCCATATGGATTGTTTCAAAGATAAATTGCACCAGCACTGTGTATCTGCAGGTGAAGTTGGCTCTGATGCAGCTGCTGTATCCGAGAAAAATGCCCTTATTATTAAACTCCAGTATCCATGCCTTGCCCTGGAGAATATAACGCTGCAAGCATTACTGAGCCTGCTGTGGAGAGTTCATCTGATTCTAATGGAATTACACAGCAACAGACTGAATATCTAGTAAGTAAGGAGAACATTTTTCCATCAAAGCTATTTGGCTGTTTTGTTTTGTTTGACTAAGGAACCCATTTTTTTCTCAGAAAGTTTTATTTGGAAAATTTTAACTTTGCTTTAAAAGTTTTTTGGTGAAAGCCATGATTTTTCAGGTTTTCTTCAAGAAAGAATATGAACGTTTAATTCCTTTCTGTTGTTGACACTGAGTATTTTTCACAGGAACAATGTGGTTCTATTTCCCTGTAGTATACACTTGCTGAACAAATACATTGAACAAAAATTCGAGTTTTGTTTGAAGCCAAATTTATCAGAATAAACAGGACCTATCTCCATTGACTGGGTTATTCATTAACTGAGGTGACCGTGGATTTGTTCTCACATATAAAAACAAAAATTCAGTGCTCCAGTGATAAATCTGCTGCCTGTGTATTTGAGAGGGTCTGATTTCAACCAATTCTAGCTTCATACCTAAGAGACACAATTTCTGTTCACATCCAGGCATGCATATGCACATACAGTGTTTCTTTTTAGGACTGCTTCTCCTGATATTTCTGTGATTATAAAAACATCTCAGGATAACAAAAAATCTCATATTTAGTCTTATTGCCTCCGTGAGCACAATGAAGGTAGGTGTGATGCTTTTTATGCTTTCAAACTCCAATTTTTTTAATAACTCCTTCAGAAAAATGACTTCACATTTGTCTGTATCCTATTTGTTTATCTGTGCCTTCATATGACCTTTCCTTTACACATTTCAATGAATTCACACGTTGCAAATATACTGATATTTTGCTCCTGAATTCCTTTTTAGGGAATGGCAGAGGTCAGACAAGGACACTCAAAGCTGGGATACTGACTACTGAGCTGGTAAACATCAGTCCAGGATGAAGTGTAGGGTGTCTGAACACCAATGCTCAGGACAAAACTCAGGATGTTTCTCAGAAAATGTCAGGTTGGGGTTCCTGGGTGTAAAACTATTTTGAGATTCTCATGAAAATTGTCGTACTGGGTTAATTTTAACCTGGTTTGTGCACGTGCTAATGTATACAGTCATACTCACACACGTATAGGTTCCCAGGATCAGGTAACAGTTGCTTCTCTTAAGCTGTCCATAGCTGCTGTACTTGACAATGCCACAAAATCAGGAACTACATATTCCAGAGTTAGCACTCGAGCCATCAGGCATAGTGGGTGTAAAACAGAACTATAAAAATATGTATGGACATTGGAGCACAACCAAATGTTATTAAACAATATACTCAGGCAGTGTATTTACATCTGCATTTGCATAGATCACTGATGTCAAATAGAATCCACTGGTATGTCTAGAGTTTGTTTCCATGTTATCCTTTGCATTTGGCTGTTAGGTAACATGGGACAAAATTATTAAGACAGTGAATATTATTATACAGGAAAGAGGACAAGAATACTGAACTCTGTCAATTCTGTTTCTGTTCACAGCAATGAAACTGCATTATAATTGCAATAAACTAACTTCATTTTGTTACGGATTGCTGTATGCCTGCAACAGACAGTAGTACAAATGAATTAAAAGACATTGGTTATAAAGAAAATTAAGTGCAAGCTATTTAAAACTTAAGTGATTAGATGTAATGAAACTTCTCAGATACAGCTGCACAGCTGACAAACCAAAGTCAGAAGAAAACAGTCACTCTAGAAATACAGAGAAACTGGCTCCTAACCTTGGCTTTTAAACTTGAAGCTTGACAAACAATATTTCTCCTGTGATCTGGACAGGTGGCAGTCCCATCACTGAGCATTCGCCAGCATTACCACTCTCCTCATTTAGATTTTACATCAAGTCTGTGTGAGCCCTGGCTTGAAATCGGATTCTTGATGTCTATAAGCAAAGACAAAGGCTGAAGCTTATTTGTTAACGCTAATTATAAAGAAATAAAGGGGTTACATGAAGGACCACTGTTCATGTAGATGACACAATATTTTAAAGGGACATGGGATCCACTAGAGGACTATTTATACGTGCATTTGAAAGTAATAGCTGATCACCTAAAATAGTTCTTATCCTAATCAGATTGGTGCTGCTAACAAGGTACAGAAAAACGATTTTACAATAGCATGAAATAATCACACTGTTTTGTTTGTGGGTACGCAACAGGATTGAAGAGTATAATTTTACTCTCTTAGACCAAATGAAGTCCTAAATTGGAAAAGCAGCTCCATCCAAGGTCGCCTCTGTTGTTTCCAAAAATATCTTGAAACAAACGCAAGAGGGGCACTTTGTTGGGTGTTATCTAGACATATACAGTTTCAATCAAATTCTTCAAGAAGTGTCAGAATAAAAGTCGAACGTTTGTCTGACGCTGCCAAGTCCCTGGCAAGTGAATCCCTTCAAAGGTTGAAAATAACTTTGGAAACAGAATTACGAATGGTAGGATGTTTTCTTTACGCTTTCAAAAAATAAGCCACGTGTATTTGGGATGAAACTGCAAACGCTTTTTAGAAACTTCATAAAATGATTGTATAATTCTTTCCGCTGCACGAGGCGAAGTGTTACAAGGTTGTGTTAATGATCCCAGGAAAATATTTATAGTGCTTTTTCCAGTATAAGAGCTCTCTCTTCCCCTCTCGTTATACTTTACGATCAACCTTCATTCAATTACATCAACAAGCAGACAGGAACCTTCAGCACACACAAATTTTAGAGCCATGCGTTTCACATACGAATGTTTGCAGTGCAGCATGGTAAATACAAAACAGGAAAGGAACAGCAAACACGAGAGGAACAACCAATTATGAAGGATACCACGCTCCACCTCTTGGTTAGAAGAATTCAGGTTGTCTGGTTTCTAGCTTGGAAGATATTTTCTGCACATTTGAGAGGATGATGTCATTGCCCATGAAATAATTAATGGCTGATTTTCATCACTGTCCTCTCTGAACGTTAACTACGTCTCTCAGTGTTTCCTGACTTGCTCAGTCAGATACCTGAGCAATTTAACCAGCCTACATATAATGAAAAGCAGAGAAATCCTTTAGGACAAAAGATGCAGCATAAATGTAAAATATGAGTGGAACAGGTTGTCTGTGGGTGACTTTCAGTGTTCTGATACAGTTCTGTTTTCTTTTAAATCTGCTCTAAAAACATGGCAAGCTTTAAAGCATGGAATAAGGGGGAGGGTGGGTACAATGTTTTATAAATACTCTAAAAAATTCAAGGTTTCTGAATGTTGCAGTCCACAGGATGCTATCTTGGAGAATGCATCATTTAAATGGTGGTTGATTTGCAAATGCATCACTTTCACATGACTTTTAATTTTAAATCTTCAGTTTTTAGAGTTCCAAATTAAAAACCACTTGGTGCTTTTGCTAATTTGTCACTGATGGCTCTGAGATTGAAGTGCTGACTCCAAAGAAATGCCAAAGCATTACTTTATTTGCCAGAAGGTACTGCAATAGTGCAAACCAAATCCATGTTATTCTTCACATTGTGCAAACCTTAGTTTCAACCGACATTTAAAAAACAGAAATCTGTTTAAAAATTTGCCTTAAAATTTTAATTGCAGGAAACCTTAATCAAGATTTCTTTCAGCTGTAAAATTTGTAATGAAGAACTTGTGAGGTTAATTCCTCTATTATTTCCCTTAGGTGGTTCTTCTTTGTGTCAGATGTTTGCCTTTATAGCTTTCTTGTTGTTGCTTCCTAAGTGCCAGGCATATTTTCTATTCCATTCCAGGAGGAAGAAGTAGAGAGAAAGAAAGGAATTTATCTTTGACAACTGGTAAGATCCCATTCTCCATACTCCTATCAACTTCATTTTTTTTCTGGTATTAGCAAGATGTGCAGGATTTGGCTTTATCCCATTTCAAAAGTAGACTTAATTAAGTGCTGGTTGTATAAATGAGTATCTTTAAAATCTCAGCAGTCGCCATGAAATTTAGAAGCTTAAAAATGAAATGTCATTCTGTAATGACAGAGAGAACTGAAATAGTGCAGTAGACATTGGCTCATGTAGAACCACCTGCAGGAAAAGAACTGGTGCTTGGCATTTAGCAAATGCTGGTGGTGTGTATCCTGCTTTGCAGCAATGTACTTTTCTCAAAAATATGGGGAATGGAGATGCAAAAAAAAGGTAAAAATATACTTATCTTTATAAAAAATATAAGCAATACAACTAAACACAAGGTAATGCTTGATGTTGTGTATTAAGCATTACAAATTCTCCAGCACTGGATTGAGCAAGACAGCCTCTCACAGATGTCTAGTGAAAATCAAGCTGCAGTGCATTTTGGCTGTGCTGAGAAGATCTTGCACAAACATTTATTTGTTGTTGTAAATTAGAATGCGTCTAATGGAACATTGATTTGTGTTGGGTGAAAGTCATTATTTTAAAGATAATCACAGTTCTTTTTTCTCCTCTCTGTCTCATAAATCTGATACTGGCCCTTTAATTCCGACCTGTTCTGTCAGGAGGAAGAATACAGAGCTAAATCCAGCAGACCTTATTTTGGCAAAACTCCCACTGAAGTCAGTGAGGGTTTTGTGAGAGCATGGACTGCATGCTTTGTCTCACAGTTCCTGCTGATTATCTGGAGTGCGATTGCTCCCTGCCTCAAGTACCAGAACTCCTCACCGAGTTTGACATTACTGCAGCTCGTGGCTGACAGCCTTCTTCCCCTGTGAACTGGGATCCTGAAAATCAGGGTAATGCCACTGTGAAAAATACCCTTTTCACCCAGTGACCTTCCAAGAGATGCACTGCCTTGGGAGTTTAGAGACTGCTGCTGTGGAACTAACCCTACAGAAACAGACACTTGAGGATTCGGAGAACCTGTTACAAAATCATGCTGAGAATGTAAAGAATTCTTTAAACAAGCTGAAAATGGGTCAAATTCTGAGTGTTAAAAAACAACTTATCAATTGGGTGTTGCTCACACAGGTGGTACCTTGTGATAAAATGTTGATTCATGTAACATTTCCTCACTGGAACGCTGTCAAGTCCCTGAATATTTTAATTCTGTTTCCATTACAGGTTGCAATAGAGAAAGGCAGCTGAAGAGTTAACAGGAGACCTGCTACAAAAGATAACACAGGGCAAAGACTGAGAATTAGCTCTTCGACTTTTTCACTTAAATCTTAGCAAATACAGTGCCAATGAGAGACAGCAGATCTGCAAGCATCCCTGCTGTCCTCATCCACAAGCAAGACGACAGAGTAAGCTTCCCACACTCCACTGTGCCACTGTGTCGTGACCTTTCTCCCAAGGTGACACCTTTCAGGTGACAGCACTTACGTCTCTGCTGTCTTCCAGTCATGTTTTCTTTCACGTGGAAGCTGACTCCAGACTCACCAGACGCTGCCAGAGTGGTGAGTAAGGAATTGGGAGTGGTGCTGCCAAACTGCTCTGCTTGCATCACTTGCTGGGGACAGCCGCCGCGTAGCTAACAGAGAACTTTCAGTCGCTGTTGATCTGGGCCAGACATGAAATAGTGATCTAAGGAGAAAAAACTCTCTACTTCACTTCCAGTTGCTGAACCAGCAACTCACTTGGAGAACAGTTTTTATACTGCTTATTGGGTACTCCACTTGTTCTGATCAATCAGAACACGCTCACCAGAAGCACTTTTTCTAGGCACTGAACTGCTGCTAAATACTCCTGCTGTATCACATTTTGTAACAGTGATCAGCACTGTATCTGTAAGCAGGCCTTATCAAGAAGGCTCTGGAAATCAATATATTTAAACGTAATAAAATACAATAGCAGGACTTTTATGTTTGTTGGCAACTCTGTGCATACGACTTCACTAGTATTAATATCTATGTGTGAATAGAAGTGTACACATGAGTATTCCTGGGTTTGGGTTACTTTAGGAACTATAAGAACATTTATTTTACTTACTGTAGTTCTTATGGAAGTAAAATAGTACTGGTAAAATAAAATACTCTGATCTTCAGTGACAAAATGGCTTGTTATATAACACAGTAGATGTACCGTTCTCTCGTGCCTATTTCTGATGCCTGTAACTATTCCATCTCTTAGGCCCATGTGGAACTTTCCTGTGGCTCTAGGGACAGTTGGTGTTAACAGGACTAAATAATGCAAAGCTCCACAACGCTACAGGAGTTCTTGTACCTGGAATACTTTCTCATCCAGTTCTGGATAACGATAAGGAGAAGCCCTTGGAAGCAAAGTGAGCTGCTGCTCATGAGTGACTGCTCCATCAGCATTCCAACGGGAAGAAATTTGGTAAGTGCTGAGACCCCCAATTTAGCTATGCACATTTTTGATTTATTTGGGCCTTCACAAGGGAAAGGCAGGTATTTTTCCCTATGCTATGTTTAATCTTATTAATTAACCAGCTAGACTATTAGTAATAACAACATTTTAAAAAAAAAAAAAGGGAGTAATCTTTTTCTTGCAAGTTAGGAAGTAAAGATACCACTGCCAAACCCAGACAAAGATTTTTGAATGCTCCCTTCAAATCATGAACCACACAGAAAAGCCAGTGAACAGAATCCATTAAAGTTGCATTTATTAAATGTCCACTTACATAAAAGCTAAAAATAGCTTTTGAGTTTTTCCAATTTTCTTTTCATAACAGTCATTATGATTTTCTGCTTCATCTCAGAAAGTAATTTTGCTGCTGCTGTAGTGTATAATCTATGTGCCCTTTCTTGGTGCCATACAAATGACAGAGCACTAATCAGATCAGAGCAACAATCGCGTCATCGTTGAGTAACTAGCAATAAACTGTTTTTACAGGGAAGAAAGATGAACTATTTTTAGGGTAACTGAACAGAAAAACAGAAAATGATTATACTCAGTCTTACTCCACACCATTGCTATGAATTTCAGAAGCATTACTTTTTCCTGGGCAGCGGACTAATCTGTGTAATAAATCTTGGCATAAATGGTCTAGTCAAATAGGGGCTTTAGGGATTGGTTAAAAATTGAACTATATAAAATGCCTTTTCTCCCTGCCCTGTTCTGGTGGCTTTGAACCATGGGCAGTCCTCCAGCTCTGATTCCTGCATAACCCAAATGCCCACAGAAGCAGCCGCTGGGGGCAATGAAGCACCTTCTCCCCCCTTCAACTAACTCTGCCCGTGCCTCTGGGTTACCCAGCAGCCTTCCCTCCATCCTCACTGAAAACATGCGTAGGGGAAAACACGCTGCTTCTCCTCGTCCTGGGAAAGATGAGCGTGCAGCTGTTGAGAAAGACTATCTCCAGCTATTCAGCAGTGTGGGAGGGCTTACAGGAGGATGTCCTGAGTACCTCTGGACATGCTCCTTAGGCATACGCTGGGATTTTTGAACCTTTTGAGGGACATCTGAAATAAATGTCATTAAATGACCCTGAGATTTTCAAACCTCTTTTTCCTGTGGCCCAGCCAGAAACTCGTCACATTTACCTTCTATTACTTTCACCTATGAAATGTAAAAAATAATACCATACAGTCAAAATGTAGCCATCAGATTTTATTCGAGTTCTGTTAGCAAATATATTTAATGTAAAGACAAACTAGGAACTACACTGCTACCATACTCTCTCTTGATAGTGAAACAGCAGATCTCTTAGGTGTCAGAGAAAGCTAAATCATTTTGTGTGTCCAAATTACATCTGAAAGAACTATCAGAGACAAAGTCCATTCTTCTTTAGGCAGGAAAAAGGAAAAAAAAAAAAGAAAGAAAAACCTATCTAGAAATTCAATAAGCCTAGAGCCTAAAGAACAGCAGGAGCTCTCATCACCCAGACTTATCTCTCTTC
Source organism: Penelope pileata (assembly GCA_013396635.1). Lineage (NCBI taxonomy): Eukaryota > Metazoa > Chordata > Aves > Galliformes > Cracidae > Penelope > Penelope pileata. Next base: position 2,225,969 of record WBMW01002207.1, read on the forward strand.
TTCTGGTCTTTGATTGTGACTAAGAGGCGCTCATCAGAAATGATGAAGCGTGAGGGACAGTTTCAAGCCTCAGCTGCATTCCTCTTACCCTGGCTTAGCTGTGGGTCTCATGATGCAATTTTAAGGGCAGTGGCAGTTGCCTGTGCCCCACAGGTCAAAGCCTGAGTACAAGGGAGCCTTGCATATCTGTTTTGCGTACCCTAACATACCCAGGAACCACTGTGCCCCATTTCCATCCACCAATAGCCCTCCATCCCCAGGATGTCCATCCCATTGGATGGACAGTGCAACCACTTTGGAACCACATGCACAGATAAAATAGCAAAATATCTTCAATGGGGAAAGCTTTTAGTGGAGCACAGTTAACACTTGTCTAATTTTTCTTAGTTGTCCATGTGAAAAAGTGCATTTCTATATGTGAGAAAAACACATTTCTTAAAAACAAGAGATAGTGGGAAAAGCTCAGAATCCAAGTAATTGTTCTCAGAACCCACTCCTGACGCTGTAGCCATGAACTGTCTCCTGGAAGCATAATCAGTTTAATTCAACCGTGCAAAGAAAGTATGACTGGGAGTGTGCAAGCAAGGTCTGTGCAGCTCAGGATGAAAATGGCTCCATTCTTGCCAGTCACACTAGATGAATAAGGACAATAAGGAAGGAGAGGGCCAAGCCAGGAGGTCCACAATTATACAATATTGAGTCCCAGACCTTGCAAAAACGTTACCTTAGTGGTACAGAATAAGGAGCAGAGCAATTACATAAAGTTTTCTGTGACCCTGGAAAAGGATTTGTTTTCCTTTGATCTCTCTGCAGATGCATGCCATTCCCAGCCTTATAAAACAAAGATTTATGATGAGGTTCACCCTAGTGCAGATCTCATAACAGATCTTCCTAGCTATGTTTTGTTGTCACTTAAACAATGGAGGAAAAACTCCACAGCTTAGTTGCACTCTTTGTTTATCCACCAAAAACAAATACTGTACAACAAATGTATACAGAAGTGATGACAGCAACAATGTTTAGAAGGAGGTTACCTTTAAGAAGCCACCACACTGTCTTCTTACGTTGGTATAAACAAGGAAGAGTTCATAGCACGAGCCTATCTTTACCTCCTTCCTGAATGACTTGACCAATGGCTGCTTGATTTTGTTGTTTGAGAAAACATTCTCTCTTACATTCCATTAACTGCTCAAAATCCTGCCACATTTTAATTTGCTTCATATTTGGCCCGTGACTTTCCCGTACAACTTTCTGCTTCTCTCGTAATTTCTGTTAAAATACAAAAATATTAGGTTGCTGAAACACTTTTATATCACAAAAATTGCTTACAAAGGCAGCTAAGAATGACAAGGGTTTTTATAAGCTACTGAAATATCTTTTATTCAAGTTAGTTACGCTCCTTGCAAGTGATAAATGAATTAGCCCCTGGGACTTAGGTATCTGTTTTGTCTGGATTGACAATTATTAAAATGTTTTCAAACTCATATGTTTGAGAAGTTATGCTAGAATATGAGTTTATTTCCATACAGAGCTCCTACAGTGTTAAGTAGCAGCCTGCAATGCATTCATATGGTCATATTATAAACACAGCGTTAAATGTTTTACAGTGAAACCCACTATTGATCATTAATAGCGGTGGCCCAGACCCGTAAAAACCTTTCACAGACTGACTCATAAAAAGGAAACTAATAAAAGAAAGAGGTTGAGTGTGAAGTCTAACCTCTTCCATGCTGATCTGAGCTTCGTACAGGATTAAAAATGGACAACTGCTTTTGTTTAACACTGCTACAGCGATGATCCCCTGGCCTTTAAGAACAGTGATAAGGCTGACAGGCCCAAAATTTATTGTCATCAACGGGTTGCTTTATATACAACATAAAATTTGAGCTGGCACAGTTTGTTACGTCCATGTTTCAGTTTCTTATCCAAATGGTTTACGGGGATTGTGCTGTCACGTTAAGCTGTTTGACTATCCTTTACAAGTGGCTCATGCTATACTCTGCAGGAAATCAAGCCCTGAAGAGCTAGCATGATCTCTTTTCAGGGTATTAGTTACCAATGCCAGCAGTAATGGAATTTTCTTTGTAGGCTGCAATATGCTTTTTATAAAAGAGTGACCGCAGCCTTTGGTAATAAGGCCCACAAAATATGAACTGTATGATTTTTATTTTATTTTTTACAAGGTAAAAACCTCACTCTTACCTTCCCAAGGTTTTCTTGTTCAAGGATCATTCGTGTATACTGTTCTCTAAAGGAAATATACAACAATTGTATTATAATTTTGTTTGGTTCTTTATAACAGGACAGAATAATGATGAAAGCACGGAAAATTCTGAACGTATCAGCAAAATAAATGAGGTAAGTCAGAAGAGGAAGCACGAAGAAACTTTATCATTGGACAACACATCCCTTGTCATCAGGGATCAGATCACTCTGATTCTCAGTTGTGCAGCTGGCAAAGGTAGTACTGGGTAAGATCTCTGACATTTTTGAAGCAGGCATAATTACTGCTGCTCCAAGCATGAAGACAACAGCAAGAACATTTAGGTGGTGGAATTCTGAGCTTAGCCAGCGGCCTACTCTGTACAAGCATCAAGAGTTTACAAATCCATAGCCCTTAAATGCTGTGAATGTAGTGTCAGAATGAGTGGGAAAATACAGCAATGAAGAAGAATAGTATTTCAAATCCAAGCACTGCAATGGAACTGCCGTGCGTTCCTCGCTTTCAGAAAACAGCCGCCACATTTAGGTGCCTAAATATAGGTGTAGAAGCGTAACTGTTGACATTCATTATGAAAAATCTTGGCTGTACACCTTTGTCTGTACCAAGTGCCTGGATCGCTTTCTGACATAGGCAAACTTAATACTTGAAACCTGACAATCTAATATTACAAACCATAACAGCGTGGTTCGGACACATTACTCATTTTATTTTTAAATACCTCTTTGTTAATTCACTTGGAAAAAGAAATTATTGTATTTCACGTGTAATGGTACACTTAGAGGTTGAGAGTTTGCTAGCAGAATACCAAGTAACCCAATTCACACAAAGAACTTTTCAAATTACTCAGAATTTTGCATAGAGAAATCCTAATTTCCAAACAGAAATATCAGCCTTCCTGATATAAGAGGGTGAAAGTTTGCTAGAGCGCGGTGAGTGGCAGTGCAGAACCAATGCATCATGTTTCTTATATTCCTTCCATTTCTATGAGGTGCTCCAGGATTTTGAGCGGAGCACTTGGGCCCCAGGGCACCTGGTCCTGCCTGCCATCCTCCCCACAGAATGGATGTGCAAGGAATGCAGCTGGATCATTTTATGATCTGTCACTCTTGGACAATTGTAGCCAGAACAAATCAGAGCAGTCTTGAGACTGCTCCAAGTGCTGTGCAGACACAGCTGATCCCTAGCAATCCTCACCAAATCAGAGAGACAGGGAGCAACACTGAGCCTTCTTATTTCCACTGGCACAAAGCTTATGTTCACACACATTTGGCCTTCAGAATATTTTTTGTTTAATAGAACTTTCAAAGTAATAATCAGAAAATAAGATGTCTTTCCTAGCAAGCTTTTCTTTACTATTTATAATGATGACTGGAAAGAATGCAACTTGATAACTTCATTTAAAAAAAAAAATCCTTCTATTTTTAGAGAAGAAAATTAACTTTTCACATTCCAGAGAACTGACTCCACGGAACAGAAAGTTTATGTTCAAAAAAAGAGGGTTGGAATTAAGACATTTTTTGTTCAATACGTTGTTAGGAGAGTGCTGTTCTATTTATGGTTCATTTTTACTCCGTTTACATTCCAGTGCTTGCTGAAAAATACATTCACATTCTAAAATGATGTCTAGAAACATTTTTTTAAATCTTATTTTACTTTTTGTAAAGATTTCTATACCGAACTTTGTTGTAATTCATTTAAATGCAATTAGTCTGCGACCTCTTACAGAAGGTCAAAAATGTGTACAGTCACTGTGAGAGGAATAATTTCTCTAGCTTCTGTGCCCACAATTAGCAAGTGAAGCAGGGACAGCAGAGAGAGTGGTAATGCTCGCTCACATTCTCCTCACCATACCTGGAATTACATAGCTGGGCTCACCCTAAATTCCAGCATTTGGATTTGGTGGCTTGTCTGTGTGAGTATGGACACTGTGGCTGTTCCTGTCACATGTGTTGGAGCTGCAGCATTTTTTGCTTAACATTTGTGAATAAACTCAGGCCCTCCCCTTCCCTGCAGGGCCATAAAAGGACAGTGCCTGCTGTTTGACCCGCGTTTCCTCTCAGCTGCTTGGCTGGGCTGCCTTTCATACTAATGAATATTCACATCATCACTAAGATTTTTCTCACAGTTACTTTTCTTTTTGCTCCTCTACTTCATTTTCTTGTTTTATCCACTTTCATTAGATAAATCTTTCATGTCCTTCAGCCTTCTCTTAATTTGTGAGACAGAGTAAGAGGCTTCTTAGCCTCCTCTCACATCTTCCTAGATTTCTTTACATCCTTTTCATCCTTTCATCTTTTTCTTCTTCCACTGTAATATTACTGGGCTTGATTCTTTTCTTACTCTTATTTTTCCTACATTTTCTAGTGTTCAAAGGAGAAGATCTCACCTCTCAGTGTTTCCTGACAGAATCCTTGGAGTTTTCTCATTGACATGTTGCTCTCTCTCCCACTGGCCCCATTCCAGAGCCCACAAAATCTTCAGCTGCTGCCTCTTTTCAGTCCAGTCCACTTACCAATGAGTTAAGAAATTGCCTCAGGTGATGCTGAATGATATTTGACTATTTGGCAACCTGAGCTAGTGGAAGGTATCCCTGGCAGGGGGGTTGAAACGAGATGGTCTTTAAGGTCCCTTCTACCCCAAACCACCTTGTGATTCTATGTCCACTACCAACTTACAGTTGCTTCCCTCCTTGCTACCACTTCAACAGAACTGCCCAGAAATTATTCTGAAAGGTGGAGGCCTAGGAGGACAGATATCTTGGGAAATTAGCTTATTCTTCCATCTCATTTGAGAAGTGATAGACTACTTTAGGTTCTTTTTTCTTCTTGTGACATCTGCACGATGGATTGTCTGAAGCTTTAAAATGAAACACAGAATGATTATTGATTGTCTAATTAAGTTTTGTATTTATTGTGCCACCCAGTGATGTTTTTGAATTGTTTTGTGAATGGAACAATTTTGTGAGGCATTTTGGCACGTTGTACAGAAGACTGTACACGAACCACAGTTCTGACATGACAGTTTATACAGATCTCAAGCAGCAATCTGTCACGTCTCTGAAATACGAATGCAGAAATCTAGGAAGAGGCCTCACATCAAAGATTGATGCTGCTGTGGATTTTAAAGACTGCACGGTAAAGCCAACTGTAGGAATGCTCAGTGATGCAGGTTGTGAGATGGAGAGGTACAAGGCAGAGCTGATTCCTCCCCTGCACTAAACAAAAAATGGCATACTCTAGAGATTCCTTTGTGCAGTTGTACCAGGCAAAGGCAGGAGGTCCTGAAAAACCTCTCACTTTGCAGCAATTGTCTTGTCAATTAAATTGAGAAAAAAGATGAAAGTTACTGTGATGGTGCAGAAACTGCAAACAGGAGCAAAACAAAACCAGTTAAGGATGTGTACACATCCTCAATTTCTGTAACAGTGATGGTGACAGCTATCACACCTCAAAGAACAGTAGATTTGCAAGAAGTGGCCAGAATCTGAGGGCAGCATATGGTTGCTTGCTTTGAGAGGTGGTAGACCTCCTCCTACAAGCTAGAGTCTCGGGCCAAACTTGGCAGAGGCATTATGTCTGGTAGAGCCACGCTTCCTGTGGGACCTAGCTAAAGCACAGCTTCTCTGAGCTTGTGCCAACAGGGGCTGCAAGTTAAAACCACTATCTGGGGCCTATAATCTCCAGCAGGAAGGGAAAATCTTCTGGTATGTCTGAGAGAACTCATGGGTTTGCAGCAGCATATACTGGAATTCAAGATGCTTATTTTTAGATTATTATAGTGTTTCTAAATTTATCAGGTGAACTCCTCCAGTTCAAATGCCAGTGAGAAAATTCCTAACTTCAATCTCAGTTTATGAATATCCTTCAAGTTAACACAAAGGAAATGCACTCATGCATTTACCGAATTGCCTTCCGTCTCTCCTGTGGATCCGGGGAGACGTACGTCTTCATTTCTTCTTTAGCCCGTTGCAGCTGTACTTCTAGATTCTATAAAGAAATACACAAATGTGTTAAAAATATGTAATTCCTACTTAATTTCACAAAAAATGACTTGGTCCCTCCTATGATCTTACCCTTTTCATGCAGTTTACGTAACGGTAGTTGCTTTCTTCCTGAACGCACTCCTCAAGAAGTCCCTTCACTTCCTGTAGTACAAGAATAAGATTTCAATGGATATCCTAACTGAAAGTCCATACTACGTGCCCTGTGTTGCTGTACAAACCATGAGAGTCCGTAATACAAAAAGGCATCATTGTGGAACACGTCTGTGAAATGGATTTTAGAAGTTACAGACACGTTAACGATGTCAATTAGCAATCAGTGCTTGTATTGAGGAGTATGGAGACAGGGGTTAGTCCTATCTCTCAATGGTCCATATCATGAAAATTGATAATCCAAATGGAATTCACGTACTCCCAAGTCACACAGAAGTTATCAACTCCAAAGCTGTGTCACCATATGACTTTCAGACCATCAGCTGGAAAACTGAATCCAACAGTTCAACTGCAAAAGTGTGCTTAATCAGCAGACCTGATTATCATCACATATAGAACATGACTGAGGTTTGTCTGCTAGGAAAAAGCCCTGACTGCTCTTGCAAAATAGTCCTTATGGAAGGTTTACTTCAAGTAGGTTCATCTGTGGATTTCTTTATTTTGCTTGGATTAAGCAAAATAATTTCTTTTTTAAATTTTAAATTTTTAATTTTTTTTTCCTTTTTACTGTTAAATTCTTTTCTAACAGATACTCGGTCAGCAGAACTGCTGGCAGGTGCATCTTCTTTCACTCTTGCTAATCAGTGCTGGATTTCAATGGATGGACTGATGTACCACAGAGTTCCTTTGCTGCTGTGCAGAACAGGAGATGTGTGGCACTGTAGCTAGGCCACAGCAGCTCCAGGCATGGTTTGCATAGCTGTGGATCACCACTGACTGCCACCTGAAGTGAACTTGGACCTTCCATATCCAGGGGTAAGACAGGGAAAGCATTAACCATAATGACTGACATGTTGCCCAGCATTTATTAACATGTGTGACCAAGCCACCATCTTACCTGTTCCAGCGTGGAGCGATTGCTCTCTAACCCTGCCGCACAACTGTCATACTGAATTTTTTTTTCATCACATTCTTGAGTTAATTCCTTACAGGAAAAGGGCAGAAGGGTACATAAATGAAATCTTCAGTTGACTGACATGTGACATTCAAGCAGGCTCTTGCTGGTCTCACACATCAGCCTCAGCTATTGGCACACTCACTGACACTTCTGTAAACCTAGCAGGCACGTGGGTACTGTTACACACACACCGTGAAGCTGCATAGTAGCAAATAAACCATAGACACACCAGGACATAGCATGCACATTTCCTCTTTACAGCCACAGCTTTAACATGGTAGATAATGAGGGCAGTGTTTGCAAGAAGAATGAAAAATAATGACAAAATCGGAGATGAAGAAGGGATTAATATACTTGCTACCTGTGGAAAAACAGCTTTTTTCTTGTACACAGTAAATGGTTTAGCTGGATTCCACTTGCTGACACTTTTAAATAGAACCATTAAAAATAAGTTTTCTGGAAATTTAGTTGATAGATAAATGGATAGCTCTATTTACTTCCATGACAAAGAGCCAACTTACAGCAGCTGTGGACCTGAATGACTTCTTCAGCTGTCTATAAAATTTTGAAAACAGATGGATAAATCTGTCATTCCAACAGACTAATATAGGACTTAGATCAATGTACACAGCCATTTGGATGAAATTTATTTCTGATCCATTTAAAAGGGAGAGGGTTATCTGAGATCACTAGTGCTGAGAAGCAGAAAAGGCTTTGAAACTAACTAAAATTAACTTTGCAGTGATTTTGAACTATGATTTTAAAAAAAATTTTCCTTTTTATTTTATTTTTAATTACTATGAAGGACAAAATCTCAGTGTGATTTTGTGCCTGCACTGTCAGCTTTTAGGAATTCCAGTCTTTTACTTGTTGCTTGTTGAAAATCACTGTTGACTTATTCAGCTGTTTCCAGCTTTCCTCCAGAGTTTACTGTGTCCTTCTATAGCACAACGGAGATCTGTGCATTATGCTTACTTGTGATTTTGACCTTATTTATAAAGAATGAGAGGTAGGTTTAATACATTAAAATAAACTTATTTCAAGACAAAAAAAAAATAAAGATCACACAGTGTGCAATTAAATAAAGTTGAAGAGATACTAGGGATTTGCAGTATTTGAAGCATTTAGGTGTTTGGTGAGTGAAATCAAACTTAAACTACCCATGTTCTGACTTGTATTTGTGTGTGGTCTCAGCTCCTAAACTGCACATCCTTAACCACACAAGGTACCAATAACTCCGTGGCAATGCACGTATGCACCTAAAATCTGTAGGTACAATAAACTGCTGTAACTGTAACACTTGACTACATGGACAAATTTGCAGAGCAAAACATAGCACTGCTCCCAGAGTCTGCCTGCTGCCTACCCTAAAGCATTTCTGAAGTGTTTCTACTGACCTGGCACTTTTGACGCAACTGTCTCAGCTCCTTGATAACAGGAGCTAGGCTTGACTTCTTCTCTGCCACCATAGCATTCAGTTTTTTTACCTGAAAGAGGGATAAAATATTACACATTGATAATACAGCACAGGCCTAATTAAAATTAACAAAGGGAAAGGACCCCATGTTGCACTGGGGTCGTTACCACAAACCAGACAAATTCTGTTCCCATTGTTTGAACTGAGAACACCACAGACAACAGTCCAGAAGACAGCCTGTGTGCCAGATGCCTACATGACTTAAGGAGAGGGGATAATGAAGGAGCTGCACGGAGGTGGACTGATAGATCTTTAAATAATCAGAACAAAACAAACAACAAAAGAACCCTGAATAGGTTAAATAAAGTTTGACAGCGCTAAAACAGAATCACTTCAAAATATTTATACTGAAAATTCAAATTCTACCCGGCTTTCTATTTGAGATTCATCCTGTTTTGATTATACCACTTTATTTTTAAAGTGCCCTAATGATTTCAAAGAATGCTATTTTGCTTTTGGCTCTTTTATAATATTTTGCTTCTATGGCTACATGTTAAGTTAAAACACTACAGATCTAAGGACAATTAGAAACTAGGCTATAGAGAAAAAGACATTTAGTTCTTCAGGCAAATTAAATATTTTTCTGTGAATGCTTAACTCCAGTGATTCAGATGCATTTTAGAAAAAGATTCTGTAAAAGATTCAAACAATTTATCTTGTCAAATAATGTGCAAGAACAAACATGAAACCACAAAAAAGTCAAAATCAAAGACTTGTTATCTTTGATGTTTCTAAAGAGAAGTCTTTTTTTTCCAATAATTCTACATTTCTTCCTTCACACATGAAAATAAATGTGTATTTTAGTAAATCTTTCCAAGATTACCACTGCAGATCTATACGGTTTGAAAATACCTTTTTTTCTATATAAATGTATGTTAAAAGAAAATGAAAAAGCCGACCAAAATATTCAACTTGGTTTTATACTCTGAGGAACCAGATATTGAAATTGAGGAAATGTAGACAAAAATCACCATGTCAGACATGTTGTCTAGGGTTTGTCCTTTCATTTCATCCATTTCGCTCTTTATTGCGGATACTCTTTCCAGCTCCTCCTGGGTATAACTATATCCAGAAATGCCTTTCTTGTCTTCCAGAGCTTGCTGCAGACACAAAAAATAATGCTGAATGTGAGTCCATTAATTGAGTAGTAGAGCAAATTACTTCCCAGAGATGAAATACTGTAAGAAACTGGAAAAGGAATCAATTTATTTCAAAAGTGGTAAATAATGTAGCTGCCACAACAACTAACTTTTTATCTAGTGCCTATACAGCAAGCTACTAACAACTTCCTGTAGTACACCACTATTTTCTCATCTGAAACCCAAAGAAATTAACAGAAAGTGTCCATAAAGCAAAATGGGCTTTAGGTCAGGCTCTGAAGGAGCTCAACATATAAAGTCCAGATGCTTAATCAGAAGATGCAGCGTAGCTGATTGTTTTATAAACAACTGTCAAGATAAACTAAATAAATACTGTATTAATTATAGTAATGCTAATGCCAGATTACAAAATTCTAGCATTACATTATATAAAATTTACATTTAATTAAATGCTGATGTAATAGTTGTTAGCATGCTTGTCCATTAAGTATGTAAAGAGAATATTTTCTGAAGTCTGGAAGCTAGGTGTTGATTTACGCATCCACAATTTGCAAAACATTCATTCTTAAAAGTGTCATCTATCTATGAACTCCAAGTCAATTATCCTCAAAAATCCTTTACAACCATATGTTTAAGAAAATCTTTGTCTCTAGCAGTAGCTTCTGCTGCGATGATGGGAGCAATCTGCAGACTTCAACAGCAGCGTACAGTCTGACAGGCCATTATGCCCAGGGCTAGAAAAGGGACATTTGATATTATGGGAAAAATGTGTGCACTGCTCATCTGGTGGGAAGGACTTCATGAAGCCAAAGCTCTTCAGTTTTACTACAAAGTAGTTTGGAAAAGATCAGACTCGTACAGGAATACACTATTGACCATGTGTCTGCCATGATTTCATTGTGGGATGACCAGTGTACTTCAGTTATTCTGCTGTAAATAAACATGTCATAAGGGAAAACATACATCCACGTGCCTTCCTTCTGGCTGAGCAGCAATCTCAAGAAAAGTTCTGATCCTAATGCTTACAACACTTCTTTCTAACCAGTAGCAGTTCTGGTTTTATTTTTAATTAAACAACGAATGCTGTATTGAAATACCACGACCTCATCCACTGCAGCTCGGTGAATATCTTTCCAAAGTCCATCCTATGTATTTTCAGTTTTTTTTCATTGAGCAAATACTTTATAGTCAACAAACAGAAATAGATTTGGTACCCCAATGACTCTTTTACTAATGACAGTAGGAGTGCTGAGGATGGTACACATTAGGAGCTAACAAAACTGCATCCACCCCATGATACAGCTAGTTACCAGGGAAGGAAGGGTGATGGACTGTGGGAGTAATAAGTGCCTGGATTACCAACTGCTGCTGGATGGCCTCATGGCGCTGTTTTAGAAGTTCTTCTGTCCTCTGGAGGATGCCATACTCAGCTGTAATTTCTGCTATTTCCATTCGTTTCTTTTTATATAACGTGTTCTTGCTCCGGAGCTTATTAACATAGTGTTTAAACTGGAAGGAGAGAGAACAGAAGTACCTATCATTCCACTTAAAGCAAGAAAGGGTCTCATCACCGTTTCTCTATAAAATACAATTATCCTGTTTGGACTGCACATTGAACATTAAGTGTTTAGAACAGAGAACTGGAATTAAGGATTCCCAGACTCTATTTATTTTCAGCAGCGTTTGTTCGTGTGTGAGATAACAAAACCAGCTCTATTGCTCTGTCCTCGCTCACCCATTTGCAATAGAGGGACCATCCAGTTCTACTAATCACCAGTTGACAGCTGGAAAACTAATTACTGTTTGCAAGATGTTCTGAGAATCATGGATAATAAAGTTAACGTAACCATGATTTGCACTTTTAACAGAGCACCAGATCAGCAGTGCCTAACCCCAAACAGCTCTGCAGACCAAAAGACAAGGTAAGAAGGTGCAAAAAAGCAGAAGAGAACAGGGCATGGGAAAAGATAATCTTTAACTGCTAGTTCTCAATAGTTAAAATTTGATGTTATCTTTCAGTGACTCTTGCAGAACTAAATGATATCACTGGCTAAGGTTTTAAAAATAGGAAAATAGAAGCAGAGTCCTTGCATAGAAGCAGAGAAACGCAGTATGTTTCACCCTAAATAGAAAGGAATGGAGAATTTATATTTTTATTAAAGACTAAGCAAAATAATTCATATCCTTACAGCTAAATTACATTGGAATCCATGTGTGCTCAATTTGCAAGACGAAAAATCAGGTGTTGAAACAAACATGGCATGTTTTTCTTTGCCTGAATGTTTTCCATCTGTCAAACAGGCTTAGCTCTTTCAGCTGCCAGTCACAGCTCAGCAATGCATTCAGATCCAAAGATGGAAAACAAAATTTATTAGAGCAGATACTGGAAGAACAGACTTCAGAATGCCCCTCCAAGAGGAGGGGTCAATGTGTGCAGAGTGAGCACACAACAGGCTGGCTCAGGCAGGAAATAGGAGCCCCACTACCACTGATAGAAGTTTAAAACTCAAACAGAAAACTTAGATTTTGAAACGTACATTATTTTTTTTTCCTTTTTGCAAAATTATGCTACTTTCTCTTCTAAAGAAGAAATCCAAAAAACCAATGTGACCACAGCCTAAGAACCCCCAGAGTAACTGTATGTTCTATAAAAAGTGTCCCGGGCAAAATGCCCAAAATGAAATCAACCCTGTTCATCTGCCATCCTGTGCAATATCTAGGCCAAAGCTGCTTCTCTCTTGCTATGCTCCACAACTATTTTTAAAGCCAAAAGCTATAAACGTTTTTGGTGAAAGAACAAACCCACAAATTACTCAATGTGCTCTATGCAGATTGGACTCTGTGTGGTTTGGAATACCATTTTACATTGTGCGTACTACCTAGGACAAGGATAGACAAGGTCACCTAAGCCACAGCACTGCCCAGTGGAGGCAGCCCTCTTACAATCCCACTGTCTTTGTTGTATTATCGGCACACATACTATAGTATTACCAGAATGAATTATTTTTCATAGCAAATTCACATATATCCTCCTAGTTAATACAAAAGACTTTTTTTTTTTGTACTGCTTAGCTAACACCAAGCTTTCTGTGATTTTCAAGACATTATGGAAGTATAAATAGCATCTCTCCAATTATTGAGGAGAAGCAGTCTTCTGTCTTGATGGAGTAGTTCCAGAGAGGTTTCATATAGCAAAGAATGATGTAAAGGATGAAATTTATTTTATGTGTGACCGCATACACCAATCAAATCTGAACAATTTTCTGTCAGTTTACCCCAGGATGAAAAGCAAACCATGATTCTCTTCATTTCTACAGCTACTTTTAAGGTCTTGAAAATAGCTGGAGTGGGAGGCAGAGTATTTGCATATTCAATATTCAAAGCAGAATGTATTTTACAATGGAAGCCAAAGGATCTTGTTGATTAAAGAACTGATTCCACCGATGCTCTATTATTAGATTAAGTCTATACAATAAAAACTTAATCCAAAGTGAACTACAGGCTTCTCACATTGACAAGTGAAATCTATTCATTTTAGGAGATAGATGTCTATCTTTCATCACAATCTCTGGCTTTTTAAAAGCAAACAAGCTTTCAAATAACTTTTTTTGCCACAAATGAGGTGAAATGATGTAAACAGCAGCAGCAAAATGATAATATCTGTAGAAAATCAATCAATAGTTTGGCAGAAATTTCAAAAGACTTCATCTACTGCAAATGCAGCATAGATTAGCCCCTGGAAATCTCACTAACTGGAGCCCTCCGCAGATCCAGGGCCAAACTCAGAGCTGGAGCTGTTAGATTTAACTCCACCTAAATCAACAGCTGGTAAGGATCTTCTGGCAAAATTAGATTTCTCCAGTCTATAAGTTGAGAATCAATGTAGATTTCCAAAATTATAAATAAGCTTCTTGCAAAATCCCAGTGCTTTCGTTGCTGTAAGTACGACTTCTGAAGCTTTGTACATCTCTTGCTCCCATCCATATGTAGATGAAAAAAAATCAAGCCCTTAAAATGCTATAAAAGATTGGATTTTACCGCTGTAAAAGGTCTTATAAACACGACAAGGAGTTGAAGGATGAATAACTGTGTCTAGCCACACCACTTCGAAGTTAGCCATCCAAAAGGAATCCATTTCTGACCAATGGCATTTTTCCATAGACCAGGTCAACTGCTCCCCGCGTAGAAACGCAGCAGCCTCAACCTCCAGAGTCCCCATGGATCTGTCAGGAGCCACTCATGCACCATTCAAGGCTATGTCCACCAGCAAGCTTTCCTTTCTCAAGCAACTTAACGCAAATAGTTATTTAAGCTTTGAAGATTAAATGACTGGACAAGAACCAAACGCTGGCACTGACTTAGCAGTTAAAGTAAACAAGCCTGTAGGCTCGCTTGCTAGCCGAGCCAGAGCCCCCTGAGATATAAAAACTATCCAAAAGAAAGCAAAGAAAGATGATGCTTTTCCACTGAGCTATTTTTATGGGTGACTGTAACATAAAAAAAGCATGGAATCTAGACTATGAAGCAGAGTGAATGAAAGCAGGACATTGAATCTCTTATAAGGTCCTGAAGCAGGCAGGTATCTCACATCCCTGGGCAGATTTCCTGTATGATGTTCCATTTTTTGTTGAAATTTCCACCAGTGCTACAGCATGATGCTTTTGCACTTATTACAGGCTGAAAGCAATTGCTATCAACCAATTAGGTCTCACTATACTTTTTCAAAGTAATTAAGTATTATTATAATTCTAGATATGACAAAATTGAATTGCAGCTGTGAGAAAGGCTGTCCCAGGACCATCCCAAGTTTGAGAGCTTACCCCCTTCCCCAGGCAGGAACATGAGTGCACCGACCCTGTGCTTCAGGGCACTGCTGAACCAGGATCAAAGCCCAGCTCCTCTCATGCTTACTGACAAATCCTTCTCTTAGTCTCTTGAAAACTAAAATTTACCCCCTGTGAAGCTTTCACAAGGTTCTTATTCTATCACTGAGGGAGAAAATGGACAAGCTTGTCTACAGCAAAGAACAAATCCCAGATTAATCCCTCACTTTCCTGTCAATCTTACAAAGTAGTGTTTTTGTGGATTACTGTATCAATTTGATTGTATCACACCAATCAAAATGTTCTTCACATAAAAGTATTACAGAAGATAAAGTATTAATTGAAAAAAAAAGGTTTTCTTCCTGACATACAGAACCTAAAGGTTCCAAACAAAGTTTTGTTAACAAAATCATTAGTGTAAGGACAGTAATTGCAGAAAATTGCAGGAAAACCTTAGTTGGCTATCTTGGATTCTATTAAGAATTAAGGAACAGATGTTGCAATTTTTTCACTAGACCGATTAATGGGATACAGATTGTCCATAGCATTAACATTCAGTTAGGAAAAGTTCCTGATCATGATAGGTTTTCAGTAAAATTTTTTTTAAGAGGCTCTAAAATTGAGGTGAAGTACAGCCACTGTTGGATGTGGTTAACAACTCATATACAGAAGGGCAAACTTCCCACAGATCCAACCAGTATCATCTCAACGTAATAAAAAGAAGGTATCCTACAGTCTGCTCATTAAACAGATAAATCAGGAAAATTCTTCGTTAGCATTAAGCAAGATCTCTCTTCTAGGAGTGCTTGTTTCTGGTCAGGAAAGAAATATTAAAGTAGCCATTACTAATAATTTGGACCAATCAGAATATTTTTAATGAAAAACCATTTTCAGTTATCACTGAAAATGCACAGATCAATAAAACTGATGATTTATTCATGCCAGTGGGTGCTGAAAGAGCGTTCAGTTCTGTGAAGCTATATTTTATGTCTGAATCACCGCATACATTTGGCTTAAATGACGGTTAACTTCTTACAGCAAAAAGCTTCTGGCTTCTGTAAGAATCCTACAGATTTGCTGCTTTTGTTCTCACAGCTTCACTGCCATCTACTCTCCTAGTTTTATGTCCTGTCTTTGACAGACAGGAATTTAACTGCACCTGCAATCTTAATGATAAGTTAACATAGTAAACTTACAGGGTAATACACCCTGAGTCCTGACTTAAACCATCTGATGATCAAGCAGTGAGCTCCTTGAGCACTACTCTCAAAAATCCATCTCCCTTCTTTTGGAACTCGATATCTGTTTCTTGTACATTCAGATGGACTCAGTCATTTTAGAGGAAAAGTGACAAGACCTACAGTTCAAGACTTTGCCTCCTCTGTTTTCCAAGTGCATCAGCCTCCATCTTTTGTCTAGGGTGTAAGTAGACATGGCAGGCATCTGTGTGAAAAGATTGAACCTCACTTACCTGCTAACAAACTGATAGGACATCCTATACCCCATTCTCAAAACCATTAATTTTAACTACTGTAGCTAAGCACAGCCATGATTCTATTCTATTCTGATACCTTGGGAAAGTCTAGGCTCTTGGAGCCCTATGCTGAACTCTGAGAAGTACAATGTGTTGTGTAAAGAGCTAAAAATACCACAGCTTTACCTAGGATCACTTGTAATTGAACCATCTAGCCTTCTAAGTGTCAACATTTGATTCCCTAATTTTCAGGATCTGACAGCTGCAGCTAGGAGCCTGCCAACGTTGCCCCATGTTCATTGTACTTTGTTTGAAGTACTTAAAAAGATTTCGTAATCATTGAAGCAGACAATTTATTCCTACCTTTTCTGTGTTTGATGTAAATGAATTGGTTATTCCCTGCTGTTTCTTCTAAGTTCTACGTAGCTGTACAGCCTCTCGAACCAACTGGAATGCTGTAACATTCCTTTTTACGATTAGAGAAGAAAGCAAAACACTAGCACCTAAAAACATAAGCCAGGATTGACCTTTTGGTGAATGAAGTGCTAAGAAGACCCCAGCTGAAGATCCAAATACTGGTGTGGGAGCACAGGCTAGGAAGGCACTAATTCCTTGACAGCCTGTGAGTGCTATGATGTAAGAGGATACAGCAAAGGTAGACAAAAAGATGAGAAATACCAAGCATAGGAGAAAAATAATTTTTTTGATTTATCTGTAGCATTGAGATGAGCTAAATGTGGCAGGATTAAGAGCCTGTTTCAAACAACACAGCAAAACTATTTGTTAAAAACTCCATCTTTCTTCCTTTTTGAAAATGGAGGAAAACGCAAAATGTGTGGGACTACAACAAGCTCTCAGTTGTCAGAGTGCTATCTACAGCCTCTTCCTGTCCTCATGGAATGTATGCATTGCAGTAGTGACTCACCATTACATTAATGAAGATTTCCTTTAGTATTGGCTCAAAGCTGGAGCAACAGAGCAGTGAATAACCAGAGAATGCAAGTTTAAAAGCCTATCACATTAGAAACAAATCTGCAGTGAAAGGTTGTCTAGGTGAGCGATGAACTGAGACTTACTGATGAAAGATAACCTGCTCACTTCACTTTTGCTTCATCACCTCTTCCCTGAGGATCCATTTGTATCACTATCAGTCTTGTCTTCTCACAACCTAGACTCTGAAGCAGGACTGTTTCTGTAATATGCATTTGCATCGTGCTTTATGGAGATGCAGAAACTATAGTACCAAGCCAATGCAGCATTCAATGCAGCATTTTTATTAGCAGACATTTAAAAAAAATATCGCTATCTCCTTCTTCCAGATGGGGCAACTGTGACCTTTGAAGATGAAGCAATCAAAATTATCAAGAATCCAAACTCTTTGCTGATCTTAAGCCGTAGGAAAAACTCTTTTTACTGCTTTACACTGGTGCCTGTGAGTACTGCTACAGTATAGCTAATGAACTAATAAACAGGAACAGAACACTGATTGTATAATGCTGGCTTCCTTGGGCCAACATACAGAAAGTATTTCACAAAACAGGAAATGGTTTTCACAAAAAGGCAAACGCTTCTTCCTTTAAGCTGATGTTTTGCCCAGAGTGCTCCATCATTTACTCTGCACTCATCAATATGAAGGCTTGAAAATACTCATCAAGTAGAAATCAAAACAGTAGAAAGCAAAAAATCAAAAGCAGAACAGATTTGAACAAAAGGAATGCAAGTTATGTTCAAAACAGGTCTTACCTTTACTCTGTCTTGAGCCTCTTTCTTGTGTCAGACAATTAACTTGAATTTTTCATTATCAAGCCTCTTAACTGTTTCCCTCCTACCCTGTTCTGCTTAAATTACTCTGGATCAGAATATGTTGTCCCCACTCAGATGTAGGCACATCAATTATTTCTTACCTTACGGTGTACTTACAGATAATGTAAAGCATATGTTGCTGTCTCTGTAATGCATTCTTGTTGGTTAATTAAACATTTCTCTCCCGTCACAGAAACACAGATTGTCTGCTTTCTATTTTTGTTTTGAAAGCTGTCAAAGATTCTAGCAAAGTGCCCGCTGGGGATAAAAATCTGAGGTGGAGAGAAGTCTAATCCAGTGGCTGTGTTACTACTGCTACCTATGGAACACTGTGAAGGGCTATGGTACAGCATGGTAAGAGAAAGCTGCAGATTAATTCTTTAAAGATTTACTCAAGTCTTGTAACACGAGTTAATTTCACTGGAATCAAGAGGTACTTCTTGTTCTAAACATAACCCTGGACAGTAAGTCTCTTGTGTCGTTTCCACACTTAGTTTTCCTCTTGATTTACAGAAGAAAGCAAGAGAAATTTGCATGGATTCCATATTACACAGGAAGCCTTTATGCATGAGTGTACACATACACACATTCTCATCCTCAATACTCAGCATTGCTCATACTGAGCAATTGAGCAATACTGAGGCCATAGTTTGACACCACACTATAAAAATGGGTAAGATACTGTAGAAGCAGTTATTGCAATGTGAAGTTAAAAGGAAGCTCTAAGTTTACAAAAATTGATCCATCTCTAACAAACATCCTCTTCCTTATATGTGTTGTTACACTGCGTACCTCATCCCCTTTCAAAACTTCTGAGCCTTCTAACTCATGGGCCTGGTTTGTCTTCTGTAGCATCTGTCTTTCTGTGGTGGACATCTCTTCTTTAGCAGCCTGCAGTTCTTCTGCCTTGGCTTCCTTTTTCCGGGAAATTATAGATGCCTGCATGAGCGTCAGAAATATATATGGACAAGTCAAGTAAAAACTGCATTTGGGTAGCCTTGTTTAACCATTAGTAAAATAAAAATATTTGAACTTCAGGCACGGCACCACTGAAACCACATCTCAACAGTAGGAAGCTCATTTTCATTAGGAATTGTGAGCATACTTCTTTGCAAAGAAAAAAAACATAGATTACACAATTACACAGTGGGTTAAACCACAGCTGCTTTGAAGTGGATTGCAAATTCCCAACTTCCTTCAGTATTGCTGAGATTTCCATCATGCCCTTTTTTCTCAGATTCACGTTGACGCATTTTACATTTTGGATCTATGTTTCTTCACCTCGTTTTTCATTTTCATTGAAGAAAATGGTATGCATTTTAGCTGCTCCATTTCATCTACTTAGTCCCTTTTTGTGCATATGTAAGACACATCAACGTGGTTTAACTGGAAAGACATCCAAGATTTCACAAATGTCATAATACAGATTTTTATAACTCCAACCTACTCCAACCTACAGAAATATGTTACACTAACAGCAGAACCTAGCCACCAAATCTTGGCAAATAGCTAAAAGACAATGAATAAAGCAGAAAAGTACAGAAATAGCATAGATTATAGACTATTCCAATTTCTTCAGTCTAGAAGATAAAGTGTTTAAAAAATAATGTTTTGTACCAGGCAGAATATTTAACAGTACCTAGCGTTTGACTAGAAGTTAACAGATTTAGGAACATAAATATACATTAGTTCAGAAAAAGAAAGTATTTTTATCTTGCCAAAGTACATTTTAAAATAACACAACACGTGAATTTATAGGCATGCACCTGAATCTGGATGCTTGGTTGGTTATTTTCCATGAAAGGAAAAACTTAAGAAAAAATAGAGGAAAACACAATGGGTTTCTCTCAGGACGTTTAGAGGACCAGCTTTATTTCTAAGAATACATCTAACAGAACTCTGCTAGGGTCAGCTCAGCTCTTTGCTTCAGGAGATATCTGCAGTGACAAACTGCAGTATGATATATGTCATTATTTTTGTGAAACAGAAGCAAGTCTCCAGGAGAACAAAGCAAAGACCACGGCGTGCTTTCAACTCACAGCAGCAACCTGAACTCCTGGAGCTCCTGCACTGAGCACAGCTGTATCACCAGCCAGTTGGTACCAGGCACATTTCACTTATTTCCTATATGATTGAACAGCAGTATACATTTTATCACAATTTTTTCCTACCACTGATATATTTTACCTATGCCTTTTTGTTTTTTAAACCATCACCATAAGTATCATTATGGAAATGTTCAATAAAAGGAGTGGCTGCACAGGTTGGCTGGATAAGAAACCACATGTGCTCCTGCATAAGCTGTAAAAATCTCAGATTTCATAAATCCATTTTATAACTTCTGAATTTACTAAGACTAGACCACACAGCCTATTTTATAGACAATTTTATAGCCTCAGGATGAAACTAGATATATATAAAAATCAAAGAATACTCCTCAACAGATGTAAAAGGAAAAGTAGCATGTGCTCAAACGCAAGCAAGGAATGTAACTGAAAGCAAGCTTTGCATCCAGGTCTGACTGCAGCAGTCAGCCCACATGCTGCCTTGTCAGAATCTGTCCACAGCTGGAGATTTACCAAAATAGCTCCTCCAAAGTGATCCTTTCAGAATTACTGGGATGCAGCTGACAGGCAACACCTCGGACAGCAACTGACAGCAGCTCACAGTATGACTGAAAGCAGCTGTTTGCCTAAGCCCTAAGCATGCCATTTGTTTAGTTTTTGTCTTGCATTATTATTTATTTCTACTGATTTATGCTTTAATAAATTAAAGAAAAAAGTCAGTATGCAATACAATCAGTGACTGAAATTGCTCCAGTGCTTCTGCTTAAAAAACGTTTTGCTTTTTCTTACCTGTTGGCGATACATGGAAAATTTACTATCAATTGGCTCATACTTCATCATTCTTTTCTCAATAAGCTGATTTATTTGTGCATTTACTTCATTTATCTGCAAAACAGAGCGGAAAACTAGAGGAAACTTCATTTCTCTGTCTTCTCCAAGAATTAAATGCTTTGCAAACCAGATTAACAACCCAGTTACAAGAAGTATTGCCAGTTCCAGTTTCAAAAAAGAGGTAAAAAAGAACACAGAAAACTCAATGAGTTATTCAGTATTGGCCAGGAAGAGGCTGTGTTTTTCAATTTCCAGTTCTGTGCCCTTATGATAAGGCAGAAGCGTGACGTTTACCCTGAAAATGAAGTAAACTGGTAGCCAGAAAATGGGTGAATTGGTACATGCAAACAGAAAAAAGATTGTCATATACTATGTGAAAACACGCTTTCATCAACATTAACAAAAATTTCTTTTCACTTAACCATTTATCAGACTTTTAAAGAAGAGTAGATAAACACTAAGTGATACCAAGTTTGATCAATGCTTTGAGAAGTCACAGGCCACTGTATTCCATCTCTGGGGTCCCTTCTCTTGCCTTGAACTGCACCTGTTTGTCCACAGACTCAAAGAGTTGATCTTCATTCTACCTGAAACCTTACAGCCCACTGCATCTGCAAACTAAGCACCAGCAGTGTTCTGATTCCAGCTCCTCAGTTCTGACTTAATGCTACGCTGGGACTCTCATCAGCCATGGAAACCACAGCCCTAGCAACCTTCCTTTAATTCTCTGCTAACTAGATGACTGCTGATAAGCAAGCAGTGTAAATACGTGCTGAAATCTAATGAAGTCAAAACAACAAAATGCAGGTACCGTGCTGGACATTACCCTACATCACCCTGAGTAATAGCTGTGTACTTCGAAAGTTCACCATTTCAAAGAAAGTGCTTAATAGAACTAAGAATACTCCAACGCCCGAGAAAGAATCTCCCAATTGTGTTCCTTAACAAAAGCTGTTAGAGCTAGAGCAGGTCTGAGTTTGAAGGTGGCATAAGGATTCCCTCTGTGAATAAATTCCTGTTTTGTTTAACAGTAAATGCATGATATTAGCATGCTTAGTGCTACTAAGTGCAATTCAGCTCCTGTTTAAGATTTAAAGGCAGCCATCTTTTGTCTTGAAAAGAAACACTAAGGCCATGCTGTGATTACAGCCAAGCATACGACATGCTTTTATTATCTATTAAGAACATACTTCCAAAATATAACAAATTAAAAGGTTACCTCATGGAGAAAGAAAAAAAAAATCTTGAAGTTCTTTCCAATATTGCCTAAGCCCCAAGAGTACTTTTGGATAAAAGGGTGCAAAAGAGGGCTTTGGCTGTGCCTAAGAGGAATAACTGCAACCACAAATGCTGTTTTGATTAAAAGAAAGAAACTAGGAAAGCAGAGGCTGAATCACAGAGCTAGTTCAATGCTTCAGACCTAATCTATGGTTTAATAACGCTGTCATCCTTAAAAACTACAATGATCAGGACCAAAATGGCACTGGGTTGTCACCGATTTTTCTTTTACAAAAAGTAACCATAACCTTAAAACAGAACGTATTCTAAATGACACTTGGCTGCTGATTCAAGTCTGATCCAGAAAACCTATGGGCATTTATTACATTAATTTGACACGTGCTGCAGTGAATGCACAGTGTACTACGACAACGATGAAGTTGTTGAACTCCAAGACACAGGAAGAATGGTGAATGACAGCCCTCAAACCCCCACGGATAAATCATCCTCTGATCAATTCCAAATAATTTGTTTTCTCATTTTCTGTCTTTCACAGCAAACCCAGAGTTGGTTTTTAATAATTCCAGGATCTCCAGCTGGTGAGGAGGGGACACTTAGCCTGAGCAGTGTACAGGGTGTTTAGGAGTGCTCCTCCTAACCTAGCTGACCCTGCTGGAAACCTTCAACACCGCCAACAGAAATACTGATTTCACTGTTCCTCCCAATTTCAGTGAAACATAATATTACATATTTAACCTTTAACTGAGAATGCTGCAAACAGGAAAAAGCTCACTGCGTGGATCACATAAATGTACTTCCGTGGAAACTAAACTTTCTGCACTTTTTCTGAATTATAAATTAAGTTTTGCTATAAATAACGTTTTTTTTTTTCAGATCTTTAACTTGCTCAGTAGCACGACTATTAAATTTTTAAGTTTAGGTTTCCCTAGACAGCTGAGATATATTCTCCAATTAAGGATTTTTGCTAATTCTAACAGAGCTAATATTTAACTTCTGAAAAAAATCTGGTAAGCCAAGTATTTGATCCCCAAAGTTGCTTTGGTCTTACAAACTAGAACATAGAAGACCCAGACCTATTCCAAACACAAAGAAGCTCTCAGCCTTCACACAGTGATGAAGACATGGTATTGCTGAGATGGATCACTCAGAATGTTGTTCACCACCCCATAACTACTCTTTCTATATTGGTACAAACTCCCTCGATGTCAGGGGAAGTTTAAAAGAAGCTAAAAATGAACAGAAGAAAAATCAAACCTTTAATGTTAAATTAACATCTCCGCTCATAGCATGGCAAATTGCTAACGCAATTTTCTAAATAGCATTTAAGGGTAGGGTGGGTTTTGTGGTTTGGGGTTTTTCTTTTTTACTTATCTGAGAGCTTGCATTTAGTGAGTAACACATCTTTTCTTTTGCAGCTGAAGAGGTGTTCCTTTGGGATTAAACCTTTTGTCAAGGATGTAAAGTAGGCACAGGAGAATTACAATATACAAGAACTCCAGAGCATGCTACGCAACACAAATTAAGAGTCACTTGGTCAACTTACCTTGCTATCAAGTACATGGAGATCTGATTGACCCATAGCTGGCTCTGCAACCACCTTTTGTAAGAAATAGACTGATTTCTTCTTACTTTCAAGCTCCCTAGGTATTTTTTCATTAACCAGGTAGGAATTGAAATTTATCTCCTCTTCCAGTTTCTTCATTAAACCTTAAGAACAAATTAAATCAATGTGTCTATAAACAAAGCAATGTAGAGGATAATTAAGTTCCATTTCCTCAACACGTTAAAGTATTTAGCAGCAGATTACAATAACAACAGCACAATGTTTGAGTCTTCTCAAAACTCAAAGAAACAGTTACTTGATTTAGCTTTTTTAATATGGATGTTAAACAATACAAGATGTGTTACATTTCTCACCCATCTGTATCTCTAACATGTATCTATTAACTCAATATATTCTTTTAGTCAATAAAACAAGTAGAACATTCCCTAGATGAAAGCCTAGATGAACCAGATACAAAATTCAACACACAGCCTTGATAAAGAAAGCCATTAACCCTGTGCATGTCTCACACACCCCGAGATGTTGTATTCTGTGCTACCTTTTTTGTTGTGAACTACATTCTTTTGAAATTTTAAAAGATGGCTACAATCTGGTTACTTATGCACACTCAGGGTGAGGGACAGCAAAGCTTGTCCCAGCAGTGCTGACTTGCTCAGGGCTTCTTTGAAGCTTGTATCCCTTAGAACTTCCCTGGCTGGAGCAGTGGAGCAAGCATCCTGAAGCTGATTCTACCCACAGACGATGCAGGTCACTGTTTCATGTGAATTACATCATCTACAGACAGAAATTATCTCAGTGTGAATCCTTTATCTGTCTCTCAAAATAGAACAAAGATCTTAATTTGGCCAACTTCATGTAAGATCTGATATGTCCCTGGAAATTCTCCCTTAAAATAAAACCTCTTTGTTCTAATTTGGCATCTAGAAAGGCGTTCCAATGAGCAGAACTAACTGCATGCCTACTTTAAGACTTCTGCATTACAAAATGCCTCTCTGTAAGTAACAGATGAGTTTTTCTTTTAAGAACATTCAGTCTTCGGACAGTATATTGACTGTGAATACTGAAAACAAAAATAGAACTGAAAAAAAAGAAATTGCTGCACAACATCAAAATTTCTATTGAGAAAAGTAACCACATTTTAAGTTTTACTCTACACAAGCCTGATGCACACTGCATGGCACCATGCTTATAATGACTTTGCTCTTGCTAGGTAGAGTCCTTTAGCCTCCGTTACAAATAACTGATAAATAAACACAGATAAGATCAATGCACAGCTAGAAAAATGTGACAGAATAAAACAAAGCTGCTGTTTAAATTACATTACACAGCAGCCTGCTGACAAGAGGCAGTTTAGTGCAATTACTCCTCCGAGACACCTGTACCAAGGGCTGCAGCAAGATTTGGAAGTTACACGTCAGATTAGAGTGGGAATAGGTATTTCAGAATACTTTGTCATGATCAACATGACTAACAGGTAAGTATCCTGGGTACTTTTAAAACCTGCTCATTAGAGGCGTAGGGTTGGATTTTGTTGTTGTTGTTTTTGTTTTTGAGAATACAGAATTGCCATGAATACAAAGAAAACCAAGAAATTCAAAATCTCTGTCTTTGCACAAAGAAAAGCTTGAGTACAGAGATACAATACCAGAGCTGATGTTGCTGAAATGAGAGAGGAAAGGATGCAAGCTGCAAACAGAGTTTTTGGCTCTCAGCAAAAGAGCCTGCTCACCATATCACTGACTGACAAAAGGAGAAGGTCAGAACAAAGTGAAATACAAGCCCCAGGAAAGAGGGCCCAATTATTTTGCAGCTATTTACCGAGAGGACTAGACACAGCACTGACAGATCTTCCTCACTGTCTGCTCTCAGCTTAGGCTGAAAGGAAAGCTGCTTGGTTGAGCTGCCAGAGAGGAAACAAGCCATTCTTAGTTCTTGAGAAAGCCTCAAGAATGAGAAGAAAGAAAAGAGACCCTAGGGAAAGCAGTGCTGCTAACAGAATAAAGTCAACACAAACCAAAAATGAGAGGGAACTCCGCTTTTTCAGCAGTTCACTTTGTTGATCTGTGCTTATGAAAAACAACACCACCATGGGCTCTTTTCCCCTATGTGGAAAGGTCACTCATCTTGTGCAGAACAAATGGCTTCAGTATGGCTTTCATAACATACAGTGCACTTACTAGATGTATGCCTTAGCCATTGGGTGCTGGGCACTACAGCTACACCCTGAGAAACACACCTGGACTTACCAGGAGAGAACATTAATCAACCCCTGAGAATGCCCAATTCTTTCTTCCAGGAGAACCGAGCTCCAATCTTCCTCAGCCCACTAACGAGCTGTGCAGGAAGGGCTACATTTTGATGTCTCACTAGGAATCTACCACCTCTGCAAATGCAGCAAAGCTTCCCACGTACACCCTGAGCTGAATTATCACCTCAGAACTAGGAACACAACTCCCAAGTTGATATTTATAACCAAGAACTTTGGGGCAGAAATCAAAGTGATATCAATTAAATTACCCTGATATTTAGTATTAATATTTTAATCAACTAATTTCTTGGTTTCGAGCTTTCCTCTTGGAAGAGAAAAAAAAAGACAGCTGCATATAAAACCTATCATTTCTTATCCTTCTCCATCTTTCTTACACAACAGCCCTAGATAATTTATTGTAGATATGACACTGAACTCACAAAATAACCATGCCTAAACGATTGCTTTCAAAAAGGCAGGGACCTATTGGCTTCACAGGGTAAAACCTTGATCACTATCTAGATTTGTTTCTGATAACCCGAGAGCTATTACCAACCTCTTTCAAACACAGCCTGCTTCTGCAGCAGGCTTTCTCCTGAAGGTGCACCAAGCAACGAAGCAAGTTAAAACTTGACACCTTGAGAAAGATGGGAAAGAAACGATGATGTCAACATCCCTCATGACTAATGTAGCTTCTTTCCTAAATTCTTCTGGAGGTACTTTTTCCTCCTGTATGATGTGACATAATGGAGAAGTAACTGCCTAAGAGCTATTTCTGCTGCTTAACAGAACCTTAAAAAACAAATGCACGGCAGCTCTTTTAAGATTTTTTTTCAGTGAAAGACTTCCTTTTTATTTTCAAATTCCCAGGCTGGAGGAAAGAAAAGCAAGCATACTTTAAATCTTTCCATTACACATATAAACCCTGTTTTAAATGTTTTAGCATTGACTTATGGTTACAAAACCTACATACGTAAGCTGCACAAAGTCTGGCTCTGTGCCCTAGGGCTATTTTAGCAAGGTTCTGCCAACCTTACATGTGAAGAGCTATTAACAGCAATTCCTCATCTTTTCCATTCACTTTTTAAAAAATTATTATTATTATTGCAACGAGGGGTGGGAGAAAGGCTTTCTTAGTGCCTGCTCAGTCATGTAGGAAAGAAGGAAATTTCTCCGCACAGTTCTCCTAATGGATCTAAAATCTGATCTACTTTGTGCTCAGATTCCTACTTCTTTTCCCCCTGTGGGCTACCAATTGTGCATTCCATACCAAAAACACTAACTGCTTTAATTAAAAAAACCAACACTTTGTCTAA
Source organism: Penelope pileata (assembly GCA_013396635.1). Classification (NCBI taxonomy): domain Eukaryota; kingdom Metazoa; phylum Chordata; class Aves; order Galliformes; family Cracidae; genus Penelope; species Penelope pileata. The sequence continues at coordinate 2,253,245 of WBMW01002207.1, forward strand.
TATCACATAGAAGGCTATGAGAAAGGCAGGTGTAGCATGACATCCCCGTGGCATTCATTGCTAAACCTCAAAGCCTTCACTTCCCTGTTTGCATTCATCCCCTACAAAATAGTACTGAAGTGATTCAGTCTGCAGCTTCCAATGACACCACTTCCAATTTCCATGTATTAAACAGAGTTCTAGGATATGCAAACATTCACAGATGATCAAATCATCCTTTCAGTATCTCCTTAGAAAAACCAAGCAGCTTCCTGAACGTTCCACTTTAAGGTATGTTTTCCATGCTATAATTCTTATTGTGGCTCTCTGAAATCTAACTTTTCAACATTCTTCCCAAATTCTAGATGGTAGGTGTTCCAGTGATGGAAATATCAGAGCTAAAAAAGGAGGTAACAACTCTCCTGTTCCATTTCCTTCTATAAATAAATGCAAGGATAGCACCAAGTCTTTGACACTGGGAGCTCCAGTTCTACCATTTTTACACCATAACCCACAAGTTGTTATCAGAATCCCTTCTTAGTGATTCATTCCCACATACTGTAACTACACCATACATACACGTTATTCCTAGAGGAATACCATCACATCTGGCTATTCCTTAAAATATATATTGTTGGCATAGTCTTGGCTTTCTAAGCAATTACTGTTAATCAGTATTCTGCCCTCCTCATTATCCAGTCACTTCCCCACTCTTTATTTCATCTGACAGTTTTATCAGTGATCATTTGCTATGCTCTTTCAGGTCACTAACATAAAAACTAAAAAAGAGTCAAATGCTGATTTCTGCGTGTTCCTATTCGAAACACATCCATTTAGTGACAATTCCACAATTATTTCCTTTTTAAAATTTTCAGTAAGCTCCTTTTAATCCATTTAACATGGGTCATGTTGGACTAGATGATCTTGGAGGTCTTTTCCAACCTTGATGATTCTATGATTCTATGTTGAATTTTTGCTGCCTTGTTTGCTCTTCAAAATGGGGTGCAAGTAAAAAGTCAAAGGTCTTGAAAGAATCAACCATAGCAATACTATTAGTCTTACCAGCCAGGCTTGTATTCTCAAAGATACTGAGTTAGTTTAAAAGTGGCTTCCCTGTAATCCTGTATCAATTGACAGTGATTGTATATCCATCTTTAAAAAACTTTATTATTGAGTTCCACTTAAGTCATTCCCTCTTTACCATAATTGCAGCCTGGTCTGCAGTGATGGGAAGAAGTTATTTAAACTTGGAATTTTAGGAAAAGATAATTCTGTGGCCAAATGAAGAGATTTAAACAACACAAAAGTTTACTTTCATTCAAATGGAATATTTTAATAATAGTACCCTAAGTTTCTATTTTTCATCAAATGTTCAGAATGACATAAAATAGACATCCATATAAAATATTTCCTCTTTATAACTTATCTGTGATGTTCACAGTGCTGGAAACATGCTACTACATACTAATTAATGGAATCTATAACTTGTACATTTCTCTGTTTATCAACAGCAATCCTCTTAACCCATTCCTTTAATCCATGTTTTCAAGCTAGTCATCGAGTTTTCAGTATTTCTGCCAATAAAATGAACAATAATGTTCTGTAAAATGGGCAGAGATCAAGAATTTCAGTAATCCAGATCACTTCTTGGCATTCACAATTTGTGTTTGTGCCAGCAGAGATATTCAAAGCAAAAAGATGAGAAAGCATTAGCTAGGTTATTCAAACTAGTGGTCAGTGTTAATAAAAATACTAACAAACCAATACATTTTTAAAAAAATCAGAAATTCCTGTCAATACCAGCAGCAGCAACTGCCTCTCTGTAGTTAAGCAACCTGTTGAGTATACTGAAGTTAATAACAAGGAAGGAGTGTACTATGGAAACCACTGTTATCAAGTTTAGTCTGCAAGAATTTTACAATGATCAACTGTTATTTTCATGATACAATACAAGGTCTTCTAAATAATTTATTATATTTCTAAAAGTAAAGAAACTAGTAACTAGAAGTTATATTTTCCCAGCACAGCTAAAGCAGACTGATGCCAACTGCACATTAATGACACTCATAAATACATGCTGGTTGCATTCCTTAAAGAGTTCCTTTACATTTCTTTAAAGAACATCATCCTAAATCAATGATAAGATGAAGTAATCGAAGCAGCACGTGCCCATAACACATAAACACCTACTCGTTAACAACAGCTTTTATCATTTTGTCTTGCTTTGGAAGTAAAAACACGTTAAGTATTAATAATGGAAGAAAATTATTTTAAGGAAAGCATCTAACTTGCAGTGAAAATCCACCACTGCTGAACAGCCTCTGAATTGTCAGCATACAAGCTATACTGATGTGAGTAGGCAGCTGAGATACAAAATTGCAGCCAAAGGGAATTTTAAGAATAAAATAAATTGTGCTAACTGCAGACCAATAAAGCTTTTAAAATAAATGGAATCCTATATAATGCACTGTGGTCACCTAACTTCAATTACTTTTTAAAAAAAAAAAAAAAAGCAACATTTGGCATTCTGTAATTGCTACTACGAGCAGTGTCTTTGTAACTACTGTGGGGAAAAACAACTACAAAGCCAAGTCCTGAAGCCTTTGCTTGGGCAAAATTTCAACAGAAGTTTTCTTAAATAATGACTCCATGTTCCTCTTCAGAACATCTAAACATTTCTTTTTTTTTTTTTCCCCTGCAAGCAGGGCTCAAGATAAGAGAATTAAATAAGTTCACTTTATTTTCATCTCAGTGATCAAATGACATATTTACTGACTTTTTATTATGTTACCTTTGCTTCTGTGAACTGACCCCATCAAGTTTCCACTGGCCTTAAAAATACCCTAGGAACTGAAATAGAAATGTTGACATAGCTTTGCTGTATAAACTCTCAGACAGCTACTGCAAAAATGGAACAGTTATAAAATTCATTGCAGGTCCCTTGGAGTAAAGAAGATAGTTCAGATACTCTTTTAGCTCCATTTGTGGTTCAGCAACTGATGAACATTGTAAAAAATATTAAAGTAAAATTACAAAGTAATAACAACACAATGTGCTGTTAACTAAGAAAAATCCTCTAACTCAAAACAACTGCCAAAGCAGTTCTGTGATGCAACTGAAACACTAAATGTACTTGAAAAAGTAGGACAATGACTTACTTTGCTAAATTTAAATCCATAGATACTCAGACTCTATCATTTGGGAAATAATTTATACAGATAACTAAAATCATTCTATCACATTTTTTACCACAGCAACTGGGAATGCAACTGCAAAAGCTCCGGGAAAAGAAACATTCTGAGTCTTATACCTTCACACCACAACCCTCCATAAGCTAGAGTTTTTCCATATAAATCATCCCCAATGCCTGTGTAAACACATAAAGCTTCTATCGATCCTGTGATGTTACTGATAACCAATTGAGGTCACATGCACCACTGAACCCTACACTGACTCAAGATAATCCTGGTTACATTTCCTTCAGAACCATAGATGTTGTAGAATTGTAGCCTTTAAGATAATAAATTATGCATTTATCTAACTGCAAATCCTTCCCACCTGCTATTTTTATAATGATCAGAGTACCAACTTACTCTACAAGTAGTATAATTTATTTTGCTGGCATTATTTGCAGATTGAGATACTGCTGAAAATGAGCAAAAGCAGTGTTGCCATTATTAATGCAATACCTCAACATACAATAAATCAGCTACAGTCACACCACAAGAACAAAGTATTTTATATAAATGCTACAAATATATCTACATATTAAGTCTATATGTTAATACATAAATATTAAATAATATAAATAATATCTAGTATATATTTTATGTACTCATACAATCATATATGTGTGTGTATATATATTTATGTAAAATCCATTCTCTATAAAAAGCTTAACTAAGAAGTAGCTTTATTTTTGATACCATACAAAACTACAACACAAACTTGTACTACAATAAGAAACAGGCCTTAAAGCTCTTCAAATGTTTTACTGAATGTAACTAAAAAACAAACAAACAAGTCTACACTGAATAAAACATAACATTCAATGTACTTGTACATTCATTCAGAAAATTTTTAAGAAGCAGTATTTCACTGATGCCCAATTGCAAATACAAAATACATTAAAACGTCACTATATCTGAAGTCTGCCTTTTCTAAGAGGTTTCTGCTTTTTCCAGCCCCTTGTAGTTCCAACTGTTTTCTGTGGGTTTGTTTCTTTTCCAGAGTATTTAATCAGCATTCAGTATTTAATTGGTTTAAGATCTAAAAAAGAGTGGACCTCAAAAACAAGACTGAAGTATCTCCTTATCTTCCTTTGTGAGCATCTCCCTGGCTTTTTATAGCAAGGCACATTCACCTTCAGGAACTCCAGCACAAGCCTTTAGAAGTTATTTCTCCCGTTAGCTTCTCTCTAGTTCATGAATGCTTTTTGGCACTACCATATTATTGGGAGCCATACAGCTTTGATGTCATTTCTAACAGAAAAGAAGTGTAAACCCCCAAGTGTCATAGATTAGTACTTACTTTCAGGTTTTGAATCCACTACTGCATGATGCATCTCTTTCAGCTGGAGCTGCGCTCTTTGCAGTCTCTGCTCTGCATGGAACAACTTTAGAGAGAGAATTGGACACATATAAGCTCATTCCTTTGAAATGCATATCCAAGTAACTAAAACAAAAGAGTATCACAAAGAGTATCAGCTTCTGGTTCACAAGGAAATGTGCCAAAACAATTTTTCAACAATTGGCCTGGATTTACTAGATATTCTTTACTGTTAATTAAGAAAAGTATTGTACTCCCAAGTGGTATTTTCTCTATGGCAGAAATTCGTTAAACAACTTTAAAGCAAACATTCAAGTGGCTTGAACATTAGAACAACAACAAAAAAGCTAGAATCAGGACTGCAGTAGAAAACTATCTGTATACTGCAGTTCTTGCAAGGCAGCTGAGTTGTCACAGCAATCCACTGCTCTATTGCTGAGCCAAGTGGAGAATACACTGGAAAGCTTGTTGCCAAATGACATCCAGGTGAACAGCATTTCTGCTCTTTAGAGAAATGTGTGATAAGCAGAATTAGATGGACATCACATCATTTGACTTGTGATCTCCCTCAAGCAAAGACCAACAGCTTGAAAGCCTGCTGATTCACATTGATTCCAAATCCAGATACAGACTGCAATACTAGGAATCTGAGTTTTGCTCCTTTTAAAATAGTGTTGATGTTCATATTACATTTGAAGTCAACAGAATTTGGTGAGGTGGTACAGCAGACTGGCCCAGGAACATACAACATAGCTCAGGAGTAAAACCCACCCCTGTATTCAGAGAACAGCTGCTTCCAGTGCTTCCTATGACATCATCTTTGTCAGACTTGGGCACCAAAACCCCAAGGTTGCTCCTGAATACACATTCTTCCTGCTGAGGTACTTACTGTGCTACTGAGCCTCTGAAATCTTAGTGCAAGTGCACAGAGATACAATCAAACTAAGGAAACATTTGCTCACTACCATAAATGTAATGACCTCTCCTTGGGTGCTACCACAGTAAGTCATGGAACATTTCCTGGGATTGCTAAATGATGATCTCAGGGGCAGCTGAGGCAGCCAAGTATCTTGAATGAGGTGTTCAAAACCTGTAGTGTCAAGCCTCTTCCTTTCAAATGTACACAGATATTTGTATTTTAAATAGGATTTAATTTTCTGATGCTGGGAAAAACTCTGTACTGTTGTTTCTGATGTACTTCTTTACATTCACAAGCCACAAACAGATGTCAAAAACTATTAATTTTAACAGGTACGTTTTTATGGCAATACCTGATTTTTTTGTTCTTGTTTCTGTTGAGCCAAAGACTCTTCTCTCTCTTTTTCTAAGCGAAGCTGTCTTGCTATTTCAAGCATTCGTTGATGATTTTGTACTGTCTCCACCTACAGCAAGTGGATAAATAGTGCATGTTACTGTCAGATAGTTGAGAACTACATTAAAGAGATCATATGTCTAACAAATCCACTTAGCACTTCCTTTCCATACATGTTACTACTCAGAAATGACAGCGAAGTAGTGGACTCAAGATTCTTAAAAGCTCTGGACTAACGCCTAGGGAGATTCCCTGTAGGTCAATTAGTTATTTGACTCCTTCCTAGACACACAGTGTGTTTACCCTAATCTGTGTTTGCATTCCAAAATCAGAGTTGCCAGCCAAGGATTATGACACTGAAATGTAACAGCGTTACTTCTCTTATTACCCTCTTCTTAAGACGCTCTACTCTCTTGATGAGTTGATCTTTCTCCTCTTCCATTGCACTTATATCCTAGACAGCAGCAAAAACAGACAAAGAAGTGTTAATTTATTCACTATGTAATACAGAATGAACTCAATTCCGTACAAATTACAATGAAAATCAGAGTTCTTCTTCTGAATACATTGAAGTAGTCATAATTTTATTGATCTGTGATCAGAATATCCAGGTTTCCACTCTCTCTCATCTCTCTTACTTCCTCTTCAGTTTCCACTCTCTTTATGCTAACAATATTTTATCTGCATCTTTGAGTGTAATGTGAACATTTAAAATAAAAGCAGGCGTATTTCTCTAAAAAATAAAAATAAAAAGATCACAACCCACAAACAGAAACAACCAAGCAAAAATCAGCATGAATTCAACATTTGGTACAGTTAAACATATGTTTTTAAATCTTACCACCACTACCCATTCCCTGACAGATGATCTGCATGAAATTGCATAGCAGTGGTGCTTGCTGCCAATTTTCCCATTAAAATTGTGTTAAAAGAAACAATTTCTAGTTCTAAAACGTTATCCAATAATCCTTCTTTAATCCTATTATTTTACAATACCGGGACACAACGCATTGACAATTATAAGAGAAAGGAAAATAAATTCTCAGTTTAGGCCTTTTCTCAACATTTACTTAACTTTTTTGTATGTCTTACTGGAAAGCTGGATTTATGCTTAAATATTTTGCTGAAACAAGACAAATATCTTTACTTAACACCTTAGCCACATAGGACCACCATTTTTGTTGACTTCAGCTCTTAGTTCATTGAACAACCTCTGAAATTATTACCCTATATCAGTAAAGTTAAAGGTTTGATATCAGTTTGTCGTCACAGAAAAAAAAAAAAGAGTTCTAATATTTGAAAATCATGCACACATGAACACAATCTTGGCAGCCTCGTTTCCCAATCTGCTTCAGAAAGCCAAGTTCTAAGCATGAGGAAGGATTTTCTAATCTGTTTGCCAACAGAGAATAGCTTCAAAAAGCAACTGCAGTGCCTATCAGCTCTGACCTCTACAATGTACACACTGCAATGAGTCCACAAAATGAAAAAATAGAACAAACATTCTAAAAAAAAAAAATCGACACAAAAGTCGTGCAATTTTGTCATATTTTTACCCTTCTTATTTCTGCAGTAGATAAGCCAGATGTTCTGAGCTGCTCACATTCCTTATGTAGGTTTTTAAATGCTTCCATCAGTTCTTCATACTATAAATGAGATAAAAATACACAGAATGAGCCCTATGGCTACAGGATTTCAGACCAACATGTTGCTTGACTATTAAGACAGTAAATAGAGAGATAAAAATGTGGTGAAAACAAGAATGAAAGGGATTTTTCACCACTAAAGCTTATCAACTTATAAAGCAGAAGTCAAAAATGACAGTGAATTATCTTCCCTTTGAAGTTATAGTCAGAAATGTCACCATTTCTTCAGTACTTTCACCTCTTCTCTTGTAACACAATGTATTTTCAAAACAGGAAGATATTAGCTGAAAGGGACAATGCTACAATAACTGATTATTCTACACCTGACTTAACATGTGAGAAACAGTTTTGACATATTGCATAATCGTGCCCTCAGTATAATACAGAGATGGATATTTGTAGTTCGGTCGTTAGGAAGAAGGAGACAGAGTGCTACCTCCACACCAGTACTTTGCCCACCAGTACTCTTCAACTGAGAGGCAGTGTGAAAGTCTGTGTGGGTAGAGAAATAACAGGGGACAGAAAGAGTTTAGAAACATGGAGAGGAAATAAATTTAGATTCAAGTTGGAGAAATGCAAGCTGAGATATAGGGAAGAATAATCTCCACAGAAACAGCCATTCAGTAAGATGGAGAAACGTGAACAGAGAGTATCAAGTGATTTTTTACTTCCTGGAAACAGCAATTGATAACACAAAATGGCAAAGCAAAGGCCAGTTCAAGCTAAGATGACATAGCCCTGAGAGGTGAAGCAGCAATCCTATTCTATAAAGCCCTGAGGAACCAGCACCTAAAATACCCCATTTGTCTCTGTTTCAGTAGCAGGCACACACAGACCAGCTGGAAGGAACTCAAAAAAGTGCAATAAAACGGCCACTGAGGAAAAGATTAAGTAATCAAAAAGAGCTTGATTAAATAACAAAGAAAGGTATGATTAGAAGGTATACCCAGGCTGGAAGATGAGAAATGAGTTTAAAAAGTAGAAGTAGAAAAGAACTGGCCTGCAGTCACTTATGCATGACAGAAGTACTTCAACAAATACTGAAATAGCCAGTAATCCTGGAGCAACTGCATTTATGATAGCTGATGTCCAAAAGCTTTCCTTGGTGTGGGTTCTCTACCCCTTCCTAAAGGTGAGATCAGCAAGTCTCTTCCTCATTGGGACACACCATTCCAAGACCAATGGCAAAATTCAAACAAGGGCATAGCACAGCTTGACAAACCATAACAAAAGGAAAGGTTCTCACTAAATAAAAGACATTCTGCAGCTGGCCCACGCACACCTGAAGCAACTGACACACACTCACATGACCAAACCAACCCAGGTTTCAACAGCAGAGAGAACGATTCCTAGCACCTGGGAGCAACTCATTGAAGACTGGACAACCAGAACTTTGCCCAAATTTGCTTACTTTTGAAACTACTTTGGACATTTGAAATATATTTTGTATACAAATCACAGAACAACTGGGAAAGCAGCAGGTATTCTGAGGATCTTGTACAAATGATTTGCAGAAGTACATTGAGCTTGATTCTATACACCCATAACATTTGCTCATGTTCTAAGATTTCCAGACTTTCACATTCAAAATATTTCTGTTAAAATGCACTATTGCATGCCTGTCTCTCCAAATACCTTAGGCTGAATTCTTTAATTCATTAATATCTGCATGGTGATGCTAAATTACATAAAGGCACTGTGTCACCCCAGCTTCTGTTCCAAGTTAAATCAGAAGGGTATTAGTTTAATGAGATGGTTTTATTATTGCAATCCCAAAAAGGAACACATCTGACGTAATGGAAATAATGGAGTTGGATATTTATACATATTGGGACTGTGACATACTGAAAAAACTTACAACCTGCATTCCTTTCTCTCCTTGCTACTTCTGCTTAGGTATTCAAAGTTATAAATCAGATATTGCTAGTGGTAACAACAAAGGAAAAGGCTTAGTCAAGCTTCAGCCAGGCTATAAAGGAGCCTGTTACAAACATTCACACTGTGATTTTGGAAGCAGCTATATATAACAAAAGGCAGAGAAAACTGGATAAAAATTAAGTAAATACGTACCTCAAGTTACACAAATATAAAAACACAATTTTGACTCACTTTAAGCTTAACATTTTAAACCCACCCAGTCTTACTATCTAAAATCAATGCGTAATGCTCACAAAAGAAGTGGGAACATAATAAACAGGAACGTCAGCCAAGGAAAAAGAAATTTTGGACTTACAAAAAAAAGAAAAAAAAAGGTTGAAGCAGAAGTGGGATAAAACTAATATAAATATTAGGGGCTAAATATTATGCAATTAGTTGACAACTGGGAGATGGTGGGTTTTGTTCATAACATTTTCTGAACTGATTTGAAGTGGTAATGTTTACAGTTAAAAATATCCACGTCAGAGTTCACAGGAAGTAAAAAAAAGTGTTTAACATATAAGAAATAAGTATTTGTCTTAGCCAGCATGAGAATGAACATTATTTAGCACACAGTATTTAATGAGCTTAAAACCTTCTAATTCAGTTCTACCTCTTACTAAACAATTTCAGGTTTATTAGAAGCAAGGTTGCCAGGATCTATTTCCTTTCATAAATTGTTGCCTCCCCTTGATTCCAACATGCCCTTGTCATGACTCTCTTGAACATTTGTCTCAACAGCAACTCCCCCATTCATGTTTCCCTTCTCCTATTGGCACTTTAATTAATGTAAGATGAAATGACTGATGAAAAATACTACCTGCTTGTTGATGTCAGCCACGGTATCATCCTGTAGGAACTCCACTGGCACTTCCAGTTTCACTAAGAAGCGTGCCAGATAAGCTCTCTTCTTGAGCTCATTGGTTTTCTGAAGAAGCCAGTGTAAAACAGGATGAATTATAGGTTTGCTTCCCGTAACCAACCCTTGGCGAAATGCACTCCTGTACAGATACAACAAAAAAAACAAATATCACCTACTACCAATAAATCTCAAACTAAAGAACACTGGCTGGAAACAGTCTGCAGTATTTTGACATCCCCTCTCCACTTGCCTAATGGTTTTCTTAATGCTGTTAAAAGAGAAGGCAGTCATGGTGCCAGTTTGCTACTTAGGATGCTAATTGTGCTACCACGAGGCAGACAAAACACCCGTAACACTCAAAATGCTAAAGCCTGCAAAAATTATTCTTCTTTTCCAGCAATATTCTTTGGGAATAAAGGCAATGGGGGAAGAGTGCAGGTTTTCAGGGTTACAACCTGGTGGAGCAGGGTGCAATGCAGCCTGAAAGGGCCGGGGCAGGACTGACCCTGCCAGGCAGGCTGCACCCTCTCCTGGCAGACTCTGCAATAGCAGCTGCTGCAGCGTGGCTCAGGGGCTGCCCTTCCCCTGCAGGAGCCTTCTGCTGCCATCCCAGTGCCACCCCCCACGGGGACAACACAGGAGCTCTCTTGAAAGAATTACGCATGCCCACTTGGATGATCAAGGTGAAAATACAAAACCCACTGAATTAAAGGTTGTTACACATAAGCTGTAATGCACATTTTACTGTGGTTCATAGACAAAAAGATACTTACAGGTCTGATATCGTTCCTGGAGGTTTGTATTTAAGGATACCAAGGAGAGTCAACATTCTTTTAGCTGTTTGCTCTGGCAGCTCCTCTCTGATGTCAACAGCGTGCTACAGAGTTTAAAAAAAATAATCCAACAAATAAATAACGAACCAGTATTAATTGAAGTCATGTTAACTAGTGACAGTAAGAGAATTTACTTTATTTACTTATCATACCAATGAAGTGAGATGTGCCATATAGAACATTTTTTATCATCAAGCTTTGATTCTCTCTAACGCATGTGTATTCAGGTAACTTTATTCTGGGTGTACGTTCTCGTTGCTTGTGGAACCTCATCTGTACAGATAAACCTCCACCAAATCTGAGATCTACCACAGCAGGGCACACCTCTGCACCCCAGGTACACAACTGGGGTCCTTCTGCTCTTACACACACCATTGGCAGCCTCAGGGCAAGAGGAGTCAATAACTCAGTTATCAATTGCAGACGAGAAATCATGAGGTTCAGCTCTTGGTCAGCTCCTGCCCTGTGTAGGTGAAGAAGACAGAGCCTGAGGAAGACAGAGCCTAAGGAAGACAGAGCCTGATTTCTGACTGCCAGTCTGAAGCAGTTTAAGATCTGCATCTTGCTTCCCACAGGAAGACATAAAGTTGTCAGTCTCTGGGGGACAAGGATCCATGATCGCTGGCCCAAGAAACATTGGTTTGTTTGCCAAAAGCTTGTAGATGTATAGATACAAAGGATTCTTGCCAGGCACATTTACTTCCAGGAAGATTCATACAAACTATTTTGGTGAACCAAACATGCCACAAAGATACACAGCGCCAGGCCTAAATAAAAGCATTCTGTGCCACTTCTGTGACAAGCCCATGGAGACACTGGCAGCCACCCAGGCCTGAGCACCTCTGGGTGCCCTCCTTACCTTCGGGTCAATCTCCCCCAGAACATCACTGAGCAGCTGCAGCAGCTGCACCGACTCTAAGGAGTCGAACGTGATTAAATTGTAGTTCTTCCTGAAGGGCTCCTGATTGAGCTTCTCCACAATGAACTGGATTTGGTCACTCATGGCTGGGTCCTGGAAAAGCCTCTGCAGAAGAGCCGGACGGAGGAGGCCTGGGCGGGCGCAGAGCGCTGAGGAGCGGCTGAAGGCACCGCTCAGGGAGGCCCTCAGCAGCACAGCGGCCTTCAGCGGGCACCGGGCTCGGCCCCGCCACCCCCTCAGCGACCTACGGCCTACGAAGGGAGGCCCGGACCCTCACGGAGGCTGCGGGGGGACGCGGCCGAGCCCCCACCGCCAGCCGGGCCCGCTCGGGTCCACCCCCGCGCCCTGAGGTAACGGGACTGGGTCCGCTTTGGCCACGCGCCTCCCGGTTACCCTGGCAACGGTTGCCAGGCCCGGCGGTGACGTCACTTCCGGCTTCAGCCAACGCGTGGCAGCGGCTGAAGGGGACGCGAGAGAGGGGGCGCGCGCATGCTCAGGGCGGCGCGAGGCGGGGGCGTTCTGTGGAGAGCTGCGGCGGGACGGGAGCGGGGCGGGGCACGGGGGCGTGGGGCTGGGATCCGTGTGGTGCCGTGGAGCGGAGCTCTGTGGGGGTCGTCCCGGCTTGCTGCCGGGAATGGCAGAGGCAGGGTGAGAGCCGCCCTGTGAGGTATCCGCTGAGCTCCGCAGCTCCTGAGGATCGAGGATGCCGTTGGTGTGTGGGAAATGCACAAACAGATCCGTGCAATCTCCCAGTTCAGATTTCTAGTGGACTTTGACATCTGAAACAAGGGCAGGAGCTCCAGAAATACCAAATAATCAAAAATAGGCTATGAAACTTGCTCATGAAACCGGTCTCTCTGATCCGCGGTTTCTTTTTTGTCACAAAAATCGCACGTTTAGACCCAAAATAGGTGGATTTTGCTACAATTAGCTTTTTGGATCGTGTTAGAAACCCACGTGAGGCCACAGATGATGGAGTGAGGTGTGCAGTGAGTCACATCGGTGCCGACTGGAATGCACAGGTTGTGTGGCACCGCAGAGCTCTTCTCAGTAAGCAGCAACCACAAATGCAATGCTTCGCAGTTCTAAGCACTGTGTCTCCGATTAGCTCCTTCCTTCTTTTTGAGGAACAGAAAATGCCTCATAAACTGCTAATTGACCCATCTTTTCCGAAAGCCCGAGGAGTTCTGGGTGAGCTCGGTCACAGAGGGTGGCTGAGCTGCTCTGGGCTGTGCATGGAAGCTGCGACGGAGCCAGGAGCGTAATCCAAGTCTCCTGACTGCTGGATTTGAACTTTACCAACCAGATCGTGTTTCCTTTGTGCTTTCTGTCTGTATACTGACCTTTAGGAATCGGGCTGCCTAAACGTTCCCAAAAGAGATCCACTTTCCCTTGACATGCTTTCCTGGTATCGGTTACGCTTTTCTTCGGGTGAGTATTTTGAGCATATAGAACACACAGAGGGAGCGAATGAAAATGGCATTTTCTGCTCCCTGTGGGCTACACTGATAGGTGGTGTAGGGGGTGATAGCTGTATGGATCCTGGGCAGCACCTCCTTAATTCTGGAGAAACGGTGTTTCTGCAAATACAGACACGCATCCTCCCCTCAGCCCTCAGCACAGATTGTACCCATGGTGCTGATGATGGAGAGGGTCTGGATCTGGTGCTGCTCTGAGGTTCTCTTTACATCAGACTGTTCCACTGCTTCCAAGCTGCAAAGGACAGTTCCCTGCTTTTCATGTCTCCTTAGTGCTACAGAGATGACAGAGAGGAGGAAGGGTGCTTGACAATTAGAAAAGCCCAAGACAAGGCAATAAAAGACGATGAGATTGTATCACTCTGACATGATGAAAACCCATTAACTCTGATTGTTCTGAGCCTGAGAGGGGAATGAGAGCTCAGTGACAGGAAGTCATTAGAACTGGGCTGGGTGAGCTCCAGCGTGCTGGCCTGTTGGAATGCACTTGTGATTGACTGCAGGAGCAAAATCGTACATCAGAGCTGTGTTCCTTGGGAATTCCCAGGTCAGGGAAAGCATGGGGGATCCTGTGCTGTGTTTTCATGATCCTTTCTTCCAGTGAGTTTGTGCTATTTATACATGCAGCCCAAAGTAACCAGATTGCTACCCCAGGATGCCTGCACGCTGCTTGATATTTGCAGTCAGTAACAGTGTCTGAATTCTCAAACTTGCTGCTTAAAAAAATTAAGATCTAGCTCTGTGTCTTGACTTCTGTATGGCAACAGAATCTTCACTGCCATAAAAGAGATGATAGCTTTGCAGCCTTGGGTAAATATTCCAGGAGAAAGCGGAGATGTTTGATGTGATATGTGGATCAAGTCTTTAGAGAATTGCAGGCCAGTGTTCGTTGTATATTTGTTGCATAATTCTGCTGGCATTTTCAAAATTCCCAAGTTAGTTTGCATGGAGAGTCATACAGAGTTTCAGGCAAAGTTTCCTAATGGCTGGAGAGTCATTGTAACTGCACAGCCCTATTGGACAGAACCATTCATTCCAATTCTCTGGATAGGGCTTATGCTTTATACTGCTTGGGAAAAGCTTGTGGAAACCTCCTATTGAAAAGATATCACGCAGTGGCAATGTGCAGAAGAAAATCAGTGGAGCAAAATAAACTCTCCAGACCTCTTTAGATCTGCAGGCGTGTCTTCATTGCTCCATCCTGTCTTTCTTCTCCCTTATAGCCACTGCTGCGTGGATGACTGCCTTGCAAAACTGCGAGAGGAGCTCGACTGTAGAGGCCAGCAAAGCAGAGGGGAACGAAACCTGAGCAAATCGAAGTCGTGATCCACGGACAAAGAGAGATCACCTTATATGGGAACATCCATGGACAAGAAGATGAATGTATCTGGCCTGGCTGCTGAGGTCAGATCCCAAACAGACAGAAGATGTTCATGTGAAAAAGAGAGCATTAACGAAGCAAAGACAACACTTACTTCAGCTTCTCTTATGCAATCCAGGTCCTCTTGTTTCTTTCTTTTATTGTAAATATTGTGTTATTTGCAGGCACAGTTAGATGTGGCTGAATTATATTAAAAATCAAATTATTTGTGGTTCTTCTAGCGCCTAAATGCATCCCAGATTTGTTTCTGTTTCTTACCAGTTGCAACTTTTTCAGTGGTTGTCACATACCAAGATTTTGCTTGCTGAAGTCACTGATATCAACCATAGCAGTATGGATTGTGCTCAGCAAAGCCATAAGAAATGATGCTGATGTCTCAAAAAATTAAGTCTGTTTACATCAGAATGTGGCCTCTTCCTGCGTGCTAAAAAGTCTTTCTGTTTCTGCATGTTTTGCCACAACTACAGCCATAGGGAGCATCCTAAGTGCTTTAAAACAGTAAAGGATTGGAAGAAAGACAATTCTGTGTTGCAGGCTTTGTACATTTTGTGCCTCTGTGTGCAATTTCTGTCGCAAGAGGGAGGACCCTAGTCCTTTAAAGCTAAGTGTAATGGATCCTGATCCAGGCTTCTTTTCTTTCAAACTCAGAATGGGATTTATGGGTCCCACCTCAGCTGCTCTGCACTTTTACAGCTCCTTTGTTTATAGCATCAGATGGTGGCCTCACGCCTGCTCCTTGACCCCCTGGGCCAAATGCCAGTAGTTGGCAGTTGATTTGCATCTCGTTGACCAGCTTGTGCATGGAACTGTGCAGTGTGAGAAGCTGCCCCGAAGTTACATAGCTTGCATTGCCCTGCTCAGTGCAGTGACTTTGTTACTCAGCTGAACTCCCTTTTAATCCCATGACTTGGCACAAAACCACCATGAGACCAAATAGGACAGTGTCCCATGCAACCTGAGGTAAAAAGCTGAAGATCTTTGTGGCCAGTGATGTCCTAAAAGCTTACTTTATGTCCTGTCCCTTGCATGGACATTGCCACCGCTGTGATATGAATCTGTCCAGTGTGCAAGTGTATGACATCCTCTTTGCGCTGATATGAAGTGTTGGGTGGTGGGATGTCAGGCTCAGGAGGTCAGCATCATGCTGGTTTCAGTCCTTTTAGATTGATCTCTGCAGTTGCCCCAGCTTCCTGCAAAGTGTCTGCTTGCAGGTGTGTCCTTCCCTGTGCGTGGTGCAGAGGAAGAGCAGGTGATTGCAAGCAGGTTGACATGCAAGTCTCAGGGAGAGTCCAGTGAGGTGCTGGCCTACGTGTTGATGTAGCAGTGCCCTCTCCTGGAAAGTCAAGCAGCATAATTCATAGTGGAGTGCTCAGCTTCTTGTGGGACCAGTACAGCTGGAGGTTTGTTTTTGCAAATGTTTGTTGGTTCTGTTGTTGGGAAGGGCTGTACTGGAGCCTGCAATACACCCCCAGAGCAGGAAGAGCATGGCCAGGAGCCTTCTGGCCTTCATGTAGTGCTGCTCTCCCAATGCAGTGCTGCTGCCCTGAGCTGCTCTCACCATCAGAGCAGATTCTTCTGCACTGAAGTTCTTGTAGCTCTCAGTTTCCCCCTTGTAAATGTAGGCAAGGGAACCAGCAAGAGCACACTGTGGTGGCTGAGGCCACCCAGCTCTTTATGGAGCCCATGGCTCGTGATGCACCCACAGCCAGCCAGGGCAGTGGCTTGTAAATGACCAGCTCATTTTAGAGATACTGAGGAAGAGGCAGTGGTGGAAGATGCGATGTGAGGAAGGCTGCACAACAACCCCACGGCAGAAACTAGTGATCTTCATCCTTTTTCTCTTTTCTCTGTGTCTTAAGTCCTTTGGTCTGTGGAACTTTAGAAGAGCAGAGAGACTGAGTGCTGGTGGTGGTGTCTGGAGGTGGCAGTTCAAGGGAGAGAGAGTGCCATCAACAGAGGGTGACAAGCAGGACCGAGGAGTCAGCTCTGGAGGTCCAGGGTGAAATCCAGTGCTCTTTCCATGAACAAACCAAAAATTGTGCTTCCCCAGGCAATGTGCAGTTAGCTGTGCGAATTTTTGCTGGAGGGTTTTAAAGATGCTAAAGTTTTGCCTGGAAAGACTGGATGGGTTAATGGAAGGGAAATTTATTGAAGGTTACTGAATATATAAAAAGCTTCTCTGACTAAGCTGCAGACAGACTGGGAAACTATTTGGAAGAAGCATTTTATGCTTCCTGGATCTTTAGGTTCTTCCCTAGCCATCTATCTATGGCTGTTCTTGAAGACAAAGTAAGTGGCCTGGGCTAACAGTCGTGTGTGGTAGCTGTTCCAATGTTTATGTGAACCCTAATCCTGTTCTGCTGAAGTGTTTTGGAAAAAATGTGAATTCACACTGCAGAGTCAAGCCTTGTAAGCCATACAAAAGCTTTCCATCCTCCTTTAAGTCAGGGCAGGGGCTTGAAAGTGTTTACTATTTCACTAAGTTTTTGGAGTCTGGCTTGATGTCTGGATTGATTCAGTGAAAGGGAATTCTCCTCCAGACGTTGAATGAGTAGGACTTGAGAACTTTTCAGGAAATGCTCTCATTTTTTTCCAGCCCTAAACTTTTTAGCTATAAAAAAGCTGGGCTAGCTAGGAACCATAATAGCATCATTGATGTGTCTGGCATTTAGACTTTTCTCTTTGAAAAAAGTCCAAATTCAGAAATTTAAATTATGCCAGCGAAACTCAGTTAAAGGGAATTCAAAAAATCTTCTCTCTCTGAAAACTGTCTTTGTCACTCATAAACGTGGGTGGCTGTGGAGAGCTTGTATTCCTGTCAGCAGGCTGAGCCAGGCTGCTTCTCAGTGGAATTCACTGTATTTTATGAAGCTAAAACAGAAGTTAGTTTTTCCTTTTTCCTTCTCTGGACAGATAAAGAAAGCGTTTGGCATCCTGTCTCCCGTTTCCTTGTGTTCTTTATTTTTGGTTCATGTCAGTCTTTGATCCAGCAGCTGCCTTTCTTTGGAAGGGCTGTGGTACCATTCTGCTCCCAGGGGTTTCTGACTGTGCCTTTAAGTGGTGTGGCCTGAGAGGGATGCAGGAGTGGAAGGAGACAGCACGAGCCAGTTGCGGTTTTCAAAAGCTGAATTCTCACAGAAGCTCTAACGATGGTTGCGTTTGGCTGCCTGAAGGATCTGTTTGATTACGATTCTCCAAAATCGATCCGTTTTCGGAGTGTTGGATGCGTGTGTGTGAAGTGGTTCATTTACGTAGTTGTTGCCGTGTACATTTGGTGAGTGGCACTGAGCACAAACAAATGTTCCTTGTCTTGGGGGCTGTCTGGGTTACAGCCTGACTTTCAGTGCTTTGAGTCCCGTGGCAGCAAATCAAGGTCATGGATTTGGTGTTGGACCGTTCTTGGGAGGTGGATGTGGCGGTGGGAACTTTGTGGTGGGAGTGTGGCACAGGGGCTTATCTAACAGGGTGGGGTTGCTAGGGCAGGATTAGCTGAGTTCCCACTAACAAATGCTTGCGGTTTCGTTTCTTCCTGTGCTGTTTTTGTTTCTTGTCTCAAAATCCAGACTAACTCCATTGAATAATCTGAGATTTACGTGGGTTTTTCTGAGATTAAAGTGTGCTCCAGAGAGTCTCCTATCAGGGTTAGATCTACCTCACAGACCAAATCACCAATCAAGGCCTCAAAGCAGATTTCAAGAACAATAAGGTGTTTAGGAATATACAATAATTGATTGCCTCTAAAGGGCAAATTTTCCTCTTTGCTGCCAAAGTAGGGCTGTTTTCTGTGATAAGTCTTTGCTGAACAAAGTCAGCAAGTTCAGAAAGTTGATTTATTTCTTATGGGAGGGCAACAAGCCAGGACATTGAGCACACTGATCCCAATCTCACTAAGAATCAGGTCTGCGGGAAATGTAAGCTCCCACTGGTGCCCAGAGCTGGGTTCCTACTTCCAGTTTCCAAAAGCATGATCATCCCAAAGCACTGTTCTCCAGAAGGAAAGAACTGAAACACTGTGACAACAGCATAAGTGAAGGAGCATTGATCAGGTGCTTTCTGTCTTTCTGAAAAGTTTTATCCTCCTCCAGAAGAGTCTGTTGTTAAACTGAAATGGTGCTGGCTCCCGAGGCTGTGCAGTGTTTGTTTTTCAAAGGAAACCTCTTCTATGACTTCAGTGTAGTGTGGAAACAACCTTCGGAGAGTACAGTAGTGTTTCAAAGTTGTTAGTGCTTGCATGGGGATGATGAGCTAAGTCACTTCCTTGACAACATACAAACAGAGACGGCCTTCTATTATTAACACGTTCAATTCATGAGAAAGTGGAACTATCAGGACAAGGTTTTTGAAGCAATCAGCATGAGGCACAGAAGTAGTCACTCTGGGAAATTAAAGACTAAGTTTTCTAACGAGGATGTGACCTGATGTTGCCTATAGCATTTAGGATGGGAAAATAGAAATTCTCTTTGCGCGTATTTCAGCTCATTCCATTCAGCTTGTTCCTCATTCCATTCACAGAGCAAAACGTTGCAAAAGTGGATCCAAGGAAGACTTGGGCCCAAGCAGTGTGTCTATCTCACACCAAGAGGCTTGTAAATGCCTCCCTGACTTTATCTTGCAGTTCATTTTGTCCAAGAATGATGCAAAGAAAGCTGACTCATTTTATTTTGATGCGTTGACTTGTCCTTTCTGTTTCATTTGTCCAGTTACACGCTCATTGTTCACAAGCGCTATCAGGAGAAGGAAGAGCTCAGCAGCTCGGTTCGCACCAGTCTGAAGGGAGTGGCTCACGCAGACAGCAGGATCTGGGATGCAGCAGAATACACCATACCCACCCAGGCAAGTCTCAGTTTAATGTCAGTGCAACATTCAACTTCTATTGATAAATCTGTTTTCCTTCCTGGTAGGTGTCTGCTGGAATGAGCAGCAATATTGAATAGAATACTTCCATGGACAGTTTCATAGAATGGTTCAGCTTGGAAGGGACCTTAGAGATCATCTTGTTCCAACCCCCCTGCCATGGGCAAGGACACCTCCCACTAGACCAGGTTGCCCAAAGCCATTAAAGAGCCATAAAAGCCCAAAGATATTAAAGGATCTTTACATTCAAGACAGCAATGTTTAAAGCCAAATCTACCCTTCCCCAACAGGGAAGAAAAGGAAAAAGATTATCCTCTTTTATGAGATTTCTGTGGTGCTATTTGTTGCACATTTTTTACAAAATTGTTTTGTATTTTGGGATAGATTTATTCCAGTATAGCTGTACTAAACACAGTAGTGTTGTTACTAGATAATGGTAGCGTGTCTTTCTTGGTTGTAATGCCAGTTCACAATATATATATATCAGTGTCTTTGTCTTGACTGCTCATTTATGCCCTGATAATGTCTCTGGCTTTTGCTGTTTGAGCTGGGTAGAATTTGAATGTTCATCAGGGGGCAGATAGAACAGAAACAGCCTCGTTGTCCTGCCAGGTGATGTTGTGAAGAGGCTGAGGTCTGAATCAAGTATGTGAAATTTCACTCAGATTCATATTGTTTTCCCAATGTAGGCAAGAGACTCTTTTTTTGTGATGACCAACGTCATTCGGACAGAGAATCAGCGTCATGAGACATGCCCTGAGGTAAAGGCATAAAAATTTTTTTAATTTTTACTTAGGATGATGGTATTGAGTACAAATAGCCAGCAGTTAACGGCAAACATTAATGTTGATGTAAAAGAGCAGACTGTCTGTGGGACAGCTCTGTATGAGCAAATACAGCTGTTCTTTATGCTTCGATTTCAGTAGATAGCATGCAAACTCTCTCCTCCACCCTGCTGTTTCTTAGGGAATCATTTCTCAGTTGTGATTTTGCACCTTTTGACCTTGTCAAACCCACCCCATCGCTTTCGGGCAGTGGTGACATTCAGACCAGTGCAGCTTCTCTGGCTTTGCTACTGCCCTTGAGACAAACCTGTGTGGATGTTGGAGTTACAGAAGTGCTTCTCTGCTGTTACAGTGCTCTTACTGTTGCACATTCCTGTGCGTTCCTGTCCTTCCTTTCTGTAGTTCCAACCTGGTAGTCCAACCTGGTAGTCAGCCCCAACTCTTCTTTTCATTCGTCCAGCTGGCCTCCAAGTGGCTCTTTGCAGAGTAGTTCCCAAACACAGATTGACTTTCACTGGCAGAAGGTATTGGGGCAAAAACAAAGAATTAAATAGCACAGTATTAGATTTATTGTTCCTTAATAGTATAGAAAAGAGCATGAGAGCCAGGAAAGGACATAAATAATAAAAGAAAATGTTACTTTAAGCAAGAAAAAGGTTTTTTGTGTTTTTGCAGCTAGCTGAGCCCTTTTCTCCTCATTAGCACAACAATTAATAATGGTTGTACTTACATCTTACTCTGCATCATTTTTTTCTTATAGTTTGATATTTTTACACTGAAGAAAGGCTCTTTGCATAGGTATGGAGAGGGACATATTTATATTGCTTATGTCTTTTTTTTTTTTTTCAGTATCCCTTCGCCAAAGCTATCTGCTCTTCAGACAAGTCCTGTGAAAGTGGGAGTGTAGATATCCGCAGCAATGGTACATAAATGGCATTTTCAGGTTGAAATATTGTTTGTGGTACTATCTTCTGTTGTATTATTGACCCGTGCAGAATGTGCCAGTTCCTGTTTGGAGAAGAATTGCAGTAGAACAGTACAGAATCCTAAGAGATACCTGAGAACATATTTACAAAACCACAAAACAGACTTCTTATCAGCTTGTGTATGCCCTTACTAAGAGGAGAAACAGTGGAAGGAAACAGAGGAAGGAGAAACATGCAAAGTATGGTATGAAGGAGGGCCATTCTCAGTCACTCCCATTGGAGTTTGTGGCTGCTCAGCAAAGGAATTGGCTGCAGGATCTGTTTGAAGGGTCTGTAGCATCTCTATGATAGGTAGTTCTCAGAATAAGACAAATGACTTGTGTCCTTTGTTGGGGACATCATAGTTTTCATCAGCTATGTGAGTTCTTTGCAGTGCTGAGATTCCCTGAATTCAGGCTGCTGCCTAAATTACATCTTTCCCTCATAAAGACTGGACATTCACAGAAAATTCTGACTCTCCAGGAATGCAGAAAGAATCAAGGTTCTCCACTTACCTTTATAGAATCCTATTATCATAAACCGGCTTGTGTTGGAAGGGACCTTAAAGGTGATCTAGTTCCAACCCCCCTGACACAGGCAGGGATGCCACCCGCTATATCTTTATTTATATCCTTGT
The DNA here is from genome assembly GCA_013396635.1 of Penelope pileata. NCBI lineage: Eukaryota > Metazoa > Chordata > Aves > Galliformes > Cracidae > Penelope > Penelope pileata. Next base: position 2,275,361 of record WBMW01002207.1, read on the forward strand.
TTAATTTGCTCCTATTGTGGAATTAAACTTCTGACTGAAACTATTAGTTTCTCAGTTTATACTAAGACCGAGATATGCAATGTTGTGTCAAACTCTGGAGGAACTTACTTCACCCTTGGTCCAAACAATAACAAGTGTTGTTGACCCAAGCAAATGGCTAAATAAGGATTGATGAGGCGTGGAAGGACTATGATTTGGGTAATTCTTCTTAAAGTTTCCTCCCATAGAAAGCTACAAGAATCTGAAATGTCAAAATCTCTGCATTACATTTGAGGATGAATCCACTGACATGTTGAGACTGTCTAGGTGGTGCAAAACTCTGCTGAGTAAGAGCTTGTTTCTCTACAGGAGTTCAGACAGGAAGATGTGTGCATTACAACAGAACTCTTAAAACCTGTGAGATCATGGCGTGGTGCCCTGTGCAAATGGAAGAAAGCCCCCCTGTGTAAGTAAAGAGAAATAAAATCTCTCCTTTTGACAGCCATAAAATTTTAGGATGATCACTTTGCCCAGACACATATAGACCTCATGTGTGTAAACCAGCTATTATCATAGCCATATTGTTAACACTTATCTAAATAACACAATAACACTTATCTAAATAAATTGCTTCTAACAACTGTCCTGATCTGTGATTCTGCATTGAAGAAATAGTCTCCACTTTTAGCATCATGCAGCTGCTACAGAAACAATTGTAGATGTCACAGGCTCATCTTGAATTCACTAGAGGCATTTAGATCATGAATTCAAATGTCAAGGAAAATATATCGACGTAAAACAGGTTTCTTAACTTGGGGTTCTCTTCTGCAAGGCTCAGTGCTCTGAGGTATAGAAACTGTATGGGGGTTCATTTACCACAGTGAGGCTTCTTCCACCACTCAGGACAGTAGCACTCAATTTAGTTGTCTGTGCTGCAGGGTAGCATTTAGGGATCCACTCCAGAGTGAAGAACAATCTCTTCATCTTTTCTAGGCAGGTGCTGAAAAGTTCAGTGCTGGCTATGTGTAATAGTGAGCTTAAGAAAACTGTAGGAAAAAGACTCCAGGAAGCAAAGCTGCTGTGACCCAGAGAATGGAATGGGGGGGCCCTATAGGCGTCTTTTTTCTGTAACCCTATGACTGTGTAGTATTCCAAGATGAAAATGTTTCATTTCCTTTCTGACTCAGCCAAAGCACAAAGAAATTCTATAAAAGATTTGATTTCAACAGAAATGATGGAAATGACACTCAAAGAAAGCAAATGTCTGATCAATTTTAGCTTCTCTGAACCAACTTTTGAAATATATGTGTAAGAAACCAGGTCAATAATCATTTTGAGTAACTCGTTGCTTTTAAAAGATGCAAGCATGATTCTGGGTCTCCATCCCATCTTTTCCCTAATTCAGAGTTTTCTGCAGATGCTGAGTGATTTTTCCACAGCCAGTTCCCATCCAAAGCTCGCAATGCCTCCTGCAGTAACTTCTGCTGAGTTCTTTTCACCTCTTTAAAGGAATTGCCATTCCCTTCTTCTGCAGACAGAGTTGTGTCCTGAAAAGGGTTTTGTCTGAAAACAGGAAGGCTATAAATGTTTATACGGCATCCTGGGAAGATATGTGTGAATGTCCTGAGCTAATGAAATCTTAGGGATCTTTTGATAAAGTCTCAGTGATTGCCAGTCCTTTCTAAGTGTTGTGCTGCTCGCTGCTGCGTGTGCTCCAAAGGGAATTTTCCTTTTATTACACTGCACAGTTGACACGTTCTGTCTTGTTTCCTAATCTTCCTCTACAGTGCCAGCAGTTGGGTCACTACCAGGGAGCAAAAATAATGGATGAGGGGTTTGAACTGTATCTCTGATAAGTAAAGGTCCTTCACAAGATTCATTGGCAAAGGAAAAAGGAGGAATCACTAAATAGCAAAGCTGAGTGTTTATTTGCAACCAGAACGCTGTGTAAGGTGGAGGTCAGAGCCGAGGAAGTTTTGCCATCTGTCTGAGATACTGAGTTAGCAATGTTGGGTTTGGGTTACACCCATGATTGTCTTTATTGTCCAAATTTCTTTCAAAGATAAGTTTCACGAGCTGTACAGGAGTCCTCCTTTTCCTTCCCGTTAGTCATGGCTAGAGTTGAACAAAGGAGCCAGACAAAGCTCCTGCATGTTGGCAAGAAGATTCTTTTATTTTTAATTGTTCATTTCTGCCTGAGACTGGGCACAGTTGTCAAATTAGCTGGCTGAAGGACAGATGTTTACACCACCTTTTTCAAAAGAACTCTCTGCTTCTCAATCTCTTTCTCAGCAAAATATTCCTCCTTTATTACCTAGAAACTCCTGACAGTTTTCTAGGTAATAAATTAGCATAACATTAATTGATCTATTTAAGTAAAGGAAGACAGTTGATTTGATGTCTCTCTTTTAGGCCAGCTGTTCTGAGGAGTTCTGAAAACTTCACAGTGCTAATAAAGAACGACATTCACTTCCCAAAATTTAATTACACCGTGTAAGTGCAAATGTTCCTCGATGCTTTCTGAAGAGTGAGTGGTTGTGCTCTGAAGACAGAGTTGTATAAATTGGCACCTTTAGTCAGGAAGACTGTATCTTCAGGGCTTTATCTGCATAAGCAACAAATAACAAGCCCTTAGAATATCAATTTTTCAGGAACAAAGAGCAATAAAAAGACCTTGGGAAAACAGGCTCCCAGCACAGCTGTATTTCTCTTCAGGCAAAGGACAATAGAATTGTTTATTTAGATATACTGTGTATGTTAGGATAAAATCACTAAAATATAGCATAATGGATGTGTGAGTCAGGTTATAAGGTGAAAATATTTTGTTTATACATGGAAAATTTTGCTTGTGATATATCCAGAGAGCAAAGAATTCATCTTGACTTGCAAATCCCAGATAGGAATATATAGATCTGGTAGCTGTGAAAACAAAAGCTGATAGAAGTACAATCTGAGCACATTTAACACAGCTTCTAGTGAGAGCAAAGTCCCTTAGATGTATTTATAGCTGCTCCAGCTTTTGGGTGTAGATTTTAACAACAGTGTGTGTTCTTCACAGGCAAAATACTCCACCAAATTTCAATTCTTCCTGCACATTCAACAAGATAACTTCCCCACTCTGTCCAATATTCCGTCTGGGAGATATCCTTCAGGAAGCAAAAGAGAACTTTTCTGAGGTGGCAGTAAAGGTCTGTGAGGTTACTTTTTTTATGCCCAATATTAAAACATTTTTTGCATGTTTTGCTGTCTGCCATATAATTGAATTGTTTAGAAACTGATTCTTTGAGAAGCAAGGTAACCCCAAATTGAAAGGATGTGCTTAACATCTCACAGGATGGGGCTGACATTGACAGAGTTGATACTGGTTGGTTGATGTTGCTGCAGGATGTGGGGGCCCTTTTGCAAACCACCACACATTTATAGGTCTTACATAAGGTTGTCACTCGTGGCCATCTTTTGGTTCTACTAAAGCACGTCCTCAATCATATTGCTTGGGGAAGAAAACATCCAGAAGTATGACTGGCACAAGTGGCAGCTTGTATTTGACGTTAAAAAACCCCTATGTTTGCCCTTATGTTTTCGCTCCGTTTAGGCCATTAAGCTAAATGCCTGTAACATAGTATCCAGCCATTCCTCTGGAAAGCCTGTATTAACAGATGGGTGGAAGAGAAGTAGACACAAAGTATCCTGAGCAGAATTGTTGTCTGAGCCAGATTTATTGAGCCTCAGCCTCGTACAACCCAAGATGAAACATTTGGACTGGGTGTCTACAACATTGAAGTCTGCACTTTGGCTTTTTGATTTGAGCCAAAATGTAGGTTAAAGCAATGACATGACCATTGCAGCATACCAGCTGCATCCACGCTTGTGCTACTAAGATGAAGAAAGATGGACAGAAAATAGGAAGAGCCAGAATGAATGGTAGCTTATAGATCACGTAACTGTCTTCCATAGAAGACTGCTTGATGAGCATATGTTGTTCCTGAGTTAGTGTGTGTAAGATGTGTCCCTGCCAATGGCATCCCTCAAATCTCTGCTCTCTTTAACAGATGTTCAGCAAAGACAGCAATCACACTAGTCCCTGTGCTTACTTTGTTTCTAGGGAGGAATCATTGCCATTGAGATCAAATGGGACTGTAACTTAGACAGCTGGTTTTACTTCTGCAGTCCGGAGTATCGTTTCCGTCGCCTTGATAACAAAACAAGAAGCCTATACCCTGGATTCAGCTTCAGGTAAAAAATGTCACATGAAGCAAGTAGGGTGTTTTCTGAGTCAAAGCAAAGATGTGAGGAGGTGTGGAGAGTGACAGCATGGAACAACAAAACGTTTGATTCTCTTTTGGTCTTATACTCACATCCTTAACCTGCAGTTACTGCAGTTGTATAGATGTGTTATCGTGGTCATCTCCCAGATGAGCATGCTTGTAGGGTAGGAGGCTTTTCTTTCTGTACTGAAAGGCCTAGAAATTTCCCACAAGTATTCTGGGAGCTAGCACAGAAAACAGTTTGGGCAGATTCTACCATATGGCAGTTGAGGCTTGAAGCTACCTAAATTTGTGAATTTCCCAAGGCAATTAAATAAAATAAGAAAGTGCCTTGCTTCCATCTGGGTAACCCTACAGTTCACTGAATCAAAATTTATTCAAAAGCAAATTAAAGCTTTTGGTTCTGTGTACATATAGCAGATTTATGAGAAAGTTTAACAAAAAATCTTGATGTGATTCCAATTCTCAATAATTACAAAATTTGTCAAATGCTTATCAGCATGTTTAACACTAAAGTTGTCCCTCAGATCTAGGTCAAAACTCTTGTGTAACAGCACTTTCTTTTTGACTCATGGCATGATTATTACTGTGGGTTTTCATGTATTTGTGATGCTAACACGAGTGCCATAGCTAAGAGCTGCTGACATATTCCAAAGCTGCATTCTGCTGGAGCTCTGCAAGGAGGAAACAAACAGGTGTTCCCTCTGAGCTGTCAGACATTCATTTGTTCTTTTGCAGATTTGCAAGGTACTACAAGCTGCCAAATGGGAAGGAGGAGCGAACCCTTTTCAAAGCCTATGGAATACGGTTTGATGTCCTTGTGTTTGGCACAGTAAATACGTTTTTTTTTTCCTTGTGGAGAGAGGAGAGAAGAAAACATGCTATTTCTTTAGCCCCACTTCTGCCATATACCCCTTTCCTCTCATCTGTCCATTGTTCTGGAATGGAAGTCATGTCATATGAGTAGATCTAAACTCAGCTGAGCAGTGTATGCGAGAAAATTTAAGATGAAATAGCAGGGTTGAGAGAGAGGCAGGACTGTTGTTTTGACTGAAAGCATAACAAGGTATCCTGACTGTCATGAACCCTGTGTGTCACCACTGTTTCCTTCTCAAATTGTTTTTTCCCTGGAAAGTGTCTGATATAGCCTGTGAAATCTTGAGACTGAATGGCTGAATCATTGTAAAGGGACAAAAACAGAAATGCCATTACGCTGAGTGAATGGTCAAACATCTTCCTTCCCAGTTATTACTTTCTGCTTCCTTTAGGGTGGAAAATTTAATGCCATTGAACTCTTTACATTCATTGGGTCCACGATCGCCTATTTTGGTTTGGTAAGAGACTTATTTTTTTGTGTTAATTGCACTAGTTCTGGAGATACAGTCTCATTAAGAAAGTGGAATCACCTTTCTTTCGTGTGCAGGCTGTGACTGCCATAGAAGTGTGTTTTTATTTGTACAATTGCTCCAGCTGCTGCAAAATACCATTCTGTGAAAATTTAATCAGGAAGAAGTATGAGACTGTGCTGATGCCAAAACAGGTAAGGAATGCAAATTGCTGCTCAATGGACACAAAAAATGCAGCAGATCAAACCCTTTGTGATTGCTGCATGGTTCATTCCTGGGAGCTTCACTGCTGGGCTTTGTTCCCCTGTACCCTGCATGCAGCCTGCAGTTGTGGTTTGAGGAGATCAGGGAGTTTTGTGAGACAGACTGCAGGATCCAGTGCAGCAAGGAATTGGCAAAGGGAACTGCCACCTCCTTTTCATCCCAGAGAATCTCCAGGAAGCTTCCATGGAGCTGTGCACTGCGTGGCTGCAGTAGGCTCTATGCATAGATCCTTGGCACAGCAGAGCCACACCAGCTCGATCAGGGAAACCTGCAGGGAATAGTGACTCTTCAAAACGGTAGGATGGTGTGAAAAGGTTGACAATTAAGAGAGCATTGCTCAAAGCCTCTTCCCTGCCAACTTCAATTGCCTCTTCTTCTTTTTCAAGACATTAGTTGTTATTTCTCTTGGCTGCATCTCCTAATTCCCCAACATTTTAGACATGCTTTTTAAAGAAGGGTGTAGAGGAGCTCTCCTCATAAAGACCCTGCACAACCACACTCTTGCTGTTCTGTGCTGTCTCTTGCTGTTACTTCTGTCTGTCCCCACTGCTGTCCATACCCAGAAAGTGGAAATATCTGCCCCCTGCCAGGGGATTGCTGTTGGAGTACAGACTGCAGAACCCAGGCCCTGAGATGTGTGTTCTGTTTCCAGTTCTCCTGACAACTACTTGAGCTGACAGTGCTCATTTCTTCTGCTTCACAGGTGATGTTTGTGTCCTTTGTTGATGAGCCACATGTTACTTTGATAAAGATGCCTCTGGAAACAAGCTTGCAGGATGCTGAGGGCAGCATTTTTGAGGTAAAGGCAGGCACTTAACCTTTGGGATTCCCTCCTCAGAAGGGAGAACTGAGGAATGTAATCTCAAACCGATTTGGATTTCCCCCTCCCCATATTTCTAGATTAGATCCTGAGGGACTAAAAATAGATTCTTATTGCCCCTTCAAGGTAGTAAGTCCTGTGACCAGAGGATGCATTTCTAGAGTCAGCTAAAAGCTGCTGTTTTCCTGTGGTGGGCATGTGCTAGTGGGAGTGTGTCGGTGTTGAAACAACTTGCAAGGTGTCGATTTGACTTTACTTGGGTGGGCGTTGGCAACACAGAAAGACAACCCTCCTCCAGATCTGCTGATCTGTCATCATTATGCCTATTGTCAGATGAAAAGCCCAATGATAAGGATAAATTCCCTCTGCAGATGAGTGAAGCAGCAGCAAATGTTATATTCCCATCTAATTTATTTTGGGAATTGTTTTGTAGAATCAACCTGTGAAATTCTATGATCCTCGCAGCTGCTGTGCCCATGAGTCCAGAGAGAACCACGACAGCAGAGAGACTGAGCTCAGGCAGCTCATGCAAAGCACCTCTCCCCCAGACAGCCTCAAGTGGTGCCACTGCGGGCGCTGCAAGGTGACACAGAAGTACCACGAGCAGCTCTGCTGCCGAAGAACGGACGGGCAGTGTATCACAACCACCTACTGGTTCGTGCAGCTGGTGTTGTCTAGAGATACTCTGAAGAAAGCCCTTCTCTATGAAGACCCCTTTCAGGAGCTGAGGGGTGGCAATGCCAACAGCCACCTGCGGCGCGCTGCTTACAGGCAGTACATCCACTGGCGTTTCGGCTCTTTCGATCTGGAAGACAGAGCTGTCATCCCAAGCTGCTGCAGGAGGCTGATTAGAAGTACTTATCCCGATGTAGATGGCAACTACACTGGTTTTAATATGGAATGAGGATGCAGCGCTGCTTGAGATCACACTGTGGTTTACCTTGGCTCATGCTGTGGACTTCTAACCTTTTTCTTTCATGGACCTTTGAAAAAAGAGGAAGAAAGCTTGGGACTCCCCAAACTCTTGTGCTGTGCAGCTGAATTCTTCTGTGATATCACTGGAGAGGAACTATTGCCTACTGCTTGGCTTAGAGAAACAAGCACCTTGAGCTCAAGTGCTTTTTTCTGCCTTTGCTTCACCGTGTGAGTCACCCTGTGTCGTTTGGAACTGTAGCCTCTGGGGTGAATTCTTAGGGCTACATTTTAGTGAGGTTCCAGGCCTCCTGCCTTTGCTATGGTGTGCACCAGAGTCCCCAGTGAGTCAGGGGATTACCAGCACCCTGAAAGTAAGGTGGAGCCAAGAGTCATCTCAAGGCATGACCCCTGAAAGAAGTCCAAAGGAGATACCACATGAAAATGTTGTCCTATGCACTTTTCTCCCCCAGCCTCACCACTGTGCTGTAGCCCTGGATCAGGCGTTCTAGAAGGAGGCCACTGAGCATGTATTTTCATAACTCGCTGTTAAAGGCCCTGTGGTCCATCCAGATTAACCAGGCTTATTTTAGATGTCAGTGACACAGACACAGCGCTTTCTGAACAGCCCAGCTGTTCTCTTTGCATTAGTTCTTTTAGCTTAAATCAGGAATTACAATGGAAAGCACTTTCACCATCTTTGTGTAATATTTTCAGGCATTTCATTCATATTCATTGAATTTTAATGAGTCTTTGGCCTGTGGTTTGCTCTGAGCTTCAAACAGGCCTCGCCTCCCACACCTCCTCCTACTGAACTCAGCACAGCACAGGTTGCTTTTTGCTGTGATGCATAAGGCCACAGCACAGCCAAGGAGCACCAAATTCAGGGTAGATTCATCTATGCTCCAACACCTTTTCAGTTCTTTCTTTTTCTTGTGCCTGGACGTGTTCTATTTTTGTAGAAACAAGGTGAGAGGGGTTGTAATGTATATATTTTGCACTCCTTTCAACTAAGCTTTGCTCTTTCTGAGCTGAACCAGCAGTGTGCCGTTTCAGTTTCCCACGTATATTTTAAGATACAGTGCAGGTAGATGATGTGAGCTATATTTGTAGCTTCAGTTACAATAGGAATTAATTGCATCAATGTTCACATATGCATCATTTTTATTATCTACAGCAGAAAGAGCTTACAGTTGGCACCAATGCAGCCCTTTTCTGACACATGCACTGCCTTTCCCTTTGGAAGAATTACACTGGATATTCACTTAAGACTCTGATTTTTAATCCCTTGTCACTGTTCTCATGCGTGAGGGCTGCTCCGAAAGTAATGCCTCCTGTTTTCTTCTGTTGCCCCATGGCATCAGAGGCAGATGGTGGTGGGGTGGCAGCAGAGGTGGAACCTTCCCACCCACATCCCATCCCATGTTGTTGCCTTGTGACAGACGGCAGCAGAGGGGCACTCTGACACCATGGTGGATGACATGGGAGTGCAGATGGAGCAAAGGGGTGGAACTGAAGTCCTCTGCGTGGAAAAAATGGCACCCACTGACATCCATCAACGCTGTTTCTGGAGACCAAACAGTGGCTGTGAGCACAGCGAGGGGTGCTGGTGCAGATTGTATGAGTGTGGCATGCAGGCTTGTGTTCACTGCTGGCCAAAATGAACAGCTCGTGGTGGTGACTACGTGGAAAAAACAGCGTTTTGTAGCTGAGAATTTGCTCTATCCAGCAGCGTTATTATGCTCTTTTGTATCTGTGGCCTCTTCCATGAAATTAAACAGGAGGCATTACTTTCGGAGCGGCCTCCAGCTGGTCTTCATTTCCCTCAGCCCTTCTACGCCCACAGCACCGTGCTGGGAGCAGAGCCCTCAGGGCGCAGCCTCTTCCCGGCTGCCGGGTCCCGGGCGTGGCCTGCGGGCAGCAATCAGCCGGGGCAGGGCCGGAGCTGAGCCCCGGGGCCGCGGCAGCGCTGCTTGGGGCTCGGCCGCTCCCTCAGCCCAGGGGGAGCCGGCGCGGCTGCACGGCCGCCGCCATGGCGTCGTGCGGGGCTCTGCACAGCTTCCTCTTCGAGTACGACACCCCCCGCATCGTGCTGATCCGCAGCCGCAAAGTGGGGCTCATCAACCGCGCCGTGCAGCTCGCCATCCTCGCCTACGTGATCGGGTGAGCGCGGAGCGGCTCCTCCCGGCCGCCCCTCAGGGTTCCCCGCGGCCCCGTTCTGTCAGGGGGGAGCGGGAAGCGGCCGCGGGCGCTGAGGGGCGGCGCGGCCCCGGGGGGCCCTCAGGGGCTGTGCGGGAGGGAGGGGGCACCCAGGGAGGGGCGAGGCGTTTGTGCTCCTCGGGAGGGGCCCTTTACAGAGAGACAGAGCTGTATGCTTTGCCTCTGAGGTGTCCCCAGGTGAATCACTCCTGAGGGCTTACAGAGGACATAAACGGTGTTAAAATTTCAGAGGGGGGCTGGTGGCTGTCCCTCCCTCCTGTTGTCGGGATGCAGGTGGAGCTCTGTGAGGTACAGAAGCTCCCGGTGTTCCTGGTGAGGAGGGAACTCACAGCCCATGCAGGGCCCACTGAGCTCAGTGTCACACTGCTGCCATGTGCCCCCGAGAGAACGGCTGCTGCCCTTCCTGCTCTGGGGGACAAAGGTTGTGCTGTGTGACTCTATGGCCCCTTCTGTGCCGCTTCTTGGCTTGCTCCAGCCCCAAAATAAATGGCGTGTCTGTGTAAGCTCTGAAAGTTAACCTCGTTTCCAGCTGTCCCGAAATGCTTTGTGAAAGATGGATCCTTCAAAAAAAGAGTAATCCTGGCAGCAGGGGATGTGAGTGCATAGCGTTACAGGAAGGGATGTGAGTGCATGGTGTTACAGTAAATGCCAGAGGAAGCCTTGAAACTGTGATGTTATTTAACTGGAAGCCATGTAGTTGGGAAAAGTCAGTCTCTGGTCGTCCTGGATTGCTTCCTGCATCCCCACTCCTCTCCCTGCAGGGCTTTTTGCAGTCACTCAGTCTCTGACCCCCTCATTACTTCTGCATCTGGTGAAAGGAAGCGTCATCCTCTCTCATTTAATGCCTGAAAGTCCAAAAATAGGCGTAGACCAGAACCTGAGCCACGTGGGCAGCAGTGAGGAGCATCCTGACTGCACTGAGCTGATGTTTGTCTGGGGACAGTGTCTCTCAGTGGGGACATCACAGCCATGTTTCCCCTTTCTGAACTGATCTGGGTGGGAGGATGTCTGTGGGATTGCGCAGTAACCAGATGCTGCCAAACCATTTGAAAGCATCAGAAGGGCAGGTTGCTGTCCTGTGGCCTTTACAGGGAAACTCTATGAAACCCTATGGACCTGCCCTTCCAGGTGATGTGAAAGAAAGGAGAAATCCCCTCTGCCTGTGCTGGTTTATGGTGTTTAGCTGGGTTTTGGTGTGTGGTTTGATTTTTGTTTTTTTCCTTGCAATTGTTATCTTGCAGCTGGGTCTTTGTGTGGGAGAAGGGCTACCAGGAGACGGATTCTGTGGTCAGTTCTGTAACCACAAAGGTGAAAGGAGTGACGATGACAAACACGTCCACCTTGGGAGCCAGGATCTGGGATGTAGCTGACTACGTCATTCCTCCTCAGGTATAAATCACTTTCGCACGTGGAGGATGGGTTCTCCAACAAACAGCTACTGCCCTGCCAAAATCCACTGAGGTCTGGAGCAGCTTTTGCTCCAGCATGACCTTTGTGCAAGAGAATGCAGCAAGGAAAGCAGCTTAGCTTTGTTCCAGATCACGCTGAGCACCTGCCGTTCCTGTTGGCTCCGACGAAGCTTGCTTCAAGCAAAGTGTGTGTGCACAGGAGGGAGGATTGTGCACGCTTCAGGACGAAGCTGTGGCAGGAACCACATGTCCTCCCTCATCCTGCTCTCTAAAGCAAACAATACAAAGTTAATGTGTTGGCAGAAAGCCTGGGAATAGCCTGCCGTTCGTTTCCAACAGGAGCCATTGCTGTGGTTACTGATTGACCCTGTGTCTGCAGGAGCCTGCGCTGCGTGGGCAGCACCTGGCCTTCAGGGCTGGCTGGCAGGGCCGAGCTGCTCGTTGTGGGTCACTGTCTGCATCGGTTGTGGTGCAGGAAAAGTGACAGATCTAGCCAGATTTAGGCAAATTTTGGTTGAGCGGTCATATTTGTGTATTAGTGGAGCAGAAGCAAACAGCAGCTCCCAAGTCATACAGATGTGGAAGTAATGGCAGTGGTGTTCTCTGCAGAAGCAAACCAAGACTGGTCAAATATACAGTAAATATACTGGGGAAAAAAAAATGTTAGAGCTGTGATCAGACTAGGAGCTGGATTTTTATTTCTGTTCCTGCCTTTTAAATCCCCTGAGTAGCTCTGTGATCTGTTTTCATGTTGTAAATGAGGAAAGTTGGGCCAAGTGGGAGAGCAGAAAGGACTGCTTGTCCCACACTCCTTCCTCTGCCTGAAGGCAGTGGCATTAGGCAGTGTGGGAGCCTGCTCCTTCAGTGCTCTGTCCAAAGCAAATCCCCTCTGCGGGACCACCTGAGCTGCACCAACAAAGACACTTGGGGGCAGTGCCCTGGCTGTGCTTTGCAGATCACTGCTCTTAAATTTCCTCCTTGTTTTGCACGCTCAGGAGAAGAACGCTGTGTTTGTCATGACCAATGTGATCTTCACGCTGAACCAGAGCCAAGGCCACTGCCCAGAGGTAGGTACAGGATCTGCTTCAGTCCTGCCTGGTGTGGTTGGGAGTGCAGGAGGGAGAGTTTGTAGAGTTTTGTTTAATTACTGTTCCTGTCCAGCTTCCAGATGATCAGACAGAGTGTGACAAGGACAACAGCTGTGTTCCAGGATATGTCAGCACCCACAGCAATGGTAGGAAGGGCTGCAGGGGCTCCTTTCATTCTGTGTTGTGATACCTCCGTGCTATGCCAATCTCCTGTGAAGGAAGCAGCATTTCACTTGAGTCTCCTTGTTCTCATTCTTTCATACCTAAAAGAACTGAAAAGAAAGCTCAGATTTTTCTCCTCAGGGAGAGCAAACGGGCTTGGCTGTGTTGGGCGGGTGCTGGACAAATCTGTGCTTTGGTGAGGTAGCAGATGGTGTGAGGGCTTTGTCAAGACCTTGAGTCCATGGAGCAGTTTCAGGTGCACAGATGAGGGTTTGACTCAGACAATACTTCTTTCTCTGAAATCGTGCTACAAGCTGTGGTGGAAGATAAGGGGGGACTTGGATGGTGGCACTTCACCTTTGAGCAGATTGCTTTCACCTTATGGAGTGAGGAGGGCAAATGCTGCCTCTTTATTTTTGCTTGGGAGTGCCTCCATTCACTTGTCTTTCCAGGCATCCAGACTGGGGCGTGCATACCGTACAACAGCAGCATCAAGACCTGTGAAGTCTTTGCATGGTGCCCCGTGGAGGATGACTATCACATACCCGAGTGAGAGCTCTGTCTGCCTACCCTGTGTTGGCCCTCCTGAGAGAAGGCCAGCGGTACACAGCCAGCCCGCCACTGCCAATGGTTTTTCCCTGTGGGGTAGTACTGGGAAAAGCTGAATAGGTTATCATCAGAGGCCCTGCAGTGTCAAAGACCTTGTTTGTGAAAATAGAAATGAAATTTCTTTACTTTTCTGTTTGTTTTGCAGGCCAGCATTCCTGCAAGGAGCAGAGAACTTCACCATTCTGGTGAAGAACAATATTTGGTATCCCAAGTTCAACTTCAGCAAGTAAGCAGGGTGTGAGGCTTGGCACTGTCTGGCCTCCTGGACAGTAAAGGGGAGCTGGAGAAGTGGAAGGAGATGCAGCAGATCTTCTCTCTGTTCCCCTGTAGGCGAAACATCCTCCCCACTTTCAGCTCTGCTTACCTCAAGAACTGCATCTATGACTCCCAGACAGATCCCTTCTGCCCAATCTTTCGTCTGGGGAAAATAGTTGAAGCTGCAGGGCAGAACTTCCAGGAAATGGCTGTGGAGGTATTTGGCAGACATGGCACGAGCCACAGGACTTGGGTTAGCTGCAAAATGGATTGCTGCTCGGGCCAGAGGGAGCAGAGTCAATTCTACTTAACAAACGTTTGGCCTTAGCTGGTTTGGGTGGGGATATATGCAAAGTCCTCCTGCAGCAACAGGAAGGAGGAACTGGGAGTGGGACGTGGGCCAGTAATCGGGGTCCTGGTCAGCCTGGGAGCCCTGTGCTAGGCTGACCAGGCTCTTGGACTGCTCACCATCTCCTCTCCTCCCTGCAGGGTGGAGTCATGGGGCTGCAAATCAACTGGGACTGCAACCTTGACAGAGCTGCTTCCCACTGTGTGCCAAAGTACTCCTTCCGGCGCCTGGACAGCAAGGACTCTGCCAACACTGTCTCACCTGGGTACAACTTCAGGTAATGTGGCAGGGGAAGGGACCCTGCTGTCCCCATGGCTCGGTCTGCCCCTGGCACGGGGATCAGGCTGCTTGTTTCCCTCTGACAGTTGCAGGCAGCCCTTGGACTTTCTCTGCTGCTATAAAACTTGGAGGTTTTCTCTGATGCTGTGAAATGTGCGTAAACCACAGCAGAGGGGGAAGGCAGTGAAGCTCCACTGGTTGTCAGTGTCTGAGCCACGTTGGCATCAGCACGCAGGTGACCTCTGGGCCAGCCTCCCCTGCAAGGAGTGGTTGCTTCAGGGTGTGCTGATGGGGCAGGATTGGAGGGGGCAGTGGGGTGGGAGACTGAAGGGTCTCCTTCACTGTGCAAGGGGAGGGGAAAAACTGACCTCTAGAAGTGGCTCTGTCAGATGAGGACCAGATATGCACCAGGAGTATCCTGCTGGCATACACCCCCAGGTGCTGGGGTGTCAGGCAGAGGGGCTGGAGGGGATGGCAGCCCAGCCGGGGCTGGCTGAGGTTCTCTTGCCAATTCCAGACCTCCCCTTACAAGCCCTTCCTCTTCTCTTCTGTCCTCTTCTCTGCTTCCTCCTGGCTTAGGGACCCATGTGACGGAGTAAGTCTGATCTCACTTATTTGTTCTGATTCCTTTTCTGTATCATTTGCGTGAGTCGCGTGGCGTGGGACCAGGAACCGCCTCTGTGTGCCAGGCGGAGCCGTGCCACCTCCCTCCTCCCTCGCTGCCTGCTCCCGGCCCTGCCCTCTCGCGGCTGCCTGCACTCCTGCAGCACCCTGCTTGTCTGAGGGGCTGAGTCTCACCTGCAGCTGAATTTCTCCCTATCTGTCCTCCCACTCCCCTGACTTGTCCCCTGCCCTATGCTTTAGAAGTCCCCTGACGTGGCTGCTGCTGACTGCTCTCACACTCACCTGTTCTGGGCTTTTCTCCTGTATGTGCTTGCTTGCATGTAATCTCATTGTGGAAGTTCAAATGTTCAGCCCATCCTTTTGGGATGGGGAACACACCTGGATGTTGCATGAAAATCCCAGAAGGAACCTCAGAACTTCCAGCTAAGCTCTTAACCTCCCTTTTTTCCCAGGTTTGCAAAGTACTACAGGGACAGTAGCGGCATCGAATCACGGACGCTTGTCAAAGCTTACGGCATCCGCTTTGATATCATCGTGTTTGGGAAGGTAGGGAGCTCCACTCCTGGAGGCTGGGGGTGAGCACGTTCAGAGATGCTGAGAAACATCTTCACCCTTGTCACTGTCTCCCAGGCAGGGAAATTTGATGTAATCCCTACAATGATAAACATTGGCTCTGGCTTAGCGCTGTTCGGAGTGGTAAGTGGCACTGACTGTGCTTGGGCCGAACTTTGTGGCAGTGCTGAGTTCTGAGGGTCGTTGTCTTACACCTTCCATCTCCACTAGGCAACAGTGCTGTGTGACATTGTCGTCCTGTACTGCATGAAAAAGAGATACTACTATCGGGAGAAGAAATACAAATACGTGGAGGATTACGAGCTGGTAAGCACCGGTGAAGGAGAATGGAGTCAGAGTTGTTTCCTCCTCTGATTCTGAAGGGATTCTGAAACAGGATGTACAAAGTCCACATCAAATGTGGACTTCGTACCGCAGCTGTGAGGAAAGTTTGTTGTCCTCAGAGTTCATATTTACCTCAGAGCTGTTGTGGGAAGAAGCACTAGAAACAATTATTTATTGTGTTTCCTGGGCAACCACTCTGAGAGAGAAGTGTACGTTCAGGAGCTTGTGCTCCCACTGCATCTCTCTCCTGGTATCCCACTCATCTCTCTCCTGGATCTCAAATCCCCCAAAAGCCTTTGGGGGTTCCTGCTCCTGCAAGCAAACCCAGTGTGCTCATGGCCACAGCTGCACCTCCCTTCAGGATCTAAATGGCCCCTGTAGGCAGCAGCAGGATTTAGCCCTGCTCTCACCTCTGGTGGGGTTGCCTGGCTGGTGCTGAGGGCAGAGCTCTGTGCTTGGTGGGAGGTGGTGCTGCACCGGGAGAATTTCTGAGTCAGAAGACCTGGGGTGCCACCGGCAATGTAAAGTCTGAGTCCTGTAGCAGAGAGATTTTGTGCAGAGGGTTTTGTCTGAAAGGGGGAGAAAGAATGGTTTTCTGGCAGAGAAATGTAATTTCTGATCCTTGCAGGGTGCAAATGAGACCTACGGCACAAACTCCTGACCTCGTGCTGCTGTGGATGTGACTGATGCTGTGAATGTTACCCTGACCCTGCTGTGGGACGCTCCCCCTCTTTGCAGGGAAGGGGGAACAGACCTAAGAATGGGACCTGCTTCACCACTCATCACCTTTTGCTGGCCAGAACCAAAGAGGAGAACTGGATCCGCTCCGTGTCTGTTCTTTCCAGGTTAACTGCACTAAGCCCATACAGAGCCTCGTGGCCTTCTGCCAGCTGTCTGCACCCACACACCTGGGCCAGGGACTGCTCCGTCCTCTTCAGTTCTACAGTCCTTTCCCTGAGCTCACTGGTAGCAGAGAGGCAAAGCCCCTGACAGGTACAGACTCTTCCTTACAGTGAACATGGCCCCTGACAGGTGCTGCCTCAGCCTGGGGGAGCAGTTTCTTGATGCTCAGGTGGGACTGCCTTCTCTTTAATTGTGGCTCTGGGCTCTAGTGGCCCCAGACTGAGACAAAGCAGTGTCTGGTTCTATCGTGCTATGGTAGATGGCTTATTGGGTACAGGATTTGTTTTGCCTAGTTATTGCCAAGATGCTAAAATTTATTTTTAATAAAATGTTACCCTCTACCAGCCCTCTTTTGAGTCCTGTGAGCTGGGTTTGGGCTGTTTTGTTTTACTCTTGATTTGCCTGCTGCTGCTGCTGCGAGCTGAGAGTAACAACTCACATGGTGCCCTTCCACGAGCCAGCTCCCCAGGTTATGCACAGGAATGGCAATTAGGGGCTGGCTGAGACCCACTGGTGGTCTCATCCTTCCCCAAGATCCCCAGTAATGGCCAACACCAAACTTCAGTAACATAGGAAAGTGCTTTCAGACTCCTCTGCCAACAACTGAAATCTCATAGCTTGATCAACACCAGTCAAACAGGGTCATGGTTCCCCTTCAGGAACTAACTCAGGCTTTGGTTGCATGTTGTTTATTTCAACTTGTACAGAGAAGCTTGAACAGCTGTGTGGAAAAACACTTAGTTGTTTTCTTCTTAGGTAATATAATTTAAAAGTGGTAAATACACAGTATTTAAACTTGATACACCTGATAAAGTTAAATGCATAATAAAGGGGTAGGAATGAAACACAAGCCTTGGTCATTAAACAAACAGTATAAAAATCTGCAATAGTTCAGGACTCGAGAAAGAAACTGATCAGTTGCCTGGCAGGCAAGAGAGGACCACCAAGAAAAACTGCTCAGGACAAGAGGCCTGGTTTCCCCATAGCACTTTCCTGTGTGCTTTCTGAGCCAAAAAGGCTGAGTACCCAGCATTAACCCTACAGTCAGCACTGGGCTCGCTTGGAAGGAGGGAATTGGGGAAATCAAGCTGTAACCCAGTTCCAAGGCACAAGCAAAATGTTTACTTCACTACAAGAAAGAAAGCTCTACTCCTAAGGAACAGCAGATTTATATACACAGTACAGCTTCTCTAACAGGTCATGCATTTAGATACATCTTCCTCACACATCCAAGCTTTACGCTTTCAACAGAACAAATCAACAAGAAAATCTACATCAAGTTGCTTTTAGAACCATGCATTTGGCTGCGGCCTTACCAGAGCTGGCACCAAGAGACAAAGCCTTGAGGATCTGTGTGAACCCAGCCTGTGCTGGCTGGATGACCCCGGTCTGTGCTAAGAGGTGACAGCTGTGGTTGGGCACTGAGGAACTGGTGCAGGTTATTCTCTTCAGCAGCTGCAGTGCACCTGGCAAGGCTGTCTGGTGAATTTAAACTGTCTTGCTAGGCACCTGCCAAATCACCCACTGGAGACACTCAGCACAGAGCATCACTACAGCGCGCTCACCTTGAACAAAAACACCACGCACATCACTATGCACCAGCTACAAGTAATCAGATCCCCTTTTATTTTTTTTTCTTTTTTTTTTTTTGGCAGAATAAGCCTGTTCACAATGTTACAGAACCAACCCACTTCCAATTGCTATTTCCACAATGTCCTGATTAGAGACAGGGGCACAGGCAGCTGTAGCAGTGCTGGCACCCAAGTTACCTGTTTGGTTTTCCCATAGCTGAAGCTGCAGGGCTTTGGCATAGCCTTGGACTGAAATGGGAAGAAAACAGCACGTGTTTTATGGCTCCAAACTGCTCCTAAGCCACGAACCACAGGCACTGGCTTTGCCAGCAGCACGACCTTTCATTAATTAATTACAGCCTAGAGGGAGCATTGCTTCAGGTGATCAGAAGATGTACAGGGCAGCTGTGCAGGCACCTGTGCACTTGCTAACACACCCGAGGACCCCTCACAGCCAGGAATTACTGGGCCAGGACCGCAGCCAGGAGCCTCAGCGCTGTGCCACCGGCAGTGCCCAAGATCACGGAAGACAAAGGAACAGTCACATCCCAAAAGCCTACAGCAGCTGGGGCTGGGGTCAGCAGGCAGCAATCAAAACACTTGGGTGTCCTGTAGTGCCTTCCTCAGGGCAGAGTTCAGCCTCAGCCATCCCATCAGCTGCCAGCCTGAGACAAGAAGCCCAACCATCTCCCAGCCCTGTGCTCAACCACAAAGCAACTGAATTTAGCGGGCCCCCTGCCCAGCCCAGCCCAGCCCTGACCCCGCAGCTCACCTCCGTGCTGCCCTTCTCCAGCTTGGAGACCTTGGGAACGTGAGTCCAGGAGCCAGAGGCTCTCCTACCACAACAGATTTTTTTTTTTTTTTTTTTTTTTTTTTTAAAACAAGCACCACAAAATGATCAGAGTGATCTGACTGCAGGTGAAAGAGCTCCTTGTAAGAAACAATCCATGAATTAGGTATTCACTTAATTTACTAACAAGCCTCTGATCCACAGGCATTCACAAATTACTGGTAACGAACTTGCAAAAAATACACAGCATTGGCCCCAAAGTACAAATGAAGAGTTTGGAAAACAGAGGTTTCTTTGAAAATTACTAGCTCATCTAAGTATTTCATTAAGATCTCAAATTCTAAGCAAGCCCTAAGTCTATACTTAAAAAATAGCATACGTTGCATTATTTTTAATTGTAGTAAACCATGTAATGTACATGGAAGTGAAGGATTTTACCCTGAATTTTGTATTTACTATAGCTATCTAGATCAAGTAAAAGATTTAGAAACAAACTCTTGTTAGTGCTTCCTCTGCTGTTCAAATATTCAGCTCAACACCACCTTTCACTCTTGTGTCTGCAGCAAAAGTAGTTCAGACTGAACTTAAGCCCTTAAGAACCTTTTCTCTCCAAACACTGAATACTGAACTTACCCACACCAAAGCCTCGGGAGAGGCAGCGTCCTCACCCACTGCCTCGAGCCTCACTTTCTGAACATCCCCAAGATGCTGTTCAACACAACCTGGCTCACAAAGGTAGGCATTCTTTAAAAAAAAGACAAAAAAACAAGCTGAACAGGTGGTTTTTGCTTTGTTCCCATGCAGTTAAAAAGGCGTCGATTAAAACCAAACCCAAATGACATAAACCAGGTGCAACAACCCTCCAAGCACGAGCGTGGTTCCCACGCGTGCACCCACGAGATGGGCACGCAGCACCCCGGGACGTTGGCGTTAGTGCCTGGAAAATTCTTTTGGCATTAAAACCAGCTATCAGCAGTTCCAAGCACGTTTTGGTTTGCTCTTTTCGCAACACGCCGTTGCTGCTCGACACCATCGCTCACCTCTCCGGGGTCAGCCAGCACCTTTTTTTTTTTTTCCCCCTCCACGACAAGTCCAAGCAATCGGGGATGGTCAATGTTTATGACAGGTACGGTAGGCGGATGCCTTACAACATGCTGCTACGCAAGCTCTACATCCAGCGTTACACCGAAATAGCGCCGGGTCATGCTGGGGTCGGCGTGGGCTCTGTCAATGCCGCTCATCCTCAGCTGCACACTTTGGAACGTGCTCCGGACCGAGTCACTCAACAGAACTGTAAAGCTGCTGGTCACAAAGGGACTTCCTCCTCTCCCACGTTGGGCAAGTCGTTGCATTTCAGGTTATCCTCGCTGCCTTGCTTCCTGCTTTAGGAGGGGACAAAGCAGGAGGTGACCCCAGCACCTTCCCCACCATGGGGCTTCAGGACCTCAGCACGGTTTCCCTCCCACCTCCCCCATCACTGGCTGCAGGGGCTGGAGATGTTTGCAGCCCAAGGACAGGATGCTCGGCCCCACAAAAACCAGCTCCCCCCAGACCCCACAAAGGACAGAGCATGTTACATCCTGATTGTGGCCCTGCAGGAAAGAAAACTCAAAGCCTGAAGCCCCAAATCCTGCTCTGCAGAGCAAAGGGAGGCTGCAGGCACCGAGCACTTACGGCAGCAGGTTCCCAGGGGCTGACAGCGAGCGCTCCTCCCGCCGGCTGCCCTCGAACGGGTTCCCGAAGGATCGCTTCCGGATCATCGTTTTAACCAAGATCTGCAAGACCAGGTTGAGGTCAGGCTGCTACTGCTTTGCTTTCATTCAAGAGCAAGAGGAGCATCCAAGTCCCCACTTGCACGCCATTAGCTGGCAGGTAAATTCATCAGAAAGGGACCGGGAAGGGGAAGGAAGGAACCAGCGCTGCTTTTTCTCAGCATCTGGGAATCCCTGGTTTCATTTTCATGGCTTCTCTTCCCACTGTGGTTGATTTATCTGCTCGGCACTGAGAGCTCTCACATGTGTGAGCTGCATGTGCCAGCGGGGTCCCGTGGGGAAGGAGGCATTTATGCAAAAAAGCCAAAGCCACGTGCAGCTGGCACTCGAGCGGAACGCCCGCGGTTGGGTGCACAGAGATCAGGTGCTGGAGGGGAATTTGGAAGAACAAACGCAAATGGAAAAATTCAAATCTAGCTGGAGGCGGTGCGTTATTTAAAAAAGTTCCCGGTAATGCACTGCCCTGATTTGCCCCAGGATGGGATGAATCCAGCTGGATTTCCAAGGAGGTCAGCAGAGCAGAGCAGCCCTTCTCTTGCAACAAGTCACCACAAACTGGGAAAATGGGGAAAAAGCAACCCTCATCTGCGGCCATCGCTTTAGGGCAAGGGCTGCTTTTTAACTTTGTGCAGAGAAAAGTGCAGTTGCAGACCAATATATCAGGCTGAAGGCAGATAACACCACACCAGGGAGCTGCACATGCTCATCACTATTTCTCCCAGCATAAGGGCTAGCGGGAAATCATTAGGTTCAAAATCCAAAAGGATTTAATTTTCCACACTGTCATTACCCTGTGGCACTCGCCACCACGGGCTGTTGCAGGAAACAAAGCCCAGGAGCTCAAAAAGAGACCAGAGGAATTCAGAATAGCTGCAGGCAGGGGCTCCCCATGCCAAAACCTATCCCAGGGAAACACTGAGGCTGGAGGGGCAGCACCCATTCCTCATTCCTGCCCAAAATCTGGACCAGATCCTACCCCAGATCAGGGTTTTGTCCTGAGCAAACACAGTGACAGTGATGCAGCAGAGCCCAGCAGTCTGCTGATGGGTGCTCTGGGGACTGAAATATCACTCCATGCCACCGGAGCCCAGACCTTGCTCCTGAGAGCAGGGCTTTGTTCCTGGTGCTTTTGCCCATCAGCTGTGGCTGCGTGCCCACAGGCTACCGCCACGCTCACACTCACCACAGTGGCCAGGCTGGGGATGTGCTTGACCGAGTTCTCCACCTCCTCCTCCGTCACCTCCACCAGCGTGCAGTTCTCGTCCTCGGTGGGCAGCAGCTCCGCTCCGTTCTTGGTGACCCAGGGGTGCAACTTCAATGAATAACACAGCCTGTCAGGGACGACGGCCTCTTTTTTGTAACTCCAACCACACAGGCCTGGCAAACGCATCTCCATCTCCTCGCCCAAGCTACGGTGCCTGGACCCTTCCACACTACAGGGAGCGGGGGAGAGACACAGCACGGCCAGGAGCAGAAAGAATGCGATGCGATAACCTCAGCGATGTACAGCACTGCAACGCTGCGTCCCCAGAGGAACTAGTTCCACTCTCCTCTTACAGAGGGGATTTCCTCCAGACCGTCGGTCTCGGGCCAGAATTAATCCGGGCACAAAGCCCTTTTTCTCCTCGCCCGCACAGCTGGCGTCCTGGGCAGCCGCCGGAGCAGCACGGAACGCTTCAGCACAACCCCGCCATCCTTTCCCCCTACCTTCGTCTCCACTTTCTCAGCTTCTCGCCCCTTCCAGGTTCCCGCAGGGGCGAAGGACCAGAAATCTCCTGCCAAAGGCTGCTGCAAGGTACTTGCCTGGTAGCAGAGGAAATACTGGGCTCAGGGGATTTCCGCTGCCTGCGACTTCTGTAGGCACCAAAGGTCCCAAAGCTGAGCGGGTCCCAGAGCAGGGGAAGGAGCTGGGACTTACCTGCTGGGAGCCCTGGGCACATGGGAGGCCCTAGCCTGGCGCAAGCAAACTGAGCCCGAGAAAGCCAAGTGAGGAGAACCCCATGGAAGTGAAGCCGTGGCCACCGCCAGGGCTTTGGGTCGGTACCTTGATTTCGGGGACCGAAATCCTCGATTCGGGATTTTTATCCAGCATCCGCATAATCAGATCCTTCAAGAAATCCGTAACTTCTGGCCTTGGGAGGGGAGAGCAGAGGGGAAAGATGAAATGGGACCCAGGCACGGCGCTGCCTTCCAACCCAAACCAGCCCAAGGAACCCAAATATCCCTGTTCTGGGCAACGTGGGGTGCGATCCCTGGTGTGCAAGGCTGGGAGAGCCAGACATTGGGTCTGCCCAGGAAACAGCTCAGATGTGCTTTAAAAGAAGGGCTGGAGGCTTGAGTATAGGGTTTGAGTACTTACTGGTCTGGGAACTCCAACGTTTGGGTCTTGATTTTATTGTGTAAACTCAGGATCCTTTCATCCATGAAAGGACACTGTCACAAAGAAAAAGAGCAGTGAGAAAAGCAACGGCCTCCGAGCAGGAGATTCTAGGGAAGTACCAGAAGGTTTCTTATTATATCAATGTCTTTTTTTTTTTTACAAGCAATTAAAATAACATTTGACTAAAAATGACCAAATTACTAGAGCAGCTCCTGTCCTCAAAATCCAGCCAGGCTGGATGCAGGCCTTGATAGTGCTGAAAAATAAAATTACCTGCCCGAACACGAAGCAGTACAGCGTGATTCCCATGGCCCACACGTCCAAAGCCTGCAGAGAGAAGAGAGCATCCTTAGATCTGCACGTGCAAGGAAGGTTATCACAAAAACAAAACCCAACTGCTATTTAATACCTTCCCAGAGAAGATTTTCCTGGTTTCTGAGAGCGTCTCCGGGGCCATGAAGGCAGGGGTGCCCACCGTGTTGGTTAGGAGGGCATCGGCTCCCTTGAACTCGTTGCTGACACCAAAGTCAGCGATCTTGACATGCCCATCCTCTCCCACGAGGAGGTTGGAAGGCTTGATGTCCCGGTGGATTATCTTCTGGTAGTGCACTGTGATCCAAGGGGAAACAAGGGATGCAGCAAAGCAAGGCAGGAGCCAACCTCGCCGGGTTAGAAATAACAAAAATCAGAAAGCCCACGCTGCTCACACACTCACAGTACTCAATGCCCTTGATCAGATCCTGGAAGTAGAACCGAGCCTGGTCCTCGCTGAGAGGCTTCAGGGTGGGGATTTCCATCACAGGGCTGCAGAGGCAAGAGGATGGAGCTGGCTCCCCGCTGGCAGCACCCAGCTGAGCCCCAGCCACTGCCCCACGTGAACACAGTGCTGGGTCCACAGCAAAACTCACCCTTGCTTCACCAGCTCGAACACTGAAACAGAAAAGGAATGGTGATTACTGACTACCTACAGGTGTGAGCTCCTGCAAGCACGGTCCCAGCACAAAATTGATCATTTTAACAGTGAATTTATGAAAATAACACATTAAGATGAACCTGTGGAGACCCAGCCCCACATGCAGCTGCCCCAAAACGGGGTGGGAACCAACTACACCTGTGGGCACTTACCCATGTACAGGTGGTCCTCACTGGGGTCGTCCAGCACCTGCCAAAAGAAGCAGAAAAGAAAATCAAACAATGCAAAAATGCAAGAAACTGCCTCACAAGCGAAATGCTGTGATTTATTTTTCATCAGGCACCCCAGTTTTTCACCCAGCCCCCGGGGGCTCAGGGAGTTACGGAGGGAGGTGCTGGGCAGCTCGTGAGCGCCCACCCGCCCTCGGGTCCTGCTTGTGACATTTAATTTAAAAACATGTGGGTTCACTCTGCTAATCTCAGATCTTCTACCCACAAGGTGGGGGAAAAAATAAGAGGGAAGATGTAGTTGGAAATAAATATTTAAAACACACAGGAAGCATCATCTGACTCATAAGCCAAATGAATTCCAGCCTGCACATCCTTAGTTCCTGATTTTTGTTTCCTCTGGACTGTTACAGGCAGTCAGTGGGTGGTGGGCAGCGTGGCTGCAGAACCCACAGAAACACCATTTCCTCCCCAAAACTGATTTGTATCCTCAAGGGAAGTAAAATACTTCTGCATTTCTCCTTCCAAGCAGTAAAAAAAAAAAAGATATTGTGGGTGAAAGGAGGGAAGAAAAGACCTTTTATAGCAGGGAAACCATCAGCAGGACTGCTACTGCCCGCTCACCTCCACCAGCTTCACCACGTTGGGGTGGTCCAGCTTCTTGAGGATGGCAATCTCCTGGTAGACCTGCTCGATGGGGCCCCGGGGCTGCAGGCAGCCCTCTGAGGCACCTTTAGCCCCACGGGGCGGCGGGCGGCCTGTGAGGAAGGTGGAAATGGGGTGGGCATGGCACCGAGCCCCCGCTGTCCCCAAGGTGCCACCTGTCCTGGAGATGTCACACCACCAGGTGCCACTTACGGGGGAAGCCCGCCTGCCTCATCAGTTTCTTCTTGGAGAGAACCTTCATTGCCTGCAAAAGGGGAAAAATCAGTGGGATTTGGGGAAAACCATGCTGGGAGCCAGCATCAGACCCTGTCCCCAGCCCATCCCCATCCCTGCCACACACACACAATCTGGGGACGAGCACTACTCACATAGTAGGTGTTGTCGTCCTCGTTGTAGGCCAGCTTCACCACCCCATAGGAGCCCTAGAGAGGGGCACAGCCATGGGTGACCCAACCAAAAAACACCCCAGCACCAAGCCAGGCTCCTCTGCAAACCCTGGGTGATGCCAGGGGCCACAGGGAACAAGTTGCCCTCGGGCATGCAAAGAAAAGGCTCAGATGCCCCATTTTGTAGGAAAGGGGAAAAATAATGATAACTCGAAAAAATACATCAGTGGGAATCACAGTGAGGAGCCAATGGAGATGCAATGCTGACTTCACAACTGATGTTGCCAGATTGAAAGAAATAACAAATCCAGCCCATTCCCACCCCAAATTCCCACCCCAACCCCAAAGCCAGAGAATATTCACCTTCCCGATCTCATCCTTCAGCTTGTACTGGTTGAGCTGGACGCAGTCCTGCGGGAGAGAGGGCGAGTCCGCCAGCAGCCCAGGCCCCAGGCCAGAGCTGAAAAGCTCAGGTTCATTAGCAATAAACGACACTATAGACAGCTAATTACTGGCGTTAAGCACCGGGCAGGCAGCGTTGTCTGCTCAGGCGAAATGAGAGCACCAAGGGCAGCGGTGGCAACTGCCTGCCGGGGGCTCAATGCTCACCCAGCACCCACATGGTTTTATTTCACCCTACAGATGCTCACTCCCTGATTTCTGTTGGTGCTGGGAAGGCTGTGGCAGGCAGCGCGGTTTCTCTCTTGGAACTTCATTGAAGTCTGTCTCTTTTTAAGGGGAAAACCAAAAACCTCCAATTCCTGCACGGAGCTAAAGAGTGAATCTGCCTGCATCTGGTTCAGCACAGATGGGCGGAGACTTCTGGCTGCTCTGCTCCCCAAAAACACAGTTGGAAGAGCTGGCAGCATCTGGGAAATGCAGAAAACGCTTTCCCACTGCTGCATTAACCCATGGAGATGCTCTGTCCCCATAAGTGGGGCTGCCCCTTGGCGAGGATGGACCGGGACCTGCCACCCTCCCATCCCAAAGAAGCAAGCAAGAAGCAGCGCAGCGGGAGAGGGGGGCAGGAGGAGGCTCTGACCTGCAGCCCCGTGATGGAGACGCGGTTGGACTCCACCGTTGGGCGTCGCGGCAAGCGCGGGGACGAGTGCGGGGACGTCACCGGCGAGTAGGGGAGGGACGGGTAGATGAAGCGCTCGCTGTCACCGCAGCCGGGTGAGCGCGCCGAGTGCGACCGCTCCTGCAGGGACAGCTTTCGGCCGGAGAGGTTCGGCTTCACCCTGGGCTCCTGGCTTTCCTCCGTGGTGGCCACGCTCATCTCCTCCTCGCTGGCCGTCGCCTCGCACTCGGTCACCACGATGAGCGACTCCATGGCGGGGCAGCGGGCGCTCAGCGGCAGCCCGGGCGCTGGGCTGGGCCCTCCGTGGCAGGGCGGGGGCCGGGGGGCCGTGGGCGAGCTGCTGGGGATGCAGGAGGGCATGGCGAGGCCGCTGGCCTCATCCCGGCTGCTGGAGGTGCTCCGAGGGGGACGCACGCCTGCAAGCACAGTGCCAGGGGGATCCCACGTGAGGCAAAGCTTCTGCACCTAATCAATGGCTTCAGCTAATGTTGGGTGAAATATTCCCTCATATTTTACTATAGTGGAGGAAACTGTATGGCACTGAGCGGGGTCCTCCCCTCACCACCAGCGCTGCCCCAACCCATGTGTTTAATCACCCCCAGAGCACAGCAGCCCCATCATCTCCCCTATGGGAAACCCACAGCTGGGGCCCCAAAGTTGTATTTCATGTGGGCCTGCACTATGCTCGTTGCTCAGTTCCTTGCTTTCTGGCTCGGAGCGGGCAGATCTCTGCAAGCAGCCCCTGCAGGAGGTGTATGGAGCCCTTACCAAGCACGAGGTGTGGGATCTGCCCCGGGGCTCACTGCCTCCACCCACAGCGCAGCATCCACAGGGGTTCCTCCTGCTCACCCTGGGTTCCCTACGGCCTCCTTTGCAAAAATGGGATTTCTGCACCTTGGAACAGACAAGAAAACAATTCTGTTAGCAGCAAATAATTAATAAAAAAATGCAAAATAATAAATTGTTTGGTTGTAAGCCATCACAGTGAGCCCCTGTGTGATGCTGGATATGTGACACTGAACAAACAGGCTGGTGGATGGCAACGGCACCGTGTGCACCGAGAGCCCAACCCAGGAGCTGGCCTTGGTGGGTCTGGCTGTGCCATGGCAAAGCTATCACCCTTCCCTCCTGCATTTTTGGGTTGAGGAGTTGCCACAGGAGCAACCCAATAAGAACCACCCTGACCCAGCCCAGGGCAGCCCCAGGACCTGACGCCGTGCGACGCAGAGGGTTAAAATTAGCTCCACTCTTCCACGCAGAAGTTCCCGTGCTCGGGAGCGATTATAGGGCAAGCACAAAAACTCCAGCACCCCCCCCTTGAAGGCTTCCCGATGGCCTAATTGCCATTTCCAACACGAATCTATAAACTTGAGTTTTCTCGCCCGGCGCTGAAGCGAGAGCGCAGCCGTTCCAGCGCGGTGCCGCTCGCTGCCGAAGAGAAGCGCGAGCGATGTGACAGCTATAAATAAGCCAGCGAGCAGCAACAAGGACAAACTATTTCAGAAACGCCGCTAAATCCATTCCTGGCCGGGACTTTGCTATTCAAAAAAGCCGAGACACAGTCAAACCATGGCTGCAAACCCACCCTCCGTGCCGCTGGGGCAAATCCCAACACTGGGATGCAGGAAATCACCAAGAACGTCAGCATGCTTTAGCACACTCTCAAAAATACATTAAAATTATTAGGCACACCCCTCATTTTGCCCCAAAATGGCACAGATGGATCTGGAGGGAGGCTCCCGTTCGCCCGCCTCGTGTCGGGAAGCCCGCCAGGGTGTGTGTATAAATAGCAATGACGGATCCCAAACGCTGTGCCCTGGACCCTCACCATACGCCGTGGTTGCCTGGGGAAAATTCACCAAAAAAGGCAGCACCAGGGGCCTCCTGCCAGGAGCTGGTCCCAGAGCATCTCCAGTGCCTGGTGGCTGTCCTGACCATCCCAATGGTCATCCCCATCCCATCCCACTGGGCTACGGCAAAATCGAGTTACGAAATGGAAGCGAGCGCGCCCCGGTCCATGGAAGTTAATTGGCTTGACCAGGATGAACATATCACAACTAATTAATTCAAGCAGTCTCTGTAAACAAGTTAAAAGTCATCTCGACACCACCCTCACAACTGCTGGGTGGAGAATCAGAGGGTTTCTTTTCCCCTTTGTGTATGCAAAAGGGAAGGTTTGCAGAAATTGGCCTTTTAGAGGATGCTGGGATGCCATTCCCAAGCAAAACCCAAAAGTGAGACCCAGCTACGGGGGATGTGGGATAACCTTTAATGGTAGCGCTGGCGGTTTGCCTTCATAAGTGTTGGGGATGATGAGGGGGAGGAAGAGGAGGAGGAAGACAGCTGTATAACTGGCCAGAGGAAGACACAAGATAGCTGCAATGGGGAGGAACAAATCCGAAGGGAAGAAATACAGCCTGGGGGCTCTACCCACCCACCCGGCTCATTGTGCGGGGAAAAGTGGCATGTTCTGGTGTGAAACCCAGCAGATCCTTATGTAAAGGCAAAAAAGCACATGCCCACAAAATCCTCAGGAAATGTAGCAGCCGGGTGTATAGGAATGATTTATCGGCCCGGCTTTTGGCTGCGATCCACGTAGAA
>WBMW01002207.1:2305515-2356643 GCA_013396635.1 Penelope pileata
GAGCCGCCTTCGCTTTCGGTTCCGCTCCGGTGGCGGCAGCGAGAGAAGGAGGGAGGGAGAGAGGCAGGGAGAGAGACAGGGAGGGGAGGGATGGAGAGAGGGAGGCCCCGCTCCGCCCCGGGGAAGGGGAGGTTTCCCCTCAGGCAACCGCAGCCTTCCCGCCCCTCCCCGCCGCCACCGTGAGCCTCGATTTAGGGGTTTTAACTCAGATTTCTAGTGGTTTTTTTTTTTTTTNGTGTATGCAAAAGGGAAGGTTTGCAGAAATTGGCCTTTTAGAGGATGCTGGGATGCCATTCCCAAGCAAAACCCAAAAGTGAGACCCAGCTATGGGGGATGTGGGATAACCTTTAATGGTAGTGCTGGCGGTTTGCTGTCATAAGTGTTGGGGATGATGAGGGGGAGGAAGAGGAGGAGGAAGACAGCTGTATAACTGGCCAGAGGAAGACACAAGATAGCTGCAATGGGGAGGAACAAATCCGAAGGGAAGAAATACAGCCTGGGGGCTCTACCCACCCACCCGGCTCATTGTGCGGGGAAAAGTGGCATGTTCTGGTGTGAAACCCAGCAGATCCTTATGTAAAGGCAAAAAAGCACATGCCCACAAAATCCTCAGGAAATGTAGCAGCCGGGTGTATAGGAATGATTTATCGGCCCGGCTTTTGGCTGCGATCCACGTAGAAGCCATCGCGGCTGCGGCAGGATTATCGAAGCAATCAGTCTCACATCTAATTCAGCAAGGAGAGGGATATTAAAGAGGAAGAGGTCTGCGAAGCCCTGGCAGCATCCATCCCCTCTTGCTCCGTAGCCATGTGGCTCTGGGCGAATGAATGGGAGCGAAATCAGCCTCTGCGACGGCAAAGTCATTGCTGCAGCCCTGTGACCCCCACAGACCCCAAAGCACTGGGGTGAGGGATGCTCTGAGCACCCCACAGCCACATTTTCCTCCTTGCAGAAACGAACGAAGCCTTGGTGGCAGCCACGGCATGGCCACCTCCACCCATCCCGTCGTGGGGATCGGCTGACACGCTGCCCAAAAAGCCGTTTAGAAAAAAAATTCGGTGCTCTGAGCCATCCCAGCTGCCCCTGGGCAGAGCCCGGTCACTGTCCTGCGTTCCACGGTCACTGTCAGCAGTGGAAGTGGCAGTGCCCAGAGCGGGGACATCGGCAGCGACGGGGCATTGATCACAGTTTCCCTTCCTACGGGCAAGCTCAGCCCTTGCCAGAAATATATTAGTCACTGTAGTATACAAAGACCATACGCATCCCTGCCTGACTTTCAATGGAAAAAATCTCTCAGTGGCTTCTCCGGGAGTCAGAGGGCACCCAGAATAACGAGGCACTGGGAAGAGGTGCCCAGCCCCATCCATGCTGGGTGCCTGGGTCTGAGCTGCCCCAGCAGAGCTGGGAAAGCCACCAGGGCTGTCCAGGAGCACCGCAATGGCAGGAAACCCAGCAGTAGGTGCCAAGAAGAGCCAAAAACCATCTTCAACAAATTTTTTTAATCACAGTAATAGTGCCTAATGTTGCTTAAATGACCACAATGACCATCCCAGAAGGTGAGGAGCATGGGCTAGGACAGCAGCACCTCACCCAGCTCCTGGCTCCATACAAACAGCTCCGGGAGGTGGGCACTGTGCGCTGCCAACGCCACTTAAAGGACAGTAGGGCCGAGCTGGAAGCAAAGCCTCCTCCATATACACCTCCCCAACCTGATGGAACCCCCAGCACAGCGCTGGCCAGTCCTGACAGCACTCTCCACAATGGGCTCTATGGTTTTCTGGGCTGATTTTCCCCAAACTTGAGCACTGTGCTCACCCCGAGTGCTCCTTTGGAAGTGAATAGATCCCAAAACTCCGGTGGAGCCCCAAAGCAACACCGGTGGCACTGGGATACGCAGGCAGCTGCCCACGGCCATCCAGTGCCATTCGTCCCCGCTGTGGGCCCGGGGCTGTCCCCATGGCTGTTTGGGGGCTGGGTGCTGGGCCCATGGCCACGCTCACCGCCCTCCTGCAGCCACCCCAGCGCTGCCACCTCCACGGTCCCAACGCTCCGTGCCACGAGGACGCATCCCATCCCCTGGCCACGCTCCATCACCCAACTTGTGGCTTCTTCCCCAGCCTCACCCCTTCCCCTCGCAAACCCCCAGCACCCGGCTCCCACCCCCGGGGCTGCGGGACACCCACAGGGCGCGGGGCTCCCAAAAGCCGCTGCACGGCACGGGGCAACGCCGGCCGCGATCCCCCCACAGCCTCGCACCAACGGCGCGAGGAGGAAACGCCGCTTCGCACCGGGGCATCCCCAGAGCAACGCGGGGCCCCTCCCGGGTTCGGCTTTGTCTCTGCAGCCGCTTCCCCCCGCGGCCGGGCCCGCCCCGGCCTCCCCGCAGGCACCGACCTGAGGGGCCGCGCTGCTCCGCGCCGCTNTCCTACCTCGCCCTGTAGCGGGACGCAGCATCCTCCCGGCCCTGACAGAACGGCGAGGGCGGCTGAGACAAAGCCGCGTTAACTGGCGGTGAGGAGGCACCGTTACCTCAGGCAGCGGCGGATCTCGGGGCCCGCCGGCTCCGGGTGGTCAGGAGCAAAGGAGCAGCACCCGGGCACCGTGTCACGGCCTTCACCTCCAGCTGGCAGCAGGGCCCTTGTAGATAACGTCCTTGCTCCGTTCCCGGTAATTATTTGGGTTTTCATACCAAACGTGTTCTTGTCAAATGTTATTCTTTGCACTGAGTGCACCTGTGTGGTTTTCAGGCCGAATGTTCTCCTCACGAAGCAGCAGTCCCCAGCGTGGCACGGCCCTGCTCCTCCTGCTCCCAAGGCAGCTGCATAGACAACACAACTTCCCTCAGGTTGGTTATTAGGAAAAAATTATTCTCAAAAAGCGTGGTTATGCACTGGCACAGGCTGCCCAGGGAGGTGGTGGAGTCACCATCCCTGGAGGTGTTCAAGGAACATGGAGATGTGACACATGGGGATGGGGTTCAGTGGGTTGGGGTTGGACGTGGTGACCTTAGAGGTCTTTTCCAACCTGTGGTCAGTATCTTGAAAGACACTCCAGGCACTCGCAGTTGAACAGTAAGCAACTTTATGGATCCAGATTTTAACCACTGATTGATGGTGAACCGGAAACGTAACCACGAGCCACCAAACCAGCATTCCCATCAGGGAACCCAGGTTACTTTTCGCTTTTAGAAGCTGAAGCACCAACTGTCTGCCAACAGCCACCTTACAACAGTAATTAACGGGATGTGTGAGCTGGTCCCAGGCCACCCTTGCTTCAACCACAGCTGAGAACTTTGCTTCCGGCCTCACCTGGCAGAGCTCCAGCAGAGTCAGGTTTAGCAATGAGAAAGCAAGTTTAGAGCTAACAATACCATGGCTTAATCTAGCACTTCCTGGCAGGATATTTCAAGTGTTTACACTAATGATGTTCAGCTTTTATGTAGTAGCAGGGTGAAAGCACTAAGCAGAGGACAGGGCTGCCAGTCCTTTCTCTCAAGGTTCTCACAGCACACGCCTGTTTGCACTCACAAAACCACAGCCCCTACTGCCCATGAAAGCCCACATCACATCTGAAATGTGTTTGTATTTTTTTTCCCCAAAACAAAGATTTAATTGATAGAAGTCAATGGCAACATATCAGATACTGAGTTAGTCATGGTCCTTATTTATTCACATGTAAAACCAGCACAGGTAAATTTTCCCCAGCGACCACGAGCAAAACAAGCACATTTCAGCTGAGCTGGGGCTTTTGTTTAGCACACTTTGCTTTTCTCAGCCACTCTTTGTGCAAGGACACGTCTCACACAACGGTGCTGGGACTTTGCTCCATTAGACCTTTCCAACCAAACCCTGTTTTTCCCTTCTGCCAGCACCATCTGTTTCTACAGAGTAAACAGTGCCTGTAGACAGGTTACATGCAAGGAAACATTTTAAATGAGACTCCTCATTCTATACCACTGAAATGGAGCACAAAGGAGCCTCGCCTACATTTTCCACTATTTTTGTAGCCGTGTTCACAAAGCCAGAGCATTGATTCCGAACACGTCACTGCTAAGAACAGGTATTATTTCATGGTGACTGTGCTACTCCCCTCAGCATGGTTGTGCGGCAGTCAAGAGAGTCTTATTTTCCTCCTTCAATTCTTGTTTTTAATTTCAAGCACAGGATAAAAGTGAAATGGGTGGAAACCTGTACTTTCCCCTAAGTCATTGCAAACAAAATACAAGCTTGTTCCATAGCAGACCATGATTTATTGGCAATTATTCTGAAACACAGATGACTGAATATAGTAAAAAGACATTTGTAAAAAAACAAAAAACAAAAAAACTAACAGGAAAACAAACAAGTGTCAACTTTAAATGCTTCACTTGAACGCATTTATTAAGGGGACACCACGTGCAGGCAGCTCCTGGTGCAACTGACGGAACAGCATGGCACACTTATTCCTTTCCTGGGTCTTGCCTAGTGTGTGGAACAGCCGGGCTTGGAAGTAGAGAACATCTCTGAGCTGCTCTTTGCAGTCCACTTTGGCAAGGTAAGTCTTTGCTTCATTTAGATTCAGAATAGCAGATTCCAAAGCTGTTAGAAAAGGGGACAGCTCTATGTAAGAAAATATCACAACAACAACTCCAAGCAATACAGCTCAATTCTAAGGAGCCCAATTATAAATTCCTCAGCTTTTCAAAACAATTTGTGTCTTAGCAACATCAACTTTCAGCTAGTTTCTGTTATTCAACCTTTGCTGCAAAATATGGATGTTAAAGTACGCAGATACACAACATTCCACTATAAACACTGCATCTACTGAACAACTACTTCCAAATTAATTCTCCTAATTGATTACCAGGTAATGCACTCCACTATATTGTTTAAACAGTATTAACAGTGATTAAATAACAGGACTCCAATATATACACTAGTGTGCACTTTTCAATGGGAGCTCAGTTTCAGTGACAAGAGTTACTCTTCACATTACCTTCAGCTTTCTTCTGAGGACTGTACGAAGCTGTAGAAGCCACCTGACACTTGGCCACCAAGAACATGGCACAGCCTTTGTCTAATACGGCTCCGTGGGCCAAGCCAGGTTCTATTGCCATGTGCAAAATATTCAGGACTTGTTCAGGAATGCCAAGGATCAGCTGAAAGAGAAACGCTTTGCTGGACTCAAACTGGAATCCACTGGTGAGAGCGGCTTCTTCTGAGAAGACGTGCATAAGCCACATCTGTTTCTAATACAATAATGCTACAGAAGAAGGATGTTATTTTTTTTACCCCACAATCTTCTTGGAAGTCAAAACTTATTAGGATAAATGAGGTACTATCTGAGATGATTAGGCATGGCTTCTCCCACTCCAGTCAGTGCTGACAACTGGGCTCCTGCCAGCTCAGAAAAAACACTGTAACCGAACTCCATTACAAGCATTATTTTTAATTCAGGCACATGCCAAGCTGTGCTACTAGAAAGCCAAAAAAGCAGCACAAAAATAACAGCTGGAGAAATGAAGGCAGGGCCAATTTATGCTTGCCTGCTTAAATACATAAAATAGCTGCCCATCTTACTGCTGAACGTGGAACTCAACTTTTAGCTTCCTCTGAGGATTTTACATTTAGAATATACTCCATCAGAATCAATAATTCCAACAAGGTTATGTTCTTAAATCTCACAGGAGTAAAAACAGTATCCAGATCCCCAGCAAAAACGTTGCCCTACAACCCTGTGAAAACACAAATCAAACATACCTGGGAGAAAGCCAAATTCAGCACAGTCTCAGAAGCCAAGTACTGTAGACTATATTCTCGAGAAAAGGCAAGAGCCTGCAGCAGGACAGGCAAAGCTATGGTATGACATGAAGATCTCCAGTAGAGCTCTGCTACTGACAGCAGTACACTACACAGAAGAGAGGTAAAGGACTATAAACTGTTTTCTTTTGATGAAACACGTCCACTTGTTTCCCAAACAATTACTCTACCCATAATGATAGTGATTTTCTCATGAATTACATTACTCTATAAACAATAAACTCAAATTGCATCCTTAAGAGATGTCACCTCCTTACAAAAGATGAAATTACTACTCTGAAGTTCAGCACAGAGGTACAATTACATACGTTTCTACCTTCTACTTATTTTGCATGCATTATTTTCTTCTTCCATAAATCTTCACAAAACTTTAGAATTTATTACCTTTTAGTTTATATACATAAGATTACTAGGTTTCAATTCCATAATACTTTGAGGATTCCTCTATACCATGTTTAATATACAAAATTATCCTGTAATCTCCAAACCATTTTAAGTAATCTGAGGACTAGTGAAGTCTGAACACAGACAAATTGAAATGACTGATTCTAATCACTGCAAAGTGGCTTTTATACTCTGAAAATGAAACATTCTTACCTAATCACTATCTCGGTGTTCTTGATTTCCTGGCAGTGGATCAACAATTTCTGCAAAAGCTTGTGTGCTTCTAACATTTGATTTTGAGCTTTTAATACAATGGCTTTTCTGCCGTGGTAGAAAGAAAACATCATTGATACCTTTATATTTCAGATATAATTCTGCTCTCCAGAACACAGTAAAACAGGTCTCTATTTTGTGACCTGTTTCTTGTGACCCCAGAATGGCACTCTGACAAAGTGTACACATTCTATACACACTGACAGAGGAAAAACCAAGCACACCTCTGACTGCTGCACAATTCACAGGCAGAAAGGATCAAACTCAAGAAACAACTTTAGACAGAAAACAGGGATTGCTAAAACCAGAGGCCAGATAGGCAGCAGAAGTGGGAGGGCATGCAAACTGGAAAGCACAAGTAATTATTTGTGGAAGAAAAACAGGACTGAGGTAAGGTAGCTAAAATTGGCAAAAGCTAACAAGGACAAGGAGTGAGAGGGAACGAGCGAGAGGAGGGAAATAAAAAACAAATACATAGCTGCAGGGGATGTGTAAAAACACCCTGAACCCATATACTGTATGGTATATTTAAAGATCAGGGAAAAAACAGACAGTCCAATTCCAGAAGGACAAGCATCAGGTCCCACAGCTTGAATGCCCATCTTCCGGCTTACTGGCACTGGCTGTGTTTTACCTCAGTGGAAAACAAGAAATTGCTTTCAACAGCAAATTGTCTTTATACTTGGCAAAACAGCAAGTTTTATTTAACCCTATCTATTTCTAACATTTCCATTTAGAAACGAGAACAAATTAAGGTGAAAGGGGAAAAAAAAAAATACTACCGTCCCATTTTGTAGATGTAGAAACTAGGACACAGATGAAGACATAACTCAGGCTTGTACTGTAGCAGAGTTGAGATCTGGCCTTAGATCTATCTTATATAAAATTCTGCATTGTGCTAAGGTTTGAGCACAGTTACCATGGCAGATTTTTGAAGAAGTATTTTGTGTTCTCAGGCCAGATCTATAGCTCTGGAACAACAGGAGCTACACCAGTGCTATTTCTGTTTTTAAAATGCCCAGGGAAACAACTAAAAATGATTATTGCAGGACATGCTCTAGAGGAACAGGCACTACAGGCGAGACAACACAATCATAATTAACTCTGGAAAGGGAAGAACACAAGCACAGCTGCAAGCAAGCATTTTGCTACATTTTTCATTATCTTCATGGGATACACCTGCAAGCATATACAGATTCATGATTTCTTACCTGTATACTCCTTCAATGCTATTAAGTGCTGTAATTCCTGCTACAAGAGAATCTGCTATGTGGTATCTGCCATCATTCATGGCTCTTTCAAACTGTATTTTTTGATCAAACAACATCCAAAGCTAGACAAAGAACATCCAGGAAGAAGTTTTAGAAGTTGTGGTTAGAAAATGAGCAGGTACAAGTTAGAACTTATTTATTTTCCCCTGTGGACATTTATGTCTAGACACAACCAACTCCACTGTCCAATTACTGTATTTACTAAATTACAGTCCTCAACAGAAATGCTTAGGTCTGGAGTAATGTCTCAATACTACAGTTCACCCATTTGACTGCACCTTAAGAAAAAAAGCTTTAAAATCATTACTAATGCTGTAAAACAGTTGACTTGCTCTGCGACAAAGAAAGGAAGACCAAACTAAATTCAATAGAATCTTGAACAGTTCAGTGTAAATAGCAGCTTTTAGAGTGATATGCTAATGTGTTTGCCAGTGTTGTACAAAAAAAATGACCTCTTCTCTTGGTTATTTCTGGAGTGTAATGCATCAAAATAATTACCACTAATTAAATAGTACTATGAAGCTCCAAATCAACGTAGACCATTTAATTCCTACATGTGCTCATGAAATAGATGTATATTCCTCTGTCAATTACAGTTTTATTTAAGCAGCTTTTTCTGAGGCTATTAAAACAACCAGAGCATCTTTTTCATGCTTTTGTAGAAGTGTTTATGCCACGTGGCTTCTGGTGGGGCTGTGAGCCTAATGAAATCAGTAAACGTATAGCCCAAGGCGTACCGAGGAAAGACAGTATGAATTCAACACAACGAATTTAGATCCTATTGTATAACAGTTACATAATTTACAGGTTAAGTTATATATATTCTACCTGTGCGTGCTGACTGTTGGGAGGGAATCTCTCCTTCAGATGTTTCAGTATTTCAGAAGCAGCTGCAAAGTATCCCTGTAATACAGAAACAGCACTGATAAACATAGACCAAGGCAAGCACCACTCCCCTTGATTTTAATACAACCTTCACAGCAAGAACTTGCCAGGCAAAAGCCCTATATTGCCTTCACCCCCAGTGCAGACATTAAAGGCAGAACAAAAAAAGATTCAAGTCTCACACTCTGTCGATACCACCCACACATCCTCTCACCCAAATGACTTTTAGTGCAACTAGCCATAAAGCTCACCTGCTCTGCATGCAGCTCAGCCAGGTGACACAGCACCACAGCGAAGGACTCTGTGTTGTTCTGCTGAACGCCCACATTCACAGCCTCCAGACTGTTCATGCTCAGCAGTGTCTGGGCTTGTTGAAGTGCCATGGTGCTTGAGCAAGAGAAACATCTTTTAGCTTTCATGCAACAAGCAACCACCATTTTTTCATCTATGGTCTTGTTATGACTGTGGTCTACAGAAGGATTTTCTGCGTAACCCAGAGGAGAATGATAACTGGTAAAACAAACAGCTAACCAGGAACTCCAGACTATGCAAACACATCAAGTAGTGTATACTGAAAGCTGCACACGGTCTAAGCACAGTAATGCTGAAAATATGGACACGGGAATGACTTATGCACTATTTGCCAGTGCTAAATGGAGACTCAATCTCTTCTCCAGAATGACTTCTAAATGGAAGAGAATGGAAATAATTGCACCCAGCCTATACCAAATCACAGGCTGATTGCTCTATTTTAGTGCACTGGAGACACACAGTCACTTGTTACACCCATATAAAGAACTCAAAATGCATTATGTGCTAACAAGTCCAGTGAGCTAACCGAAGAGTTCAAAAGAAATGAAATACCTGCGGCCATATAATCTCCAAATGGCAGTCTTCTGTGCTATACTAATATCAATAAGCTCTGACAAGCTGTGTTTCCAGTGCAACAGATCAG
Source organism: Penelope pileata (assembly GCA_013396635.1). Lineage (NCBI taxonomy): Eukaryota > Metazoa > Chordata > Aves > Galliformes > Cracidae > Penelope > Penelope pileata. Next base: position 2,315,082 of record WBMW01002207.1, read on the forward strand.
AATCTTTTAAGGCATCCATTAGTTTGTTGGCAGCCTTTCCTGCAAAAGCTCTTTGCTGAACCAAAGACTGTATTCCCAGGGAAGCAAGGTACTGGGAAGAAGGAAAAAAATACCAAAAACATTGAAAGAGAATAGAGTACACTATGCCTGTGAACTACACCAGAGCAAGAGTTACAAATTAAAGAAAAAAATCCCAAAGATGTGATGTTATTCAGCACAGACAAAAGAACACTGCTTCAGGCATTTCTTTAAATACACTTACACACACCCACACATATGTGAATGCCATTTTGATAGATATGAAAGGTAACTTCCACTCCCCCACACAGTAGTCTTAGAGGGGATGATTGGACTTGTACTTGGTTCTCTCCAGTGACTAAACAGCTGTGAAAACAGAACTGCCCCTCCCCTTCCCCACCACTTGGCCACATCAGCTCTCATCTCCTAACATCAGCAGCTTAGTTCCTTTTAGAACAGTTCTTTGAAGAAAGAGGTTGCAGCCAACTGATACAGGGCACAACACCATCTAAGGAGAGAGCTGCCATACAAGATTTCACAGCTGGAACAGAGCCATGCAAGTAAATGTGTTCAAAGCCCTGCCAGAGGCATCAGCACAGAGTTTCAGGGAAGGCTGAGGCGTAAGAACCTCCCCTGAGCACCAGCAGATTGCACTATGCGCCTTAATGGTGCATGGGGCCAGGCTAGCAGCCACAGAGAGCTCTCCTGCCTGAAAAACAACAGGTTAGAAGGAAAACCAGTGAGTCTTGCAATAATGCACTCACAACAAAGCAGCTGAACTCTGGTTTGTTAATATGAAGGATCAAAATAAAAGCAGCAGCTAGATTTCGGAGTGTAAAGTAGGTTGGTTTAAATCCAGTTACATATCTTGTAATAGTAATTTTTACCAGCCAAAAAAAAAAAAAAAAACCCAAACCCTACTGTGCACCTCCCCCCCCATATTTGTCCTAGAATACAGTTAAAGATAAATGAAAGGGACTTACTGGTAAACCAAAGTGTAAAGATTTGTTTACTGAGTGCTCCAGCAGAACACAACTATCAAATATCTTCTGCTGTGAGATGTGTAACCAGCTCTGGTAAGAGAAAAAGTTAAAATCTCATTGCAAACAGCCGACAGTAATTTTCATTTTACTTCTGCAGAGAATGCACAAAACCTCTCTGGAAATACAAACCACACTTCAGAATGAATATGACACCAAGGAATCAGCTATTAAATGCTGCACAGTGAAATATATCCACAGCCCAGCCTAGCTGAGGCAAGGGCCTGTCAGCAGCCAGTGCCGGAGGTTCCAGAGTAATGCACAGAAACCCCATTATAAAGCTAACTGTGGAAAGCAGCATCTCCAGAGTCTGATAACACTGATGCCTTCTTGTTACAACACTGATGTTAATTACAGAAGAAAACATACAGTAAACAAATTCTTTCCTTCCTCCTTTCTGTTTGCTGAAAAGGCCAATTACTCTGAATATCCAACAGACAGTAAGGAGAAAATTTACGAAATACTTTGCCTCTTTAAAACACACAAAGCTAAACTTTGACCTTAGAACTGAGTAACTCTTTGACCACAACTCCTGAAAGTAACCCTGCATCACAACCAAACCATCCCATGATCTCTGTGCTCTCCAGCATTTGTTGCTCTGAGTGACGCATCTGCCAGAAACAACATCACCCCACGGTGGGACTGTCATATTTAAATTACTGATCTGTCTGATCTGATGTTATTGTAAGAGCAGTTCTGCAACAGTTCACTGAGCAAAGGCTCAGATAACACAGACAAAGGTGACCTAACCTCCATTTCAACATAGCTATCTTACCAGGCAGTGCTGCAAACAAACATGGTCGTTAGACTCCTGTGCAATTCGGATGGCTTCCTGCAGCGCAAGCTCAGCTTGTTGACTATAAGCGAACAAAAACCAACATATTAGCATTCCTACAGTGCTTAAAATACAGCATTACAGCAATACAGAAGAATACCGATCTAAATTATGCATATTGCACTCAGAAGAGAGCTGATTTGTAAGACTGAATGAGAAAGCTTCCGTCTTCCATCTAGCACTCAAGCAAGATCTTATATTCTTGGAGCTAACGAGCAAGATGGCATCTGCAAGCCACTGCAAAAATGCATCTGTAACCCCTAAAAAGGCTTTCAGACCTGTGTACATGCCAAAATACCACGTTGGTGTTTGAACAGGGGCAACATTAAGTATCCACCTACATCGAAAGGGTTGCTAATTTTACTCATCTGCTCTCCATGACCAGTCCTTCTACATGATTCATCCAGGCAGCAGTCAATAAATGCAAACCATACATGGAGATGGGTAAACCAGCTTTATCAGTACAATAACACCCATCCCTAGTTGGCTGCTTCCTTTTTTAATTATTTTTTTCCTGATCACCACCTCTAAATTGATTTGAATGTAGCAGAAAAGCAACAGTATTTGCTTGAAAATATAGTTGGAAAGAAGCATTTATGTCCACTGACCTTTCTGAGGTCATGGAAATACAGCAGTCGAGAACTTAAATCCCTAGGAAATGGCTGCAGCCAGACACAGACAAATACCAACTCTTAGAGCGCTGTAAGTGGCCCAGTTATTATGGAAACCAAATAAATGCCAAAATAAAAACAAACTCAAGATTACTAGAAAATTCCAACCCAATTATAGCTGTTAACAAAGTAGAGAACTCCCTTTTCCTCTTGAACAGATTTGCAAAATAAACAAAAAGGTCTCTCTGCTAGTGATGACAAGATGCAGTAAGACAAAGTTTAGCTGTTCAGTACAACATAGCAACTTACTAATGGCCAAACCGACAGTGCAGGGCAGCCAGGTTCAGAGCAGCGTATCTCAGACTCCGACCATAACCTTCATCCCCGTTGCTTTTGCTTTCTGCTCCAGTGAGAATTAAACGGTCGAAGTAATGCAGGAGGCTGTGTGTTGAACTGAAGACGTCTTGCACTCTGAGACTATTTAAGTAGCTTAAATAATGCTAAACATTGAAGAAAGGTCAGCTTTAGCTAGGTAAAGTGAGTGTAAGTGAACATAGTAAAAATCAGCAGGTATTTCACCTAATACTAACTTTTAAACAACGGGAGTATGAGGACTGAAATTGTTGAGAAGAATTTTCTATTTAGTTCAATAAGAACAGACTGCCATGTCCCATCAAAATTAAGAGGATTATACCTGTGCATAAAGCTAGATATGTTGTTAAGTACTTAGCTTAATTAAGGTTTCTGTACCTTCAGGAGTTTCAGTCTGAATTACCAAACATTTACATGCTACTTGCTCACATTTTTATCATCTGCTTGTGTTTCAGTACAGAATAAAACGCTCCCAAATAATTCCACCCTAGAGATACAAAGAAATCCCTTTACAACCATTTTGGATGAAGAAAAAAAGATACTTACTGCTTCAGCAAAGTCTGGATTAAATTTTAACAAGTTGTTCAATTCCTTTTGTAAAGATACAGGAGTAAGAGCCTTTGTTTCATCATTCTTTAGCAAAGAAGCCTAGAATCAAAATTGAAACCAACGCTAAGTAACTCAAACTTGAGCATTATGAATATATTTTGATACATGATTGACATTTTGTTATCTGCCTGGAGAGAGCATTAAAGAAGATTTCAGAACAGCTCTATTATGACACTGAAACATCAGTGGCAGTTTTATTCTGTGCTATATTATTGCATTCACTTTCCAGAGATCAGAGAGACCGAGTGAAATAAAAGCTTATTCAAAAGATTATTTAAAGGTATTTAAAGAATTCTGTTTCTTTTTCAAGTTAGTACAACAGATTGCTCACTGGGATTACATATTCTCACCAAAAAAACCCAAACAAACAAAACCAGGAAACTAAACAAAAGTAAATCCGTGCCAGATTCAACAACCCTTAATAGTAAAGATCCTAATGGGAATGAGGAGTCACTTGGAACTTTTAAGAAGTATATCGAACATTATATATAATGTTTTTTATTTTGTTAGCAATCTATTATAAGCATGCAGAGCATTTACTGACAGCTATACTCGTGTATTTCTGCTCCTTTTTGTATTTACCAGCTGGAATAATTGACAAAACTACATATTCAGCAGACAGCAAACTCGACGTAAGAGTCAGAACTGACATGACCTCCCCAGAATCAAATATCATCATATTGTGTACACGCTCAGATAAAAAGCACTTAACCCCAGGTGCTCACACTGAGCAACTACTTGCTATATAATCAACACATCTTTAACAGATCTAAGAAAGCCTCAAGTTTGACACTGTGGATAAAACTGAAGGTGAAAATCCCATTATAGATCATTTCTGAACTTTGTTCAGAACTAACATACCTGCTGAGAAAGAAAATACTCTGCTTGTTTCTGGGAAAGAGGCCCACTGCAAGATATTTCTTCTTCCCTGTTGAGGAGCACTCTGGTTAGAAAGAAGTGCAATGAAATAGAATACAAGGAAACATTTTATCAAACACTCCATGCTTTTGCTTTATGAACTTTTATGAGATACTATAAGCTCAGCAGCATAAAGGAAAACTAAAAGGAGAAAACTTAATACAGAATAAAATCTACCACAAAGTTAGTAATCCAAATGACTTCTAACAGTTTTGTTGTGATGGCTTGCTCTGTTTTTCCCTTCTTCTGAAGATATTCAGAAAGAAATGAACCGGCACGTTGGTCACATAGATCACTCCAGAGAACAGCCAAAGTTCATTCCATGGAAAGACCACAACGACAGCATAAAGCTAGACTGCAAAACCTGATAACTGACTCAAGCTGTAGCAGAGCATGGACAAACACCAGCTCACAGAAAGACAACTTAAAAAGACAATTTTAATTATACGTAGACATAAAATACTTTTAGGATCATTCTTACAGTGGAACACTTTTCTAGCAAGTGAAATGTCTCAGTGTTTGCTTCTCACCTTTGATGTAAATACACGTCAGTTTGTGCACTTGGAGAAGGGCAAAAAGAGAAATTAAAAATGTTAAATGTTAAGCTTAACTTTTCCTCAAAGAGGAATCTCTCCGTGCTGGAAGCAGAACTGATCTTTCCAACAGCTTGAGCTAGCAAAACCAGAGTAGAAATCGCTCAGCAATGGGCTGTGCAGAAGGGACCGGTGGGCAGCACCTGGCCTTGAGGTTGCAGTTCCCTAGGTGGTGAGCATGAGAACAGGGTACCGCCATCTTCTGTGAGAGCGGAATCGTTGCCATTCACAGGTGTCACCACACGGTGGCACCAAGGAGACGGAGAGGCCACCCAGCTCTGCGAGCTCTAGGAACAACCCAGCTGGGTACATCACCTTCACAGTCCCTCAATTTCATCTTTAACGCAAACACAGAACTTTTGAATCCAAAGTTGACATAACCTTCCCGTTCTTCCCCTCCTCCTCAAGCAAAAAGGCATTTTAACTTTTCAATGTTATTTTGCAGAAGACACTAAGCAGCAGCTGGAGGAAAGAAACCAATTTCAATGTATTTCTGAACTACAGCAAGCATTCAAAGCTGGGTAACTACAAACAAACAACATCAGTGCAACTTCTGTGATTTGTACACGAGATTAAAACAAATCAACAAGATCAGATTACTTCAATAATCACTTCTTTGCCTTAAAAATCTACAAACAGTATTTTGCAATTTGTTTAGTTCTGTCTTTGACCTAAAATTTCTGCTAACTATATGGATTAGACAACTGTGAGATGAAACAAATCACTGATATCCTGCTTTAAAGGTATGGGCTAATACAAGTTTACAGCAATATTGCAGCTGAAGTCCCCATAGCTTCTCCACTTCAATTAAAATTATATTATTTGAGATGACTTTAGTAATAGGACGTGCACAGGGCTCAGGTGAGCATCCGTGGAGTTTAAGAAGTTTAACAGGGCAGAATCTTGGGTAGAAGCTTAATTTAATGTGTACAGAAGTAATCTAAAATATGTCTGATATAAATAAAAAAGACTTCAACATCAGTATATCACCTTAGAGGTCCATCAAGTTCCTCTTTCTCCATTTTCCCATCCAGTTCCTCTGTATTTGTCAGCTCCATATCATTCTCATCGATTCCACTTTTTTTCTCATCGTCCTGGAAGTACTGCTGAAGGGCAGTGTAAAGTTTATAGACCTGGCTAAAAGAAAGCTTATTGTATGCCAAGATCATGTGGCGCAGAAACAGACCTGCAAAGGAAAACATCTGCTGTGACAGCTGCCTTAAGGCTCTTCTTTCAGAGAGAAGAGCAGAAATCATTACAATAAGCAGAAGCTGTCAGCCTACCAACTGATAAAACTCAGTTCTGCCAAGTATAAATCTCAGTTTAGAGGCAAAACTCACAGATTACCCAAGCACAGAACAATTAACATCAGCAAAAGGGGCATGCTACAGAGTATTATTGGTCCATATGGAACATCCAAGCAAGAAAAAATCACATTATACATCATTTATTTTCCACAAACAGAAAGCAAAGCTGTATCTGGAGCGAGTTCCATCAATGACAGCTTACAGTTACCTACGACACTTGTTTTGTGAACTTCTGGCTCTGTCCCACTAAATGAATCTGAAAGGTCGTCAAAAAATTGTTCCATATCCTTCAGCTCTCCTTCTGCTATGAGCTTTATCCTGAATAGGAGGAGGAGAAGGAAAAAAAAGAGTTTAAATATTATGCATCAAACAAGATTCCTCTATTCAGGTACGGGTCAGTAACACAGATGGAGCCAATGGCAGCTAGCTGGGTACGTCCAGGAGGCTTTTAAATGAACAAAACCAAAACATAAATAAGAATTTCAATGAAAAAACAGATTTTTTTTCCCCCTTTTAAGATGTTCTTGTATTAAAGAGAACAAACAGAAGGGATCGTTGCTACTCCAGCACCATCAGGAGCCCCAAGTTCACTGATTTTAAGACCGTCACGGGGAGAGCTCCCCAGGGGCAGCACAAAACGCATCTCCTGCACCACAGAACCACAGGCTGCTCCGTGCCTGGGGTCCCTCAGAACGCAGCAGCGCTTNAGCAGCGGCAGCAGCAGCCGGTTGAGCCGCCGCCGCTCCAGCAGGCCGAGCTGAGCGCCGGCGCGGCCCAGCTCGCTGAGGAGCACCAGCAGCGCCATCTTGTAGGGGGTGACCCAGTCCTTGATGCCGAAGACGTTGGCGTGCACCACTCCGTTCGTCATCATCGGGTTGAAGTAGAGGCTCTCGTGCACGCTCGCCATAGCGGCACCCGGACATCTCCCGCCGGGGAAACCAACAGCAACCGCCAACCAATCACCGCCGCTTCCTCCGTCACGTGGGATGCGCCGAGGCCAATCGGAGGAGGAGCTGCGCACCGCTATTTGTGGGCCGGCCGGGGGACGGGGCCCCGTAGAGACGTTCCGGGCAGCGCCAGGGCCGGGGCCAATGGCTACAGCGCATCACTGAGGTGTACGGGCAGAGAAAACGCTGCAATACCGCAGTAATTCCCCCTGCTCATTCTCTCTTTTAATTTTTTTTATCTTTCCTTCCTTCTTTCCTTCCTTCTTTCCTTCCTTCTTTCTTTCCTTCTTTCTTTCCCTCCTTCTTTCCTTCCTTCTTTCCTTCCTAGTGAATGCTATAATGACTGTTCCTATGGGTATCAATATCCAGTCTGAAAAAAAAATATTTTTTTAATTTTCATTTTTTTCTTAAATTTTCTTTATTATGTTATTTTTAATTATTTATTATTTTTATATTCTCATTTTATATATATTTATATATATATATTAGATATTTATATATATTATATACATTTAATTATTTTTTTTTTTGGACCAAAGCCCACTATTTTGACCCACACTCACTGTCCCTACCCATCTGCATGTCCCCAGGGCTTCCAGCTGAGCGCTCCTGGCTCACACCCGGGGGTGGGGAGAGGCAAACTGACCTCAAAGTAATTTTCTGGAGCGCATTTACATGCAAGAAGCTCAATGTTGCAATCAGTTGTTGCTGGCGTAATTAGCAACAACTTCCTAGCTCTCAGCGAACCAACGCTCGCTGAGCTGCGTCTGAGTGTCAGCAGCAGGAAACGCTACAGCTGTTGTGTTACAAAGGTTAAGGTAGTGGTATTTCCTGGAAACTAAGTCTGACAGCTCGGGCAGAAACGCCGGAACAGCGCAATGGGGTGCAGGGAAGGGTGGGTGGGAGCTGTGCTCAGCGTGTGCAGAACTGGGGGAGAAAAGGAAATAAATGTCACATCTGGCCCAAATCCTCACATCCTGCGTCACCCCCCACAGCTGTGCATAAAGATGAGAAAATGCTTTGTATGCGCACTGAAATGAACTCACAGCGCCCGATAAGCAGCAAAAGTTGACTTTGGTTGCAGCGAAAGTTGACTTTGGTTGCATCAAATTCAGCATCAGGTTATGCGATGGGAAAAAAGTAATCCTGTATTTTACCAACACGAGGCTCAAGCCCTCGGTAATGTGCCTGGAGCTTGTGAAACACCTGGGTTTGAGAACTGACGCATTTCAGTGCAGCTATGAAACCGCTGAACCAACTCTCAGTGATCTGAATTCATCCCCAAATGGTAATTCCAAATCTCTTGTGTATCCCTTGTGTCTCTTGTATAAAAATTGAATCATCTCATAGAACCATAGAACGGCCTGGGTTGGACCCCAAGGATTGTCGTAGGTAGCAACATCCAGTCCGAAACTCCCAAATAAAGCCCAGAGATCAACATTTGCTTCAAATGGAAGATTTTGCAAGTTGTTAACATTAAAAGCAAGCGACTCTGCCCAGGATCACTTCCCTCTCTCGGTCTGTGACCTGTAAAACTCCGGGGGATTACAGTGACTCGTCCGTACGTGTTATTTCGTGGCAGAAATAAAGGGGACAGTGAGCATTAATAGATTTAAATCTTTTAATGCTTCTTTGGCACAACCCAGAGGGCTCGGTGAGGGCAGGCTCCCATTAACAGCTCCGCAGTGCCACTCTCCAGCCACACAGCACGGAGTCAACGCGTTCTCAGCCCCTCCTGTCCGTCCCTCTGTCTCGTTGCTGTGTGCTTTTATGTAAAGTTTGCCTCAGGGTTTGCTTTTTTACGGTATTACCATCTTTTGGGTTAAAAGCTTTTGGTTTTTATAACCTTTCATTTTATTTTTTGTAATATCTATATANATGAAGGTGAGGGGCTGCCCGCGGCCGGACAGCGGCTTTCCCTCTCGGTGGGGAGGGGCGAACAGACGTGCGATGGGGCTGGGACCGCGGTGGGGGGGGGACGGGCCGCGGCGCACCTCTCCGCTCCCTTCCCCTCAGGCCGCGCTGCTGAGGGGCTGCGCTGAGGGCCCTTCGCTGAGTCAGCGGCCGCCTGAGGAGAGCCCCGATCTGAGCGGGGCTGGGCCTGGGGAGCGCGGTGGGGGCTCCCACGGGGCCCTTCCTCGCATCTGAGGGCCTCGTTGTGCCTGTAGGGTTGGGGNTATAACCTTTCATTTTATTTTTTGTAATATCTATATATCCCATTCGCTGTGTAAATAAAACAATATCGGGATGTGGAAGCCGTTTGAAGCTGGATTTTTCAATAACAAACCCCTCCCCTCCCTCAAAGGCCACCACGGAGCGGCCTCGGCCTCGCCTGAGGGACCCCCCCCGCCTCCGCCCTCACAGGGCAGCACCGCTTCCTCTCCTCCCATTGGCTGCCCCGNGACGGGCCGCGGCGCACCTCTCCGCTCCCTTCCCCTCAGGCCGCGCTGCTGAGGGGCTGCGCTGAGGGCCCTTCGCTGAGTCAGCGGCCGCCTGAGGAGAGCCCCGATCTGAGCGGGGCTGGGCCTGGGGAGCGCGGTGGGGGCTCCCACGGGGCCCTTCCTCGCATCTGAGGGCCTCGTTGTGCCTGTAGGGTTGGGGAGGGGACCTTTACCGGCCCCCTCTGTTGGGTTCGGTCATTGGGAGAGCTCGGCTCGGCCCCGGGGTATGCAGCGTGGGGCCGTGTGGAGGGCAAGGCGCGATTTCAGCTGGGAAATAAACCCTTCTGCTGCCGTGGAGGGCTGAAGTGCAGGTTTTTACCCTCGTACGGTGCACGTAAGGGTGGAGAGAGGCGATGGCAGAGGGAGAGGGAAGGGCCCTGCAGACCTTGGCTGGGCTCCACCGAGCCCTCAGGGGAGGAAGTTCCTTATTTCAGTGCCTCATGGGTGCCTCTGGCTCGGTCTCGTTTCCTTTACAGAGTAATAGGAAGAGTCTCGGGGCTGCTAATTGGATTAGCTGTGCTTGGGGCTGGAGCAGGCGGCAGTGAGCGATGCCGTGCTGCTGCAGGACTGCTTACAGGCTGCAATGAGCTCTTGCTGCTTGATACTTACAGAGTCCATGTATCAAAAATGGAGACAAACTTACTGAATGTTTATTTATAGCGTTTGTAGCGATGTGTGAGCAGTTGTTACAAACCAGGAAACAAGTGCTGAGCTGTCAGGTAAGGGCACAGGTAGCGGTGCTGGGTGGAGCCAGGAGCTGGGCTCCAGGGTCCTTAAAGGTCCATTCCAACCCGAGACATTCCAGGATTCCCTCCCCCCTCCTCCTGCTGCTGGGCACCCTCTGAGCAGCCCACAGCCCTGCGATGGAGCAGGCTGAGTTCTGACAGACACTTCTGGTTCAGTGCTTTATCTTTCTGTGCTTATTTCCCTGCAGCTATTTTTATTTTATTTTATTTTTTTCTAAACTCTAAAGCTAGCTTGTCAGCTTTTTAAGGCTACGTGAAGAGTTAGTCATGTTTCTGCAACTGACAACTTTCCGTTAAGGTGAGAAAAACACTTCTGGAAACACCAAGTTTTGATCCAAGAGAGCTCTGAGTTTTGAGTCATCGCTTTTCAGAACGTGTTGCTGAGAAGTTCCTGAACGCTTGCCTACGAAGCTGGGATAATTACCCAGCGTTCGTTTTGTGGAGGAGAAATGAATGCTGATGTTTCCATTCGCTGCTGTTGGGAAGCAGAGCGGTCGGACATCAGTCCCTGTGCCTCCTTTCTTTCTTTTCTCCATTCTGCTCATCCCCTGAGCTCCAAAGAGAGGATCTCTGTGCATGGGGTGCTGCTGTGCACAGGTTCCTGCTTACACCTGGGGTGAAGTTGGCTCTTGGAACACCTGTGCAGTGGGAGTAGTGAACTGAGTCTGTTGCACATGTGCTCAGTGTTGTCACTGCCCGCAGTGTTGGTGTTGTACAGCTTAGGAGCAGAAGGACTGCCCCATGTTGCTGGTATTGCAGCACCTGCAATGTCAGCTTGCAGCAGGAAATGTGAAGGACCAGGTTTGTGGATGCTTTTGGTGTTCCATCCTTAAGGCACTTGCACGAAGCTGCTGTTGTAGAGCATGTTTAGTCCTGTGGCTCTTCTTTCTCAACCACACCGAGGGCTCCTTTCTTACCTTTTCTGCTCAATGATTTGAAAAAAGACATTCTGGAGTATCTCCAGTTGTTGCATTAAGTTCCCATAACAGTAACAGGGCAGTGTTCAGTTCAGGGGAATATGTGCTTTAATACAGAAGTTAGTGCAGTTACCATGGGAACTAAAGCATCACCATCCCTGTGCCTCCTCGTTGGTTGGCTGAGGTTTGAGCAAGAGCTGCGGGGCTGAAACCCAGTACTTGATGTCTTTGTTCTTCAGGAGACAGAGGGTCAAAGTTGCTGTCCTGGAATAAAAAAACCAGAAGAGCTTTAGCCAGAATAGTTAAGAAAAAACTTGAAGGAAAATTATGTTTAAAAGAAGTGGTACCACCCAACTTCCTTCCAGAAGGAGCCCAGTGTGCTTCTGTTTGGTGGTGGTTGCTCAGTAGGTTCTGGTGAGCCACGTGACAGCAATGAAACGCGTGACCCGAGCAATGTGGGCTCCAAATTCCAACAGAGAGTAGAAAGTGCACTTCTGATGGAGCAGCTAGTGCTGAGGGCTGCCAAGGGCAGACAGTGGCAGTGAACTGCATGTATTTATCTAGAGCATCTTCGTGGTGTTTGAGATAAAGCAGTGTGATTCACTACAGCCAAGGTGGAAGAAGGTTCTTCAGGGGTGTTCTAACGTTAGAGAACAGAACAGCGGGTGCAGGGAGGGCCTGAGAGATGTTTCCCTCTCGGAGAAATTAAGAGCACGACAGGTTTTCAGTCAAGTTTGCTTTGTTAGATTGAAGATCCAGAAATGTTTTTAGAGAGAGTTTCGCTGTGAGTCATAGAAGAACAGAATCAGTTCTGGAGAAGATCCTGCAGGGGCCAGCTCTGTGCTAACTGTGATGAATTGCTGTGCTGCTCTCTCTCCTCCCTGCAGGTCCTGTGCTTCACCTAGGGACCAGCTATTTTGTCTCTTCTTCACTCTGCCCTTGTGTTACCTCCTCAGATTCCTTTCCTTGTTTGTGCAGAACTCTGCTAGAAAAGCAGTTGTGAAGGCAAGCTCCTTGTGCCTGCTTCAGCCTCTCAGAAGCAAATCCCACCTCCGTTGCTTTGCAGCGAGGAAGCTGGGGTTGTTGGGCTGCTGTTCATGTACCGCAGTCCTGCTGCTCTGGGAATTCACTCCATGCTTCTGGGACGGTGACAGCTGGAATGCCCTGGCTTCTCAGTAGCAAGCCGCGTGATGCAGGTCTTAAGATATTGAATTTTTCTTTTCTCTTTTTGTTTTTTTTTTTGCTTTTGTGTTATGTTTTCAGGCGGGAGCTACTTCCATGTGGGCTTCCTGCTGTGGGCTGCTGAATGAAGTCATGGGTACCGGAGCTGTCCGTGGGCAGCAGTCCGGCTTCGGGGCAGGCGCCGGCCCGTTCCGCTTCGCGCCCAACGCAGCCTTCTCGACGTGCCCCTCCCCAGCTGCTGCCGGGGCGAACGTGGTTTGCAAAGCCTGTGGACTTCCCTTCTCAGTTTTCAGGAAAAAAGTGAGTGCATTTCCTTTTACGCAATGTTTCTACTAATATGAAGTGATCTGGAGGCATCCTGGGATAGGAATATCTTTTCTTCTGGTGAGGAAAGCATCGTCAGATAGCCAGGGAGGGAGAAAGTGCCTCATCCTGAGGTCACCGGAAGCGGATGTCAGACGGGATTAGGAGTTAAGAGCTCTGACTGTCAGGCGGTGACACGCTGGGTCTGAACTGACCTGGCCGTCTGTTGATTCTGTTTTGCAGGATGCGTGTTCTAGCTGCAGAAGCTCCAATATGAAAACGAATCTGTTTTTGAAAATATCAAACATGATGGAGGGGTACTGAAATGAACAGAGTGGAGGGTGGAGATGCTTAAGAACTGTGTCAGTTTAGTGTCACAGTTTCCCCTTTCCTCATTGTCTCCTTCCTCCATGTGGCATGTTGTTGCATGGCAAGCCTGTGCTGGAAGCAAGGGTTGCATAGGGTCGTCTTCCAAAGCTAATCTTAATTTACTGAATTCCCAGAGAAGTTGGAGAAGAGGTTTTGTTCGCTGTCAGGGGCGGTTTTAAGTGGTCATCATGAATTGTTGCCTCTTCCAGCTCTCCTGTATTCACAGCTGGTCGTTTGAGGCAAGTGCTCCTCAGAACTGACACCTTTTGTTTGTGGAGTATTTACCTACAGGCTGGTTCATCACACTTACGACCTGTTTACAGCTCGTTGAATGGACTGGGGCTGCAGTGTGCTCCTTGCAGTCTGGGGCTCAGCCTGGCTTTTACACGTGCAAAAAGAGCAGTGATGCATTCAGAACTATTTCAACGTAACATAAAATTCAGCTCCATTTCCTTTGTAAACTACAGCGGGAATACTTGTTTATTCAGAATGTTTTAATTAGTAGAACCTCAAGTCAGCTGACAGCTACAGACCACCTTGGAACAGCTGCAGAACAATTTGCCAGGGCAGTTTTCCAGACTTTAAATCCTGAAAACGACGTATGTCAGAGTCAGTGACAAAAGGCGAGGAGTGAGCTGTGTAGTCTGGAGAAGGCCAGAGCAGGGCTATGGACTCGTTTTCTGTGACACAACCGAGTGGTTATTTTCTTTCCTTTTAGCACGTGTGTTGTGACTGCAAGAAGGACTTTTGCTCCGTTTGTTCAGTCTCACAGGAGAACCTCAGAAGATGCTCGACTTGTCACTTGCTGCAAGAAACAGCGTTTCAGCGCCCTCAGTTAATGAGACTGAAAGTGAAGGATCTGCGGCAGTACCTGCTTCTCAGGAACATACCCACAGACACCTGCAGGGAGAAGGAAGACCTGGTGGACCTCGTGCTGTGCCACCACGGGCTGGGCTCTGAGGACACGGACGCTAGTAGCTTGCGCTCGTCACGCTCACAGACTTCTGGGTTTTTTACTCATCCGTTTTCTATGTCCGTCTCGGTGTCGTCTCAAGGAGAACTTGCCAGCAGAAGGGGAAGCACAGGAAATGGGACGCCTTTACGGGTACAGTGACTGGCATGGCTTTTAAAATGTTTTTAAATAGAGATATACATCACATGAAAATAAAACAAAGCAACCGGTGCAGTTGGGGGTGGCTGGAAAATGCCTTTTGTGTTTCTGACCTGGAAATAAGACTGCTAGTTTAGATGATGGGGATGACTGAAATTGGTAACAATGAGTAGCAACTGAAACTTTAAAGTGTCGTCACCTGTGATCAGTTTGGCAGGAAGGAAAATATTTTAGAAGAGATTGTGTGGGGGTTTTTGTGTTTTGCTTTTTGTCCTGATCAGTTTCATTTTGTACGCAGGGGCAAACTGAAACTTCTATAAATAATGAAGAAGAAGAAAGTGCTGAGGAGCAGGTGAGTTAAGAACTGTGCAAAGAGACCTTTGGCATGTGACACCATGAAGTGCTCGGATCTGTCAGGCTCTATTCTTTCAGAATTAGCCATGTTTTGTAACACATCTGTAAATGCTCTGAAAAGAATAAAACTTTAGCCAAGCTGCTGCAGCTTAATGTAGTCTGCGGTAAGATGGAGAAATCTGGTGCTTTTAACTCACCAGGATGGTTAAAAAAATACAGCTGATGTGTTTCAGACTCCTGGATTGTCCAGAAAACGAGCAAGAGCATCTTTGTCTGATATTTCAAGTCTGGAAGACATTGAAGGCTTGAGTGTTCGGCAGCTGAAGGAAATACTTGCGTGTAACTTTGTCAACTACTCAGGATGCTGTGAGAAATGGGAACTGGTGGAAAAAGTGAGCAGACTATACAGAGAGAGTGAGGAAAACCACAAGACACGTAAGTTTCTATTCAATTCTCACCTTTCTTTTTGAGTTTCCAGTACCTGGTCCTGCCAACAGGAGCACTTGGTATCCAGCTTGCTCTGCCTATCTGCAACAAGTGGCAAGGGTGTTTCCCTAGTTGAGGCTGCATCTATAGAACAGCTGAACGTGGTACTGGTGTGTAAATAAAGCTTTCCAGGATTTGTGCTGTTTATTTTAAAGGCTATTTTCCAAAGCTCAGAGAGCTCAGCTTTCACAGTGACAGTAAAATTGCACAACTGAGAACTGGTTCCTCGGAGAACGTGAAACTTGGCACCTCCACATCCTGTGTTAGGTTTCAGGAGGTATTAGCAAGAGAGCTTCTCTTGTAGCTGTCAGCAGACCAAAGCAATTCAGGTCTTTTGCTGTGGTACAGAATTAAAAGCTGCGGTGGCAGAAGTCCAAGTTCAAGTGGTTTGGTCGCAATCCATGCCTTCGTGTTAAGGTGTTTCTGTGGCTGCGGCTCAGTGTAGCATTCAGCTCACCTTGCACTGAACAACTGGAGTCTTTCACTGGCACGATTGTACAATATCCACAGCCTGATTTCTGTTAACAAAATATACTGTGAGAAGCAGCGTTTTGATGGCGCTGCCAGCTTGAAAAACTCCTGCCTGGCTCTTCATCCCTGCACCCACCACTCGGGTGTACGGAACAGGCAGCGCAGCGCCTGGACAGCTGTTCCACAGCCAGCTGGTGCCAGCACATACACGGGGGTGATGGTGTCGGTGTGAGGCATCACCTCAGCGGGTGGAGGAGGATGCTGAAGGTGAAGGCCCCTCACTGGGTCTGTGAGAGAGTGTCAGAACGCGGCTCCAGTGAGGCCCTCGGTTTGGTGATCAAACTGCAACTGAAAAACCTGTCTGAAATCAAGCGCTGAACTCTAGGATGTTTTATATGGGCTGACAACATACAGAGAGTGATGGGTGATGGTGTCTGTTTGCACTGAAACTTGACAGGCTTCTACTTCCTGGTCTGCTTTATTCTGTATTTGTGTGCGTGATCGTGGGGAAAGTGTTCTGCTACGCAAAGTAAGCTCAGCTGGAAAACAACATGCTCTGAATTTTAATCGCTGGCATTAGGCACTTAATTGAAAATCGGATGCTCGCTTAAAGGCTAAGGAATATGGATTCTTTGCTGGGGGTTAGAGAGCAGCTGTAAGCGTGGAGCAGCACAACTTCATGTTGCGTTAACTGCCTGTACATATTGTGCTGTTGTGTGGTCTAGGACTTGCAGCATTTTGTGACGTCCCTCTCCATTGCTTTTCAGAGGGTGAGAAGGTACAGCTGAATGACAACGACGACAACCTGTGCCGGATCTGCATGGACGCGGTGATCGACTGCGTCCTGCTGGAGTGCGGCCACATGGTGACGTGCACCAAGTGCGGCAAGAGGATGAGCGAGTGCCCCATCTGCCGCCAGTACGTGGTGCGGGCTGTGCACGTGTTCAAATCGTAGATGGAGGCCAAGAGCAAATCTCAGTCATCCTCTGACTACCAGGATTGCTGTGGGCAGGAGTGCCGAACCCTGGGGCAGATATCAGATTTTTAATTCTCATTTTGAACATCAGGACGTAGACGTTTATGAAACATTTTTTTTTTTACAGCATACTTAAATCTTACGGTTGGGCAGGATGATGTGATGCCTGTGTGTACAGTGCTAGAGCTGCCTGACTGACCTTAAACCCACAAACTGAGTCAAACTGTTTACAGCAGTTCTTGCTCTCTTCTGAAGAATATCACCCCTCGTTCTTGCAGTCAGTACTCAGCAAGCGGTCACAGGGACCGCCTTTGCCTGACCACGTTGGTGTTCTGTTGTCTGCTCCTTCAGAAGCAATGAATTCATCAGTGGAACACTCAGCTCTTACCTAATTAAATATAGAATGTAAGTTTTAAACTGTTCCTGCAACAGTGTTAACAGCATTAAGGCTGCAGAAAGCACTGCCAGCCCCTGTACCCGCACAGGAGCCCTTCAGCAATCTGTTTTACGGCGGTTGCTGAGCTCGGAATGTCAGACGTTGCCTGTGTGTTGTCTCGGCCATTCTTTGTCAGCGTGCAGACAGCTCGGTCGCTTCGTAGGGCTCTGTCACGTCGTATCCAAATACTGCTTACTAAGGTGGGTTTTTTTCTTTAGTTTAGGAATTTTTTTTTAAAAAGGGGGTACAGCGAACCATACTCTGGTGGTTCTTAATCCACTCCTGCCTCTTGTAACTATTACTCTTCTGTGATGATTGTATCTCATGTGCCGACAACCTGCTATTACTGTGAATACTAATCAGGGTCATGACACTTCTTGCTGCTAACATGTGGAATGTACAGTACTGCTAACCTTAACGGGGAGGGTTTTCTTAAGGGCAGGGGCAAGGAGCCCTCCTATTTAAAACCTCACATTCACCACCTTTAACCAAGGCTGAGTCACCGTTAACCTCGCTTCCAGTCAGCTGCTGCATGGCCTGCGTTGCTGCTGGCCCCGGTTCTGGCCAGGCTTCGTGCCAGCAGCGTGATGTCTCGCTGGAGCAAAACCTCACCGGTGCCTGGGGGCTATGACAGCCTTCTTAGGGAAGAGAGCTGCAAAAAGAAGTCACTTCTCAGTGTGGGGACAGGAGGCCTGCGCCCAAGCTCAGTCATGCTGGTGCCTGACTAAGAGTAAGTTCATGGACAAAAAAACCAAAAAAAATAAAACAGCTGAGGATAAAACCTAAGCTAAACCTAACCTTGAGCTAAAGCTACACTTTCTCCTTTAAATTTCTCCCATGCTAGCAAAGTAATGGAGATAACAAGATGTTTTGCCAGGGCTGTGGTATCTGATAATTCTTACCTCTACTCTCCTGCCTATCATTCCTGCTCTCTTTAACGTGGCTGGCTTGAAAAAGAGGAAGCAGCTTCTCCTCAAAAATAAAATATGCAGCTTAAAGACACTGCTGGTTATTTTTCAGAAGGGAGCAAACCTCTCAATGGCTTTATTTTTTAGAAGTAACTTTTTAACGATACTTCATTCCTGGAGTCTCTGCTGAGTGGGCAAGCTAATGACAAACGTACCCTATCTTACTTCCATGCTGGTCGTTAGCCACACAAGCTTAATAAAGATTTGTGATGGGCTTCCTCTGCCTCTGTCTCTTTCCTTAACCAGCAGGGAAGGTGTCGGGGCAGCAGCTCAAGCTTTAATTGTCTCACAGGCGTGTGCCCGGGCAGACAGCAGCTTTTCCCCTCAGAGGCACTGGAGAAAGCCTGCACTGGGTGCTGGGAGCTGCTGCTTGCAGCACCACAGAAATCACAGCTTCTGCTGTTGCTCCTGGCTTTCAGCAAGGCTGGAAGCAATTACACAAAACACAGCACCAAGACACTGCTGCACTACGGTGCCTACCACAACCCCTCCAGCAGGGAGCTCGCTCTGCTCCAAGTCTCACCTGGGGTAAGGCAGCAGATCACTTCCACTCCCTCTGCACAACACGAAAGAGAAGAGCAGGGAGTCCCACGTCGGAGCAGGACGCAGAGCTGCTCACAGTGCGGCACCGCTCCCATCACTGCACGCAGCCCCGGCGCCCCGGAGTTGGAACAGAAGCCCTCGGAGCCAGTGTCTGTTTTTGTACAATTGTTTATACAAATTCAACAAAGGTAAAACTGCATCAGGAAGGTCTACGAAAACAACACCTTACAACAATGGCACTTATGAATGCAGAATTTTACAATCAGGAAATAACCATGTTATAAACCTTAAATGAGAACTCAACTCACACTTCAAAGAAAGAGAGACTACGTTTGACCATTTATTCTACTGCTGGACTCACTGTATAAATTAATTTTATATTGAGTACAAGAGCTCATGCTACAGAGTGAAACCCTCCTATGTGCAAAAGCTGAAATTGGAATTTTTAAAATTTTGAGAAAAAGGTGATTTCTATACAGATAAAACTTGGCAAAGTGTTTTACTTCAACTATAATTTACACCTTATTTCCACAACATGCTTATGTCACTTCTGAAGTATACAAAGCAGGATATAAACTTCCATTAAAACATGCTTTAAGTTGAAAGTATTAACCTACTTTTCCTGACCTGGGCACGTTTGTAGATAGATACTGTCTACGAAGTATAGGTTAAGTTCTCTCCTACCATAAGTAAAGATAAAAATTGGCAATCAAAACCGAAACACTGGTAATGCATTCAAACATTGCATAAATAATTTTTAAACAATTTTTGTACAAAAATAGTTCTGCATAATGTAAGATGTAACAAAACAAAACGTGTTAAGAAGGCAGAAATGCAGTGCGTGGTCCACTTTAATGACACCAACTTTTTTTTTTTTTCGTTTTAAGAAATGAAAAGCAGAAATCAAATTTACACTACCAAGCACATGCTGTGGTACTTTAAATAACAGTATTTCTTGGAGATCAGTCTTCTTCCGGGTGTGACCAATTATCATCAGTAACAGTCGCCTTATGGGTTTGCATAAGAGCCAGTGCAGGACATCCCAGGTAGACTGAACTAGTGGCACAAGTTGAAATTTTAACATGGGTAGTTTAATGTTGTTCTCTCCTCGGCAAGAGTTGTAAAATCCAATCGCGGTATTTTCCGATATTCCAAGTTCCCAATTGAAAATAAAATCCCTACATGTTCTCAGTCCCTTCCCCGCCTTGCCCCAGTATTTACACGTGTCCTTTAACTAACTCAGTTTTTGCAGAAGTTTTTCTTCCACTTGCCCAAACTGAACACTTACTGACATTTCTGCTATGAACTGCTCGCAGCCTTCTTTTGTCACTTGCTTGCAGTACCTCAAGTCGATCTGGCAGATGTTTCCGCAACGTTTGAAGTAAGACAGGCACTGGTCAGTAACCTTATTGCAGTCTGCCAGAAAAGAAAGGGAAGAGAAATGGAACCACACACCTCGGTCTTTGATTTAACCTGATCCCAACAGGTCCCGTCTGCTCCTCACAGCAACACGGCCCTCCCGGCCCCACTGCTGCTCCCCGCGTGTTGTGACTGAGGGGACGCAGCACGCTGCATGCACCGAGCGGCAGCGCCTGTAAATCCCCAGCAGGGGATGAGCGAGGTGACAGACAGCTCCCAGCAGGGAGGAGCAGCCGCAGGCCCTGGAGCAGGGCCCTGGGAGAGCCAGGCAGCAACAGCACAACAGAGCACTGCTGGGGAGTTACACTGGGGGCGTGGGCAGAGCTGGGCAAGCTCTGACGAGCGTTTCACAGACGCGTAGCAGCGCTAAGCAACCCCACCCTCCTCCCCTGCGCTTGTGCCGCGTACCTGATAAATTAATTTCTGTTAACGAATCCCGCGTGGTAGTTCCAACTGCAGTCAGCAGGTTAATAGACTGATCTGTCACGTGGTTACAGTAACTAAGATTGAGTTTGGAGAGCAGCGGCATGTGCCTGATGATCAGCCGCAACGAGGCGTCGGTGATATCCAGGCCAGCCAGGCGCAGCTCCACGATGTTCCGCAGTTTGCTCCGGTTGTCGATCTGACCTGGAAGCAGAGGCACCGGGTCACTGCTGGCAGCCTGACACCGCGCCGCAAACAGCTGCAAATCTACATGAAATGCACTGAGACACACAACACTGCTGCCCTCAGTTAACTTCGGATGCTTTTGCCTATCTGCTGCTTTGGAGGGGACATCAGCAGGAACGCTGGTCTGTGTTTGGTACAGGCACGTGGACACAAACCACCTCCTGATTTCAAAACAAAAGGGATGAAAGTAACTGCAGGGGCCCAGCGGAATTACAGGTCGGGAATAAGCAGTAGGCTGTGCAGTGCATGCCAGAAAGCAGATCTGATTTGCTCAAAATTTCACCTGAGCTGATATCCGGGCGAATGTGGCATGACCCACAGAACTGCTCCTTCCCTGAACTGGAAGAAAGTGTTTCCATACTCTCTAAAGTACACCCGTTGCAGCCTGAAGAGAAGAAAGTCAGACAGAAAACCAGCACAGTGGCTCAGACGACTGCTCAGCAGCCAGAGAACATCACTCAGCACCCAGCGGCTTCCGGCGAGGCGCTGCACGGCACTACGGAACCACCTCACGCGCCAGCAAAGCCCAGAACCCCGCGGGCGCGAGCTGCAGGGCCGCCTGCCCCGTTCCTGCAGGTGGGACCAGCAGCACAACATGCCACAGAGCACGGGGGACGCCCGCGCTCCTCCCGCCGTTACCTGGCCGGTTATCGGTGGGCGGCGACAGGAGGTCTCGCATCTGAGCGTCCTTCAGCCCTTCTGCCCACTGCACGTCCAGAGTTCGGAGTAAAGGACAGCTGGAACTACAAAGTGCTGACACTGCTATCCACGAGCACCCTGATAACAGCAGGTCTCGAAGACCTGCGGATACAGAAGAGATTGGAGCACGCGGCCCATCCAGAGGCCCCCACGCCATCCCAGGGCACGCAGGGACCCTGCGAGCCCCCCCTGCCCAGCTCTCCTCCCACCCAGCACCACAACTTCCATTATGGGGTGGGGGATCAGCCCCCCAGCACCCCTCAGCCACACACACTGCCCAGCACAGTGCCCAGCACCCCTCCCAGCTCACCCCCAATGCCACAGAACTCTTTTTTTGGCTCATTTTAACATGCTGACGCTTCACTCCTAGGTGTCTGCTCCTCTTGTAGGACAGCTGCATCCCCTCAGACACTTCCCAGAGTGCAGTTTCCACCTAAACTGCTTTGCTAGATCTGGTGAAGCAGTGAACAAAGCACCACCTACCTGGCAGTCTGTTGATAAGCCAGCTCAGCTGCTTTTTTGATATATTTGTCCAGCTAAGATCAAGGGTTACAGGCTGTCTCCTAATAATGCCACTAAGCATAAGTGGAGTGATGGATTTACAATGGTTTAAATCTATTTTGGTCCATAATCTTTTGTCACAGCACCTACCCAAAAAGGAAAAAAAAAAAAAAAGTCAATTTAATTTGGCACTTGTTTCAATTTCTGTGAGACTTTAAAAAAAGCGTCATTGAACTATAGGGAAAATCACAGTATTTAACCAAAAGCAGCAGAAATAAGGCTAAGGGATGCTAAGGTAAGCACACCAACAGGAACAGTGTCACACAGGTTTGAATTTTTTCCAGCAAATGTATCTTGCCATCAAGTATGGAATTATTTCTACAGAATTACGAATGTCAGCCACCGAGGATCCCATCTGAAGTCATCACAGCGGTCACTAAACCTGTCCTGCAGCCTGACAAGGAGCCCCTTCCTTCTGCCCTTCTGAACAAGGCTGGTTTCCAGTGTTCCCCTCCTGACTCCCCCTGCCCTTCCCTCTGTCCAGCAGATCCCCTGCTCCTGGCTCTGTGATTCCCCTCTTGCTGGCTTCTGCATTTCTGCTCTTTACGGCTCTCTAAGGACCACAAGCAAGAAGTCCTGATGGGTTTGCAAGCTGCCACATTTTCTTGTGTTTTCCATTAGAAAATGCTGTACTTAAGTGGAAAAAGCACTGAACGCCTTTCTGGGTTCCTTTCTCTCCAAGGAACCCACGGAGGAGGGGCACCAGGGGCATCCTCCTGTGCCAAATCATCCACCTCTCGTGCTGCCAGACCGTGCTACCACGGGGCCTCTGCTAGGATGTGCCCATCTGTGTGGACATCACAGCTGGATCTGAGATGACAGCCAACAAGATACTTTGCTGCCAGCGCAGTGAAACACCAAAATCTGCCTGCTAATGCTTCCTGCAGTGGTACGGTCACTGTCAGTGCCAATTTTTACACTCTGGTACCCCAAGCACCCAACAGATAACAAAGGACTCTTCCTCCAGCTCTGCTGATATGGAGTCAGCAGACGGAGAGCCGGCGTGCAGCCATCAGGATGGACCCTCTATGGAGAACGCTGAGGGCACCAGGAGCTCTTCACTGCATCTCAACAGAGATCTCAGAGCTGAGCTGGAAGAAGAGCCGTGCCAGCAGCGGGAGCTCCCGGGGGGACACGGTGCTGCCGGGCTCAGCCCGACCCAGACCGCACGCTCCTACAGGCAGAGCCCTGCAGCAGGCTGATGCTCCCACAGAGCTCCCCCCAGAAGTGCTGGCACCACAGACAAGCTGCCTGGGCACCCTCTCTCCTCGGGCTCAGCAGAGCCCCAGGGATGACCTGCACAGCTCTTCTAGCGCTTCCAGCCACCCGCCTCCCTTGTGAGCCCACCCCACCACGCCCGAGACCCAGCCCCGCTTGCCCCCTCCTTACCATCTGTTCCAGGTCTTGCAAACTCTCATACAGATGCACAAGTCTCTATGACTGAGGTAGCTAAAGACAGCCATCCAGACTTCCCTCTGCATCACGTGGGCTGCCCCGTCATCCAGGGGGAGCGAGTCCGGAGGGGGGCTGATGGGGGGCGGCCGGATGACATGCCGCTCCATCTGAATGCATTTGGGAGGAGAGAGCGAGGGCGGGGGCCGGGCGATGCCCCGCGGGGTGCTCCGCAGGCTGGGGATGAGCGGGTGCCTCAGCTCCCGGGGGGTCCCGTTCAGCCCTTTGCTGAACCTATGGAGTCTCTCGCTGTTGTTCAAGGCGCGCTTGGGTTCCTCGTTTTCGCTCTCGGGTTCGGATTTGATGGGTTGGTGGTTCTCGTTGGCAAGGCTGTTCTCGGTTTTTTGGATCTCTTGGTTGAGCTCCTTGCTGAGCTCCTTGCTCAGTTCCTTATTGGGAAGCCGCCTTTTCCGCCTCATCTTGAACTTCTTCTTGTCCCTGGGCTCGGCCCCCTCCGTGCTGGGCCCTGCGGTGGGCGAGCTGGACCGCGACTGGTCGCTGTCCTTGGAGCGGGGAGGTGCTTCGGGCAGCTCGTCCTCTGGCTCCTGCTTGAGGCGCCGCAGGGGTTTGAGCAGGGCGTTCCGCTCATCCGAAGCCTTCCACGACCGCCGCTGAAAAGGAAGAGACAAGGGCTGACTACGGGAGCGAGCAGCACGCCGCAGTTCCCAGCACGCTGCCGCTCCGCGGGGCAGCGGTGCCCGGGGCCGGGCTGCCAGCACAGGGCCCACCCGCCCCAGCTGCACCCAACGGCACCGAGCCCCAGTGCCATCACACGGGCAGGTAGGCCAGCTAGCGGCTCTCCGGACTCCCGAGAGTGACAAATGCATTTATTCACCATGCACCATCCTGCAGATCTAAGGGCCTTACTCGTTACACAGCAGACAGGCTCCACACAGAGGATGAACAGCATGCTATGGACAGCTCTCCCCTAACGGGCCAGGGGGAACCAGGCTTGGGATGCACTCACTGGGCAAAGCAGCCACTGGCTGACATGCACGCCTGCCAAGTGGCCAAGAGGTCAATTTCTGAAAGCTCCTGAGTTGCAATCACGCCTCGCACTGTGGCTGCGCTTCTGCTGTGGTGACACACGCTCCTGCTGGGTGCTCAGAGCCTCGGGGAACCGCGCCTTAGTGCCCCTGTATGTCCTACTCAACTGGGTTCATCTTCTCAAGCTTCCCCGCCTCTGGCGCGCGCGGACAGGGAAGGCCGAGGTGTGCCGGGCTGGGGCCATCTCCGAGGCACGGCGGGCTCACGGGGCGGGCAGCTCCTGCCCCGGCCGCTGCTCGTCAAAGAACCGCGCTCCACTCGCGTTAATGGAAACGGAAGAGATGGATGGACCAAAACCAAGGAAGACTTCGAGTCTGATCTGATGGCTACAGGCAAGGAAGAAGCTAGCAACTGTTAGAAGGAAACAGCTTTAATGAGAAGAGATCAGGGCTGAGAGAAAAGCGAGCTGCTGCGAGCAGAGCTGCTCTACCCGAACGCACGAGCTTTGCAACGAGCCCACCGGACCACGTGGGTGGATGTGCCACTACGCCTCGGACTAAGGCACAGAGCAGGGAAAGCTGATCACCCTGTCCTTAAACACATCATAAAGGCAGAGGGCACAGCACGTTACTGACAGGTTAGGAGAGAGGTTAAGACATCAGAGTACCACCAGCCTGCAGCAGCCCCCGCGCAGCGCGCTGACGAGTGCCTCATTGCAGGCATCACTTGTGTTATCGGGGCAGAGCGGGGGACACAAGCACTGCCTGGGCCAACAGGGGACTGTGCAAGTGCTGTGACACAGGCTGCTGGGGGTGCGTGGCAGGGGCAAGATTCAGCCACAGCGAGAGAAAACATCAGCACAGAAACAGGATTTCATTCCTTGGGAGTCACCAGAACACAGCGTTTGACTGTATTTTAATACGGGACAGCAGGAAAGAAAATAAAGACCCAGAGACTGCAGCTGACTCTTCTGGAGCATCAAGGCTGGCGCCAGAGAGCGGTTCTGTACCGTCAAGATGCCAAGGGCACAGTAAGGTGCCTGCTTTGACACAAAGACACGAATGATCAGCTGGCTCACCACCCAGCTCACATGAGAGGCATTACAAGGGATGGAGAAGAAATCTATCAAAAAGGCAAAGCACCTTCTTCCTGATGAGTTTCTTCTTGTCCAAGTTTTAGCTGTTGGAAGAAAGACAAGTAAAAGCCCCAGAACATGGCACGCGTTCTGCTGTCTGCTGAAGGTCTGGCGACTGACAGTGCCTTCCTCACACGCTGGGGGCTTTCAGGGAGCAATTCAAGGCATCCATGAACACTCCAGTGAGTCCGCAGGGGTGGGAAAAGAAAATCATGGCCAGAAAGCAGGGATGCACAACCTGCTGTCACGGATTCTGTTCTTCACCAAAGCAACAACAATCCCTACACTTCTGGACCGCAGCGTTCCCTCTGCCAAGATGGGACAGGCAGGCCAAGTCCTAGCGAACTGCAGGCGCAGCACAAGATCTGCCAC
Organism: Penelope pileata; assembly: GCA_013396635.1. Classification (NCBI taxonomy): domain Eukaryota; kingdom Metazoa; phylum Chordata; class Aves; order Galliformes; family Cracidae; genus Penelope; species Penelope pileata. The sequence continues at coordinate 2,340,929 of WBMW01002207.1, forward strand.
TGAGCCCAGCTCTAAAGCCATCCGACGTCTACTTGTAAGAGAAGTTAAATCTAGGTCCTCAGGGCTACCTCTGCAAGCCAGCACTTCTCTATACCTTAGTGGTATATTCCGTAATCCACACGGCAATTCAGAGTGTCTCTGCCTGGTCCGAGAGCTCTGGCTTTTAAATTCAGGGCAAAGCTGTCACAGTGCTGCTGTGAGCAGCTCCTCCCCTCTGCGGGCTACAGAAGGTGGCATGGCTAAAGGTCCTCTGCTCAGTGCTAAGCACTGCACGCCCGTGACTCAGCCACAAAACGAGCTGCCACGCGCCACCAAGTGGCTCAAGATGAAAAGGTTTCCATCAACCAGTGATTTTTCACCTCGTTCCTACTCCAAGCATCTTGCAGTGACTTTTTAGTTAAAGTGGGGTTTCCGGTATTTTGAATCAACCAGCAGCCACAGCCCAGTGTTGTCAGCCTCTGAATGGCAACCCGAGCTTCACCGTTCAAACTACCGTCCTGCCAGCCTAGCAGTTCTCAGGAAGGAAGGTAAAACATCGCAGTTTCTTTTGGAGCAATCTGGGGTTTCAGGACGAGGTACAAGCCAGAAGGCAAGAGACATCAGCCCCAACCAGCCCACGCGCATCTGCGTACGTACATAAGGGTTTTGTCATACCCGTTTTCTCATAGAGGGTTCCTGGGGTTTCTCAAATTTCCTTTTCCTCCGCAGATGGACTTCGTCTGACTTTCTCCTCAGTATTGAGTCAACTTGAGTCTTTTTGGAATGCTCCTCAGATTTCCGCCTGGGAGTTTCTTCACAGTCCCCTTTCCGTTTTGCAGCGTCTGTGACTTCCTTATTGTCTCTGTTCATTTTCTGTTCCTTCAGCAATGAGCCTGGGAGATTTGATGCGTATTTGAATCCTGGTCCCCGCTTTTGCTTGTACGCCAAAGAGACACAAAACACAAACAAACTTTATATCTCATGCCTTTCGCAGCCATTCGCGCCCGTTGCCTCCAGCACTGGTGGGTCGGTCACTTTGTAACAGACAAAATCGTTAACAAGGAGTTACAGTAGAAGCAGTTTCAACCTTTAAGAAGTTTTTACACACCCTTGCAGTGGCTCAGTTTACAAAAGAAAAAGAAAAAGCTTCCCTGATTCCAATAGACACTTCGGGTTTTGCATAATTTTTTTTTTCCTTTCCTTTTTACACAATCCAAAGAAGTATTCTCACCTTAGAGTTTAGCATGCAGCAAGGCACAGAACTACCCTACACGCTCTCCAGATTTTGGGTGAGGTGTTAGCGCACGGGAGAAAAATACACAGACCATTAGGGAACAGAAAGCCAACAGCTTGTTTCCTTTGAGTCAACTGAATCAAACACAAAACCAAAAGCTGGTACTGGGCAGAACTCTACCTACGAGCCAGAGGGAACGTCTGAGATTCTGTATTTGGTTCCAGCACCACTTATCCCAATTAAACTCACTTTTCCAGTTTTCCCTGCATGGTTGCACTTGGGACACTCCCAGCAGTTCGGCAGCTCGTCGTTAACCACACCGTCTGATTCCTTCACCTGGTGAAAGAGAGGCACAACTCAATCCACAGGTAAGCTTAAAACAACAAAAACAGCTGCAGAAGTCTACAGTCAGATCACTCGGGGGCATTTCTTAGGGCTCTCCTCCCAAGGGCTCCAGGCAAGGATCCCAGATCCCCCCCAGCATCGCCCTCGCCCAAACTCTGCTGGGAGCACAGCGCGGCGGCCAGCCTGGGGTCTGATAACAGCTTCAGCTCTGGGCTTTTTGTGATGGTCAAGGCCAATCCCCATTAAGGCAGGGCACGTTCTGCTCTTGCAAAAATACTAAGGAAAAAATGCCATCTCCAAGTGTCCTCCCACAGCGCCCATCTGAAAAGCTGCTCCCCCCCGCAGCGAGGCACAGCCTGCTCTTGTAACAGGAAGGGATTTTTCCCATACACACGTTCTCACATACATGAATCCTGTCAGGCATTTTTAGCAGCAGAGCACCCTGCGCTGTAATCAAGTGTTCCTTAAAATATTTTCCTTTAGGGATCAGAGCTGGTGGCCTCGTGCATCCAGCCCCCGAGCTCGAGTGCCAGCTGCCAGCTCCGCTGGGAACAGGCACGCTTCTCCTCCGAGCTCTGGACACATTTTCAGGGCTTCTCAAAGCTTAGTGTAAGGGAGAGAAAATGCTCACTGCTTTGCTACCCCTGTGGCATTTGGAAAAAGCCCCTTTGGGTGCTGTCACGCTGCAGGGAGAGCACGGTGCTGCCCGGCGCCGTTGCTGCTTTGTGAGCTCCCGTTTCGCTCCCTTCCCAACAGGGGAGGGGGGCTTCTGACAAGCAGCTTCTGTGAATGAAGCTGAGGAGGAACAGCAGAAAGCTAAAAGCACCTCCACACCAACACATATGCTCGCTGACGGCACGTTCGCATCTTAGGGATTAGTTTTATATTTAGGCAAAAGCTTTGAGGAAAAAAAGAAAAAAAACGTATTCCTGTGGGAGCGTGGTTTGGGTGTCTGCAGGCAGGACCAACAGCTGGGCACCGGCACAGCCACAGCCTGCTGCTGGAACAGGCAGGGGCAGAGACCTGCCCATTTTTCTTGTTTCTGAAGCATTTCCTCCTCCCAGCTCGGTGAAGATGTGCTGGCTGGGCAGGAGCAAGCCCTGGGCTTCGGGGAGCTGCTTCCTGCAGCAGGGAGGCAGCCAGCAGCCAGGTGGGTTTCACCATCCCGGGGGATGACGACACGGCAGCCTCTCTCAGCAAGTCTTTGGGAGTTAATAAACGAGTAAATGAAGTGGGCAGAATTTACATACTGCTTTTATCACAACTGTGTGCCTTTGAACCTTCTTTCCCATGGTAGGTGTAAGATACTCCAGGAGCTGTTGTACACATCTCTGCCTCGGGGGAACAATTCCTGGCCAAGGCCCAAGTTGGGAACAAGTTATTTCCCGCACTGAACACAGAACAAATGCTACCGAAGGGAAAGCATTACAGCTCCGTCCCTTCTGAGAAGTTTAAGGAACTGAACAGATGTGAGGAACTGTAAGCAAACTCATTAGACACACACAGACCTGCCACTGAATCCAGCCCGAGCCTCCCGGGCTGGGTGGGAGCCAGCTCGGCGCGGTTGCTGCACGCAGCAGGTGGGTGTCAGAGCCCACCTCCCCACCAGGGCCTGAGACCCTCAGTTCTGACAGGGAGCATGGAGACCCCAGGCCACTGATGTGGGCAGGAGCCATGAATCCTGGCGGTGCCAAGAGCGAACCAACGCAGGTAGAGACGCAGCGGGGCTGGAGATGGAGGCAGAAGGGCAGCTGTACTGCAAAACGACTTCGTTCTTTCAATTATTTTTATTTATTTATTTCTGCTGGTCTGTCAACGCACCTAAAATATTTCCCTGTTTCTATTGTTCTCATTCTATCTACCCAAGCTGAGGAAGAGCAAGATTCTGGTGAAGAAAATGAGCCCCTTTCTCCTTGAGGAAACAGCACCAGACACTGCGTTCGGTCACCTGTGCTGCCAGGAGTCTGACTTGGAGCAAGAAAAATCCATCAATATTGGTTCAATTCAAATACTCTGCAACACTGAAAGGCAACATTCCTCTGAAAATCTCAGCAGCTCCCTCTGGAAGCAACACTGGGCTTAGGGAAGGTTTGCCAAGATGGTTTTCCTAAGAAACTGCTCAGAAGAAAGCAGCTGGACAGGCAGCCCCTTGCAGGGCAGTTAAAGCCTCCCACAAAGCCAGCTCAGCTGTCAGGGAACAGCACAGCACAGCCTGGTCAGATGCTCTACGAGGTCACCCTCTGACACTGCTGTTTCATGGAGACAACCCACCACAAACACAAAGCCAACCTGGGGAGCTGGAGCAGGACGGGCTGCCCCGCAGTGCCCACAGGTGCCAGGTGCTCTGCCGGAGGTGACAGCCACAGCTGAGACCAGGCTGCTGCCTGAGCAGGGCAGGGTGGGACCTCCTGGTGCACAACCAAAGCTGCTGCCCTGGGGCTGTGCCCACTTCCAACACCGACCCTGGGCTGAGCCCATGTCAGGGGATGGAGCACCATGTAACCACGGCACTGAGGTTTTGTCTCAGAGACAACTGTGGAGCCCGGGGATAAGGAGCAAGGGGGGCACCAAGGCAGAGGCTCCGTTCCCCTTTTGCTGCTCTCTGCAGTCTGCTCTTGCCTTCCAAGATGACGGCTCTGAAATCCTCCTGGTGCCCTTTTGTTCAGTAAATACATGACAGCAGTTATCCCCCATTCCAGCCCAGTGGAAGTGCTGAGAAACTAAAGCACGAGACACACGTGGCACGCTGCTCATCTCCCCGTTTCACTTTCAGAACTACCTCAAGCAACGTTGATCCTCGTCACCAAAACTGCGCTCGGAACATCACCTACGCATAAAAGAACAAACAGCCCTTGCTTGAGTTCACAGATCTGAGCCACATCCTGTGCAACTGGTCCCAGATGTGGTACGGGGAGAGGAAACCGCACTTGAACTGCCACCCAACAGCACCGCGTCCTCAGGACCCGGCCGTGAGGCCAAGAGAGGAAGGGGAGCACGGGGCACTTGGAGGAAGGGCTGGAAGAGAGGAGCAGCACTGCAAGTCAGAACTGAGGTACCTCTGGAGACGAGCAGCTCCTTCCCTTGCTTCATCAAGCCTTGTGAGCAGAGGCAGAGCCCACCTGTGGCAGGAGCAGTGGGTACCCCGTTTGGTGGTTTGCCAGCTCCCTGCCTTCTGCTCCAGCAAGTGATGCACGGCGCGTGGGGCAACGCGGCCCAGGAGCAGTGAAAGGCTGGGAGAGCATCACCCCGGGCTTCAGGAACACCTCTCCCCTCCCAGAGGGACTAAGGGCTGCTTTCTGGGGCATGGTATGTCAGAATACATTTGCTTTGGCAAATCCCTTTAACCATAAACAAATCAGCAGCAGGAAACGGCTGAGCAGCCAAGACACAACCAGTTTTGGAGAAAGGAGGCTCAGACACAAGGATATGCCCCAAAATACACTTCTGCTACCAACAAACCAGACAGCTGCTCACAGTTCTCAAGCCAGCCTGAAACTTGCTCAGTTTGTTCTCCAGAGCTGCAGCCTTCCTACTGCAGCATTTGCTCACACCACCTTTAAAGCCAGCTGCTGCCAGAAGACACACCTGTGCCTGGACAAACACAAGCAGCAACCACTCATTTGGACTCTGGGGTCACTGCTGATACAGGGCTGCAAATAACTCATCCAAAGCTACAGGTAGGTTTCTCTGTCCTCTTGAGCTTCCTGTGCCAACTGAGATGCTTCACTTCCTCAGACAAGAAGCAATAAATAAATGAAGTAAACACTTGCATGCCCCCACGTTTTGCTGTCTTGCTTTGGGCAGCCAGGGATGCTGGCACATCACAGAGGGTTCCCTCCTGCCAGACAGCAGCGTGCACACCACAGCTACCCATCCTGCTTCTCACATCAACTCTGGGCTCAGTTTCCAGAGGTGAAAATGTGAAAGTTTTCTAATTGCCATGCCCTACTTTTACATTCAGGCAATATCTAATCTTTTTGTTTGTTTGTTTCCAACAGGTATTACATCCTTTCACTCACCTTAAGGCATCCTGGGTGTATTATTTCATTACAAATGGAGCATTCCATTAGCATGAGATTAAACTTGCTCTCCTCCTCTTCCACAGTGTCCTCTTTCCCAGCTTCTCCACACACCAGACACACAGCAGTATGAGGCAACACCGGCTGTTTACACATATCAGAAGGAAGTCTTGATCAGGGCACGTAAGACACATGGGAACAGAAGAATTCAAAATGCATTTAGAGTATTTTCATTCCAAAGAGAAGATAAACAGGGCTTAATCGTGCGAATGCTGAAGGCTCCATCCCAGCAGCTCAACAAAGGCGAGAAAAACTGGTAACGACCAGGGCTGGGCACCCAGACCCAGCCTCACAGGACGTGTTCAGGGAATGAAGGTGCCCTCCCTGGAGCAGCAGAAATCCATGGGGCATTGCAGGAATGAAAATGTTTTTTTTTTTTCCCCTGGGTCGCTTGGATCTGTGAGCTGACACAGCCTTTGGCACAGTCACTTTACTCCTGTACAATGGGAGGGGAAAGAAGCAACCTAGAACATCACTATTCACATCCATTAAGCTTCACAATCTAACAATTTGGCAGCTCCCCTGTTTTACAAGCAGGGCAGACAGATGTTATGGGACCCATCCAGCCCTCATGGCAAGCCTACAACAGAACCAAGAACAGACCTTTTGCTGACTGATAGTCTATTACAGGAGGCCCTGCTCCCAAGCAGAGCACTGCAAAAAGCACTGCACAGGCACTTAAAAAGACAATTCCTCTTCTAGAAGTGTCACAAGTGCAAGGTGCAGTGTTTTTTCTCTTTTGCTGAGGCAGAAAGGGAACGGCAGCATCTCATATATCCATCACCCGTGTCAAAGCGCTGAATGCCAGCCTAATTAAAAAGCTACTTCTGCGCTAATGAGGAACAAACTTCTGGTTTGCTGCAACAAGGTACAAGCCTCATCACAAGAAATACAAGGAAGATCCTTGTAAGGAGCTAGCTGTAATGTGAATGGTATTGATTAGGCTGCAACTCCTCAGCTGTTAAGGAGTTGGATGTATAGATGTGGCTGTTCGTGGCCAGGATCTCTCATTCAGGGAGCAAATAAGATCTTTAAGTCAAAAACTGCACACTGAATCAACTCTACACAGCAACAGCCCATCCTTCAGGAAGTTTCAGACAGGGAAGCAGTAACTATGGGAAGGCACTAGGGGCACAGCGTGCTGCCCCACAGGCCAGCAGCAGACACAAGCTATGGCAACACCTTCTGCTTTCTCATGCCAGTACTTACCCACGCTCCATTTTAACAGCATTCTGCAAGTGTTATTAAATTCCCAACCTTCCTCCACGCACAGAATAGGAACCCCCAGGATCCCATTCCACTGGCAGGTAAACCAGAACAGAGTTAAGCTGCCGGAGCTGCCACAGCCCTGTCCACTTGTTCCACCTGATCTCCCACACGACAGCTATTTATACCCACACACAAGGGACAAGCACCCCAGCACTAGCACCATTTTTCTTGCTGGGAGCAAGAGTGTGTAGGGAATCTCCTCGTGCCCCAGCTAGCTGTGTCCCACTGACAGACTGGAGCAGCAGCTCTGCTGTCACAGCCTGACCTCCCAGCAGAGCCCCACGCTCCCTGCAGACAGCATCAAGTGTCCCAGGCACTCCTGTTTCCTTTCTTGATTGAACCAGTGATGCAGAGGAGTTTCCTGCTCTCTGAATGGCAGTACAGGCTCTCTGAAGGCTGCTGAGCTTAATGAAAGTCAGTGTCTAGTTAATATTGTCAATGTTATTAACCAGAGGAAAGCACAATCCCAGCACCGTGGAGATCATTACTTTCACAGAGCCTTGCTTTGGTGGTTTCTTTTAGCTGGAAGCTGTTGGATCTGTACCACAATATATTACTCCTGTGATTGTTAGAGAACATAATGAACAAGAGTAAAGACAATAGGATTGCTCACAGAAACGTAAGGCACCATTAAAGATGACAACGGTTCAACTTGTTGTTTTTCTACCGTTTTGCTGCTCTAAGAATGTTTGCAATATTTCCACTGGTATTTACACCAAGGAGAATGCTCACAAAGAGCTGAGAGACCTCCTGAGCACGTGCAAGGGTGGGACAAGGAAGCAAAGTACCCTGGCTGCCAAGCCCTGTCCTGCAAACACAGCTCCTGAAAATAAAACTGCAGACAAGTGAAAAAGAAAAATACTTTTTCATAGTAAGAGAGGGGAAGATGAGTACACACAGCCAGAAGAGAACCAAGTTCCCCTCCTCCAAAAGGCTCAGCCTGCGTATCAGGATTGAAACACCCTGCTATGAAAGTTTCCTTCATCAGTCAGGACAAGGAAGCACGCTGCAGCCCTAATGCAATCTCCCAACTAAAAAGGCAGCACGATTTCACTGCTTCTTCCCCCAGAGAATAATAAATTCTTCATCCATGCTGTTCAATTCATGCCACACTCCAGGAAATCAAGTGTTCAAAGAAAAGACACTTGAGCTGCAAAAGCACTCTGTGGAAAGGTAGATATTCTATGTACTTTACTAAAAGATCCAGGAGAGCTGAATCCAATCCTCTGTCAAGAGCACTGCACGGCTTGGAACAGGACATGGTGTGAGCTACCAGGAGCAACTACTGGAAACCCCACGTGCTTATCAGTTTTTAAAACCTGACCCAAGCCATTTACTGCCACCACTTCAGTTCCTTCATCAGAATTAAAGAAAAAATGTAAATGAAATGAACTGTAACAAGACTAAATCAAGAGTTAGAGAGAAATCGGTGTAGCTGGGGTAGTATTTCAGTTATGAACAAACAACATTCCTATCCTTAAAACAAACAAAAATCACCTTCACCAACACTACGAGTAAGACGTTCCCGAAGAATTAAGAGAAAAGCTAATGTTAATTTTTCCCCTCGAGCGAGAGCACTGTGGACAAAAGGCCTGAGGAGCAGCTCAGTGAGAGTCGATATGAAAGCAATGATTCAGAACTTCATGGAAGACTAACCTGTCAATATGTGTTAAATCCAGAGCTATCGCTTATGACTCGAGAAGCTTCTGAGCAACATACCACAGTAGCCCAGGGAACTGTCTCTGACTACCTGCTTGGCAACTGTCTCTGACTACATGCTTGGCACCTGTCTGAAGGGGATTAGCCCCTTCCAGTCCCTGAGGGAGAAAAGACCCTGGGCTGGGTCTCTGACTCTTCTCGATCCAGCCCCTTGTGTAAATGCTCGTGTAAATGGCAAACGAATTGAAATTCACATCCCAAGTAGCCTGGGGTCACCAAAGACAAAGCCTTGGGAGATGCCAGTGAAAGGTTTCTCCATATCTGAAGGGGATTAAGCAGCTAAGATGGTAAAGATGGTTGCAAGGTGGCTTTTCTCAGGAATTTCAGAGGCCCAAACCAAAGAGACCTCTCTTTTCCTTTGAATCAGAACTGCTCACTCTTCCCCTTCTCCCTCAAATCCCAGAATTTCAGTGTGATTGGAATGCCAGTTTCTGGTGTGCTGTTCATCTCCACAGCTACCTTCCATGTTACTGAGAATGGAAGCCACAGAACTAAGTTTTAGGAGCACTCTGGTTTCAAATTTTGGGGTGGGTCCAAAGCAATGGGAAGAAGAGATGTGAACTGGAGGGGCACAAATTACATCGTTTTACCCACTGCGCTTCCAAGACTTCTCAGAAGAGTTCTCAGCTCCGCACCTTGTCCCCAGGAGACACAAATACAAGAACGAAATCCCCAAAAGCACCGGAGCAAGAGGTACACTTACTGCGATGCACTGCCTCATGATGCAGGACTGCTTCATCCTGCCAGGCCCCCCAAACTTCTTCATGTCCTTGCAGAAGTGACACTCGCCGCACTCTGTCCGCAGGCAGGCCTCGCACTTGCGGCATCGCGTCCTCCTCCGCCGCGCTCCGGCCGTGGTCCGATTAGCTGCGAGCTTCACGGCAGAGGCAGCGCCCAGCTTCCCTTTGGGCCGTCCCACCGCCCTGTTCTGAAAGAGGCAGACACACGGGGTTAATTGCACATCCCACTTAGCGTTTCGACTACAGAAATTCCTCGGACGGGAGCCGCGCGCGTCTTTCGACGTAGAACTGACAGATGTATCAACTACACACAGATGGCTAATACCCAGCAGATGCGTACAATCGCTCTGGCAGCTAAAGGAATTCCATTACCTTTTGAGGAAAAGATGCTTTGTAAAAAGACAAAGAAGCCAAGGCACCAATGAGAGATGCCAAACCCATCGCAAACCCAATGCAACAGGAGGGCACTGAGAATCTATTTACACAGGATGAGTCCCACATGATGTGCTTGGCTTAGGTCAAAGATGCAACCTGTGCCATTGCTGGGCTCGGGGCTGGGAGCTCCCAGGAGCCACGAGGTCTGCTTTCCTCCTTTGGAGATGGAAGAACCCAAGGAGACAGCAGAAGTAATTCTGAGGCTAGGTACAGCAGGGAAACATTCAGCAGCAGGGGCTCAAGTCACAGCAACCTCCCTAAAAGAAAAAGGAAAGTACCATCTACTGCCAGGTGACAAAACAGGAAATAAAACACAAATACCACCAAGCCCTTCAACGTAGCTCCCCTTGTATCCAACCCTAACAAGTGCTCAAAACCAGAATGCTAACTGGTGCTGTGCACCCCACATCTAGATCGTGATGACCTTTAAGGCAGAAGTTAAAGAAATCCAAAAAGATTTCACATCATTAGGCTAACTGCAGCATATTCTGGGTCTCTAACTGTCATGTTCTAAAGAGAAACTCCCTGCTGTCACAAGAACACCCAGCTCAAGCCAAACAATGTAATTGCACGGGGGTAATCACACACAAACTGGCTTGGCTCATTCTTACCACTCACAGCTTTCACTCCAAAGATGACAACAACAGGACCACAGAGCTCATCTGTTTTAGCACTGGTAACCTTTCCCACTCTCTGTGCATCTCAGCAAAGCCCAGGCTGAGCAGTTTCACTTTCTGTCTGCGCCGGGCGATCACCGAGGCAGGAGGAGGTGGGCTGCAGGCAGCCACACAGCATTTCCACTGCAGCTTTTCAAGGAAAGGGCTAGGAAAACATTTCACTTGGTACTGCCCAGGCTTCCCAAAGTGCACTGCTATACAACAACCCTGATCATCGTAGCCGAGGTGGGAGAAAAAACTGCGGAGCGGCTGCTGCTACACAGATTTCTGCAAGTTTTAATTACTCTCCTCCAGAACAAGCTGGATCCCGCTGTGCTGTGTGAACACCGAGAGGTGCAGCTTCCCATCGGAAACTGCACCAGGCACACAGATTTCAGATCAATTTCAGACACTCCAAAGAATAAATATTTGCCTTTTAGACCAACACGGCAGCCTCTCAAGGATAAAGTCAGCGCTGGCAGGACTGGCTTAGCACCTAGATAAGAGATAATTTCCTTCCTCAGCATGAATCACCCCTCCGCTCTCTCTATTAGAGCCTCCTTCCAACGGCAAAGGAAATGAGAGAAACGAACCGACGGGAGTGAGTTGAACTGAAACACACAGCAAGGCGGGCAGCTCTCTGCCAACAGCGCGCGGAGGATTCTGCGCGAGTCCTTGACTCCTTCCCACTACAGGGCCCAACACGATTAAGTTTTTTAAGGCAGCATCATCAGTTACAATGCCATCAGAAAGGGCTTTTTTCAAACGCGATCTCTCTCAAGGAAAATTCAGGTCGGTGCTTTTCCCAGCCAGGAGGTAACTCCTGGTCCCCAGCCCTCATCCTGAGGATGGCATCTCCAGCCCCGGGACACCAGGAAGGTGCAAGTGGCAAAAAGGCATCGCTTGGATGTGAGATAAAAAATAAAGAAGCAGAAAGGCGAAGGTATGAGTCTGAAGGCAGAGCACAGCACACAACTCCCATTTCCCTACAATTCCCACTCAGCAGAAAGCACTCACAGACCTCCACACCCACCCAGCCCTCGTCGTCGCCCATTAGGGAACGCCAACCAGCAGCCAGCCCCCGGCCACCCCGCTCTCGCCCCAGGATGTCCCCCAGCCAGCAGGCTGGAGAGGCCTTGCAGAAATTCCCACTGGTATCCAGTTTCAAGGGGCTCTAACTCGGTGGCAGAAATCTGGCCCGTGGGTTGCTATCCCAGAAAGGGGCTGGGATTCAAGGGGGAGAAGGAGCCTCCGACACGACTTGGGGCTTACTGAGCACGTGGCAGACAGCCAGATGAATTCCAGGTCAGTGCTAGGGAAGAGATGCTGTGGGATTTCCAGCTCAGACTGCAGGTCTGGCCACGGAGCTGCCCTGTGAGTAACGGGCAATGGCAGGAACTCCCCAGGCTGGTTCACCACGGCGGCCACCAGATGCGATGCACCCTGAGCTACAGAGCCATTTATCAGCAAGGAATCTGGGCTGGCCCTCCCACTCCTCAGACAGGGAAGGGGACGGATTTGCAAACCCATCTTTCGGAATTGCTGAGCTCCTGCCGAGCCCAAATGGAAGAGCACCCACAGACACCCATCAGCAGGCTGCGGGGGAACGGGGGTCATCAGCAACTAACACCCTTCGACAAGGCGGCACAGATCTGGGAGTAAGACCAAGCAGCACGCTTTCAACTCATTTCAAACAAAAGGAAATGCTGCCAGTCCTCACTGCTTGCTTACAGGTACTTAACACCCTCACAGCAGCTCTGGGCAGCTGCTCAGGACCCAGACCAGGGTCTGGGGCTGCAGAGGCATTAAGGGAAGCGCAGTGCTTACTGCAACAGAATCACATCTTCAGTGGTTACAGCAACGCATTTCTGACCTTTGCAGTCGCAAAGAATAACGCCAAACATCTCAGACTAGCAAGAAGTACCAAAACAATTTTTGGAGACAACACTTGAGGAGCTATCAGCTATTAAAAGCATCACTGGGTAGGTGCCAGCGCTCCCTGACTGCCGTCCCAACACCGAGGGGCTCTGCTGGAGCTGTCACCACGCGGCTTTGCACAAATGTCTGCGCTGGAGACGGTCTGCTCACACCAGGACCCAGCCCAGGAGGCTCTAAGAGCACGGCTGACAAAGCCTGCAGCCCAGAAATGAGCTCTTCTGCAAGTGGCCTTGGCCCGGGCACGTGTCTCGCTCTGGCACGCAGCTCCTGCAGCCCAACTGCTGCCTGCAGCCCCGTGCCACGGCTCCCAGAGAAAGGCAGGGGCACACGCAGAGCCCTTCCAAAGGGCTCCCCAACAGCCACTGCTGCGGGACCCTGAAGCATTTTGCTTCCTAACCGAGCACCATCTGAACAGCTCACGTGTCCGCTGCGCCAATCTCTCCATGGAAAGACAGCTTACAGCCGTGGTTGTTGCTGCTTCGAGGTGCAGTGCCACACAAATATATCCTTTCCACCTGCAGGACAGGGATGGTTTCCTGCTGTCACACACGGACAGACTCAGATTATGCTGATTCGGCGCGGTTTGACCAAGTCCACCCAGCAGTATCAGCACCAACAGGTGAGGACCTGGGACTTCAGAGGTGCCAGTCCTGTGCTCAGACTTTTTTACGGCCCTGCCCACCGATGCAATTGCATTAATGGAATTAAAATGTGTACATTTAATTACTGGTAGTTTCTTTGTAACGCCTGATAAACCGACCCAAGAAAAAAGTCACATTAATCCGTAACTCCTAGCTGTTGTCTGCTAGAACACCACCTCAAGGTCCTGGTACAAGGCTGGTACTGGGCTCTGGAGGAACCCCCAGGGCAAGGTGTCCCAGTGATTATTTCTTGGCCTCTCCCCACAGCATCAGAGGGGGACAGAAGCTGTTTCTGACTTAACCAGGGTGGAAGCTCAGCAGCACAAGGCTCCCTTCTCCCTAGACAAGCCCAGCCAGCAATTCCTCAGCATGAAACCCTCCTATCTCTTCAACCATTAACAGAAACCCTAGTAAGAGATGGAAGAAAGCACAGGATGATGTGACTGCAGGAATTCAGCAGTGACGAGGAGCAAGCTAGTTTAAGACAGCAAACATCACATTGATGTCAGTATCATCCTTAAAAGCCACACAACTGAACAGCACAAGCCAACACCACAGCTGCAATGCATCCAACTACAGCTACCTGCCCAAATGAGAGCTGTTTGCCCCTGGTGGCAATGGCCACATCACCCACATGTTCCGCCGTGCTGGAGGTGTCGTGCAGGACAAGCTTTGGTCCACGGCCCAGCAGTAAGCAAGGAGCACCAGGGCAGGGGAAGGCAGCAGAACTCTTCCATTCCCAGCCATCTCCAAACAGGATCAAGCTCCTCCAGACGTTCCCAGCTTCCATCTCCTCTGACTCCCGTCCCCAAACCTTCTTGTCCTCTCTCCCAGTGACCACCGCAGTGTCACCATGCAGAGCTCCACTGCTGGAGAAGCAGAGCCATCTCTCACAGATAAATGGAAGAGTTTGTACCTCACAGGTTCATCTGCACAGCAGTGACACTCCAGCAGCTCTGCTGCCAACAGAGCTCCGTTGTTTAGGGTGTGATAAACCAGCACGTCAGCGCCGATGCGAGTGCCCCCATTTATTTCCCTCCACTGGTGAGGAGGTAGAGTTAGGCCTGAAGGGTGGAATTAGATACATTGGCAAAAATATGCTTTTGGAGATAAGCTGCATCCGAAGCAGGAGCTCTTAAAGACACCACAAGTTGTACAGACACGGGGCACCTCGTGCAAACACAGCTTCTCCTGCTGCTGCTTGGAAGGAACTCCACCACCACCACCACCCAGGAGCGTTTTTCTCACTGCTGGATACACGCAGCTCTGCTGGAGCAATTGTCACTGTCACACACCACGCTCTGTCCTCCCCCAGCAGCCCTGCAGGGCAGGGTGCGTGCCCTGGCCCAGGTGCTCCCATCCTGCTGCTGGTGCTGACTCCTGCAAGCAATCTCACCCACAGCCGTGCTGGGCAGCATCAGTCCGACCTTCTCACTTGAGCCACGGACTAAGGAGAGGCTGAAGCTGGAAGAAACCACGAGTGATGAACGCTACAGCTCCTACCCACACATGGACGCTGTGCTGATGAGCTACACCTGTGGATCTGGAGGGTTCCACACCTGGGACACACCTGGCACGTTCGGCCCGGGGACCCGATGCACAGGGCAGAAGGAGGCAACCACAGGTGTTAAAGTGGGGTCCTGTGGGAGCACAGCTGGAGCCACGCTCCACTTTGCACCACTGAGACTGCTCCGAACAAAGAGAAGGGAAAGCACGGCACAGGGCTTTGCTGTGTGGGTCACAGTGCTGCAATAAGCCCAGAAATTCCACAGAAAGGCTCTCTGCTTTCTTGCATTAATTTTTATTATTAAGATATAAAAATCCTACCAAGCCTCAACTTTGAAATGAAACAAACAATCCTGCAACACAACCAACTTCCCACATTCCTCCAGCGAGAACTTGCACCTTGGGCAGCGATTTCACAGTCGGGACCGAACCGCTCCCCGCACCACGAGCTCTTTACAAACCCACACAGGAATCGCACCAGAAGTGGGAAGCCAAGGGAAGAGGCCAGGCAAGGGATGAAGTGTAAGGCAGGGAAGGGCCGGGAGGTTTTAGGGGATGGGGGCTGAGCAGCGCACTCAGCAGCCCAGAACGGAGCAGAGCCGGGATGTGGTTCCTCCTCCAGGACTCGGCCCGGCTCCGGGCTGAGGTCACAGCACAGCTCCATCTCACCATGCCAGACCTGTGCCGTGGGCACACCACAGCCAAGTTTCCAGCCCTGATCGCTGGGGCAGCTGCAGAGCAGAGCACGGTGAGGCTGCTGGGAGCACGGTGGGTTCGGGCCCAGGCACCAGCCCGTCCCTGGAAGCACAGCGTGAGGCTGTCTGCTGGAACAGAACACCTCCAGTGGGGAACAAAACCACCGAGTTTACCTTTCAGTTGCACGCACGTGTTTAATTCTATTCCGGGTGCGTTTTTAATTGCTCGGGCAGTTCTTAGAGAGTAAAACACTCGATCTAGAACATGTGTTCTGGATTATTTTTCACGTATTACTTCATTAATCCAAAAAAGTTTATTCTCTTTTCCCCCAAAGGGAAAGGAAAAGCCTTCGGAGAATAAACCCCGCGAGCAGCAATAAAAGTTCTCTTCCCATCGGAACGTGCATCCTCCGCTCCGCTCCGCACCCGGAGCGGTTCTGCCCACGACCCGGCCCAGGACGCGGAACCGGGGCTGAGCA
>WBMW01002207.1:2356934-2402377 GCA_013396635.1 Penelope pileata
GCCCGGCCCGGCGGCGGCGGCGGCGCCCACGGCAGCGGGAGGCGGCGGGGCCTGGGCGGGCCGTGCCGCGCCGAGACAAAGGAGAAGGGCTCCACAGCGGCCTGGGAGCTCCCCGCGGCCGCGGGCACCGCGCTCCGGGGGGCTGCGGCCGGGGGATGAGCGCTGCTGGCCCCCCTGGAGCCCTTCCCGGCCCTGCTCCGCGGGGTGAGGTGTCCTGCCCTCCCCCGTGTGTGTGCTGGGACAGCAGCACCCAAACAGCCACCGCCCAACCGCGGCCACCGCCCGAACACAGCTGCCCTCCTCGAAATCGCAGCACCCGGGGTCAAGGGGTACAGGCCTGGATGCGAGCACTGAGAATTACATTTCCCATTGGATGTATGGGCCTGCTTTCAGGGGAAGTCCCGATCCCATTCAAGTTGTGAGGGTTTTGCCTCTGGCTCCTACGCCCACGCCGTAGAATTAAACACGAGATTAAATATTTGCATGTGCTGAGCAACCAAGAAGCCACAAGGCAGCACAGCCAATGGTCTTTGCATCAGTTTTGCCAAACGAGTTCCAGCTCCGCTCCCCAGCCCAAAGCACCGCGTGGCCCCGCAGCAGCACGGCCCATGGCTCTGCTCTGCGTAACAAAGTTCAGCCAAACTTCACCACAGCCACAGGCAGCTGCTGATAAAGCCAAGGGAATCACGTAACGATGTCCCTTCCTCCTCGTGAAGCCCTTACATCTCCATCCCTGGGTTGTGCTCCTGTCCTCCTGACAGCCAGCACATTATAGGCGATGGTGCTGTCCCAGCGCCGTGCCAGGAGCCAGGCACCACGCAGCATCCCTCGGTCAGCTTGGCGTCTCCTCGGGTTTCTCTTCCCCCATTGTGTTTGCACACAAGGCAGAGCAGGAGCAGATGAAAGCCCAGGCACGATAGGCATGTGCCTAAGGCCCTGGCTTTCCGAATCACACGGTTGGAGCAGGATCCAATGTTTTCTGGAGGAGAGGGGAAAGGGGGGATGCACTTCTCGCTAGAGGCCTACAGAGAGCTTTTAGGTAGGGAGGAAGGGTCAGCGACACGCTCACAGCCACGCTGGTGGGCCCAGGAGGGCAGCTAACACCAGGAAGCACCTGACCATGGGCAGACCCAGCCTCAGACTCGCACACAACCCAGCTCCAACCTGCGGCTCCGCAATCCAAATGGGAGAAAACACCACGTGGGACGCCCCCAAAGCCAATCCACCAGTCACACCATGGTGAAGCTTCATTCACTGTAAATAATTCTTGACAGAGCCCACTGTATCCCTTCACCCACAACACGTCGGCAATGGCTGGTCAGCCCCAACGCAGTGAGCCGCGCTCCTTGGCCACACTCTGCCCCTTCCAGCAGCACAGCTGGCAAACAGACTGCAATGCCCTGGCACTGCCCAGAGCTGTGGGTGCCCATCCCTGGAGGTGCCCAAGGCCATGGATGGGCCCTGGGCAGCTGAGCTGGGGGGCACCCAGCTGGAAATGGCTTTGAGGTCCCTTCCAACCCAACCGTGCTGGGATTCTATGACCAGGTCTCATTACGAGGGAGATGCACACACCAAGAAGATGAGAGGGATTTTCAGATGCTGAGTAAACTCTGTAGAGCTGGTGTTTAAAAAAATATTGCAGAGGATATGATATAAACTAGCAAATTGGGAATCACTGGGGGGAGAAAACAACACAATGAAATGAACTTTTCTGATTGTAATTGCTCTCTGAAAATCTCATCTTGTACAAGAGCAGCTAACCACTCACAGATATATTTAATACCTGGGAAGAACTATTAAGAGAGCATTCTCCAGCATGATCCTTTCCGCTCGTCTACACCGGAGAACACTAAATTACAACAACAAGCAGTGAGCAACCCTTGCACGAGCAGCTCTAGCAGCGCACATCGATGGTCCTGGCAGAGCTACAGCAGCTCAGGAAGCAGAACAAGCACCGACCCCAGCCATGCCTGCATCAGAGCAACTGTCCACACCGCAGCCCTGTGTGATGCAACTTGTGTGATCGAGGTAATAAATAACATCCTTAATGGAACCGCTGAACTAGCTGTAGTGAGAACTGCATGCAACAGCGAGCGCTTTCTGTTGGGAGCTGCTGGCGCTGATTGCACCTCACCTGAAGTCATATAGAAGTCACATCAATATCATAATCTTCTCCACAGAAACCAATTACGTTGTCACAAACTGAGACAATAACCTCAAGCGAAGAATAAGCAGCAGGAGCAGATGAGTGCCAAAGAACCGGATTTTATTCTCATGCAAATATTCTTAAGTAGTAAAACCAAGATGGGGGGAACAAGCCTACAACCCCTGCACTCTGGCACTTGCTCTTGAGTTCTCCAGGACCAACAGATCTCAGCTGCTGTGGTCAGTACTGACCAGAGTCCGTGGTTCCAGATCACACAGTGGAGCTCATCACAGAATCACAGAACATCCAAAGTTGGAAAAGACCTACAAGGATCATCAATGATTCATGATTCTGTGATTCTCGATTTGAGGCGAAAAAATTTGATGTGGTACAAACACACCTTTGAGTTAACTTTCCCTAGAAGCTTCTACAGTGTTGCGTTTTGCTGATATTACCAAAAAATATTTAAGCGGAAACAATTTGGAAAAAAACATCAAAATTGGCTTATACGCAAGTTCTTGGAAAAAGATGTGAATTGAGCTTCTGCTGCCTTCTGTAGGCCAGTGCTTATGTTTTGAAAAGCAAACCCATGGAGGTGTTTATGAGCCATATCTCTTGTCCTGTATCAGAGCAAGGCAGTTACCCAACAGCTTTCTAAGGATCGTTGTTTTGGTGCAGGTGTCCATTCCCATGAAATGACTGTTGGATCAGGGCAAGCTTCACAACGCTTTTCTCAAGACTTCTGGCCAATATTTCAGTCATCCTCAACACTGTCATTCTGGCAACCTTCTTTCTGTCTTCACATAGCCACCCAGTGCCATCACCTTACCTTTCCTATTTCTTCTACGTGAACTATGACATTAAGAGTAGTCACCTGATGCACCATCACAATCTCTTTAATAAACTGCCTGATTGATCAATCAACCTTGGATCAAATAAAGCAACTCAGGATGGAACAACACACTGATCTGTTCCTCTGTATAATGTCCATTCCAAACACCCAAGACACTGGAAGCAGAGAAGGGAAGAGCTGTACAACTCTTGAGGGCCAACAGCCTTGAAGCTATCACAGTGTAGCAGAGGAGCAGCAGATACAAAATCGAGGGCCCAGGCAGAATCTGGTAACTCACTCCATCTTTCTCAGAAGCCTTATTAAAAAAAAAAAAAAAAGCCACCATGTCACCTTAAAAATATAAGATCCCAGAAAGCACACTGAGATATCAAGTTCACCTGCCATGTAAGTAAAAATCACCGTATTTGGGGAATGTACTGACACATCGCTGAGGTCTCCCACCTTCACAGCATCAGATGTGTGGAAATAGGGAGGCACCAACAAACTCAGCAGCTCCTGAGATCTGGAGGTGTGGATCCCCTCTACGGGAAGAGCCATGGCTCCATGGGAACCACCTGCTGGGAAACGAGGGAAATCCTGCCACGCTTCCTTCTCCCACGAAGCCCTCCTAGCATGGAGGGTTCCCACAGCACAGCTCATCTCCAAGAGCCATTTTCTGCCAGAAAATGCAAGAAACTAGTGAAGTAGGCTCCGAGGAAGATAAGAAATGACTGCCACGCTGTGGAGGAACATGCAAATGGCTGTGGCTGCTAGCTAAAAGAGTGGATTAACCAGAATCAGTAACCTGCTCTCCTTGGAGTGGCTCGGTGCACTCTGACACACAGCACCCAAGGCTCTTGCTGAGACAGTTGTGTCCAATGTCTGGCAGCAGCTTTCACATCTAGAGACCAAACCCAAACAGTGAGAGGCAAACAAACCCTGCGCTGAGATGTAAGCAAAGAAAGAGCTGAAGGACAGTTTTCCTCCTGAGAGTGCAGGTGCTCAGCTGTCACCTACAGGCCTGATTGGGATTTGTAGGGAAACATCCAGGACAAAAACAAGCAAAACACGCTAGGCCAAGAGGCAAAGCTGCTCAGCTTTCAGACCTTCCCCACTTGTGTTAGATTTGCTAATTTTCAAAAAGGAGAGCACTTCTCTGCCTCGAATCTGGTCTACTAGTG
The DNA here is from genome assembly GCA_013396635.1 of Penelope pileata. Classification (NCBI taxonomy): domain Eukaryota; kingdom Metazoa; phylum Chordata; class Aves; order Galliformes; family Cracidae; genus Penelope; species Penelope pileata. Next base: position 2,361,094 of record WBMW01002207.1, read on the forward strand.
CCTGCAGGAAAGTCATGAAGTTGAAACAAGACCTCGTTTATATTCTCAGCAGACTTTAATTTCAGTGTGCTATGGAACTAAAAGGAAGCCATCTTCTCAGGGACAGAACATACAATTCAATTTTGTTCTGAGAAGTGCGTGCAGGATTAATGTCCATAATTGCGCAGCACGTTCTGTGGAATGACAAACGCCCTCCACACTGCTCTGCCAACGTGCTTCGATCCAGAAACAAAACCACTAAATCTCAGACACGTAGCTTAGAGCTTGAATGGTTTTCATGTCGGGCTTGGGGAGAACACAAGGATGCTCAATACTTAAAAGGACCCAAATTGTGGATTTTTTTTTGGTTTTGTTGGCCAACTAAGGAATGAACGTAGTCAGGCTCCTGGTGATAGAATTTGAGATCCATCAACTCAGTTCACATCCAGTACATTCAAAAAAGGTCTCACGACTAAAGTAGTTTTCATCAGCACTTTCACTGTCACAAAATGAAGAGAAAGCAGCTACCTTGAAAAATGGCAGTCAAGACCTTAGTTGGAAAAATTCATGTTACTGAATATTCCTGCGTACGTTGGAAGAATGACAATGGGGAAGAACACATAAATCTTCCAGTACGATAGTTTGAGACCAACAGTTTGAAAAAAGAGATGTCTGCTCATTTTTTCCAATCTGTTCAAATTTCTACTCTGAGCCAAAATGGCTCTAATTTACCTGTTTGATGTATTAATCACATAAAGGCATCGGTCAAATTTCAAAGCAAGTGGCTGAGACTTGATAAGAAGAGAAAATATTAAGTCAAAGATGGAAGATTAAGAAGGTGCTCATTCAAGTCCTTGCTATTTATAATTACTCCCTGAAGGGACACAATATTTCAAGTACAGCCTCTCGAGGCGAGAAATAATCTGTCAAGTCACCAGGCAAAGCTTTTAGGAGAACACTGAGGCATCACGCAGTGAAGCTATCCGGGCACGTTCTGGGTGATACACACACACCAAACCCTGAAACTCCTCTGGCCTGCGTGGAGTTATGGCAGAAATCAATTTGTCTCAAGAACTCATGTTTGTAAGAAACCAAAGCAGTGCTCAGAAAAACAAACAAGGCAGGCAAGGCAGCGTCAGCAACTCTTACTCCTTTGCACAGTACCTGAAGAAGACTTCAGCTCCCAAATTTGTGCAGTTAGCAGGGAAAGGGCTCAGCCCTGTATGTGTACAGCTGCTGTGGGAAGGCCCCTTAAAATAAAAAATCCCCCAAACCTCAGCTAGGAGGTTTTGTTTCTTAATGGATTTGTCAGGAGCCAGAACTGGGGCACCTGCCTGAGTACATTTCAGCCCTCTCCTACCATATAGCAACTACGATCCCTACAGCCTCCAAGAACCAAAATTACTCAAAATTAATTAAAGCACTTATTCCAATCAAAATTGAAATTGGTAAAAACAAATGTAAATTCATTTTTATCTTGATTTTATTTTGTACTTATTTTCTTTTATTAGAAAATTATATTATAAATTGTTATCTGGTAATTATCAAGAATGGTCTGATTTGCAATAGATGATGAACTTTATAATCAGAGCTCTTTTATCAACAAAAAGGATTCCTAACACACAGGTACTTGCACAGGCAAATCTCACAGACTCTGGGCATTTCTAACTGCTGTTGACACCAAGCAGAGGTCAGGCAGTGCTGGGTGAGATCACTTCCAACACCGTTAAGCTGCCTGGCAAGGACAAACCGTGACAGTCTGAATCCCTTTTCCTGTGGCATTTGAATGACTGATGTAAAACTTGATTTGAATCGCAACCAGAAAATACAAACTCCAACAAACTACACAGAATTCTTGTGGTGTCTGCCTTTTTTCTTCTCCTTCCTAGTTATTTTCCTGCACTAGAAAGACGGAATTTTTACTTTCCAAATGCTTGCTTGCCACAGGAAGCAGCACCCTGAATGGATCTCCAGCACTGGCCTGTCCTAGGGCATTTGGCACAGGTTTCCCACTGCTGCTACAAGGAATGCGGCCTTCCTGCTGCTAGCCCCTGGGCAGGCTCCTGGGACTGATGCTGTTTTGATGTTGAGCCATTTATACGTGCTCAGATCTGCTTCAGACACCGCTCAGGTTAAAGCACTAATTGCTGTAACGAGCACCTCGCTGCTCTGGGTGGAGCTGGCCTAGCAGTAGCTATGGTAGGAATTCTTAGTAAGCAAGCAAGTAAAAACTGGAAGTATTGATTCAAAGGTTTTCGGGAATGTTCTTTATCCACCTAGCAACTCTTGCTCTGAATTTAAAGGAAATCAGATGTAAAATGATGCTCAACACCCCTAAAAAAAATCACTGGGGTGCTAACCACAGCTAAGATCTTTTCCAAGTAAGTTTATCAAATCTCAAATTGATGCTTTTTTCTATTTTCTGCATACATCCACTGATTCTTAATCCCTTTACTTACTATTTCTGACATTTGATCCAATGCATGAGGTTGCATGTACGTTCATAAAACTGGAGCCTTCTATTTTTAGGAACTGGTAGATCTTCTTCCCTTCCCAGCATTATTAATGTAAAATACCAAGAGGAAAGTTTCCTTGCTGGAAAATGGCAGCAGACACATCCCTACGGGCCTTTATGGGCTCTAGATCTGGAGAGACTGACTTCAATCACTGCCTTTTACTAGTTAAAATACAAGTTCTGTCTAAGAATCTAACATCCTTTTCATCACTGTTGTCTGCTTTTTTTGTGTATGGTGTTTAGTTAAGACTATGAACAATGATCAGAGAGACCTTCTTTCCAGGCTAAATTTATGGTATGTTTCTACTCACTTGTCCTCATGCCAACATTGCTCAGTAACTTCAATAGCTCTTCCCCTCCCTGGTATATGTGCTCCCTGAAGTACTTACACACAATCATCTCCCCTTTCAGCTTTGTTGTGCCAGGCTAACAAGCCATGCTCTTCTTGCCTCCTCTCTTAACATCACATCTGGAATTCCATTTGTGGTCCTGGAGTGCCATATCTGCCCTCATCTCAAAACCACTCATAATGGAACTAGAAGAGAGTGACAGATGGTCAGACACACGGTATGGCTTGTGTACCAGGAGAGACTGAAGGTACTCATGTTTCCCAGCTTGAGAGCAGAAAAAAGATGACTGAGAAGGAGTAGCAGGGACATAACAAAAACACTGACAGCACAGAGATGGCCAACAGGACACCTCACTCCAGTTTCTCAAACTTCATGATGCAGGAGCACGGAGAGTATTTCTAACATGGAGGAATGGATCTAAAACAACAAAAGGAAACTGTGGGGTCACTGCTGCAGGATGCTACAGATATCAGAAAGATCACCAGGTTCCACAAATTAGGAGGTAAATTCTCAGGAAAAAAAAAAAACATGCCAAGGGACAACAAACACAAAGCTGACGATACAATCTTCTAGCTAAACTGTGAAGTTAAGCAAAGGAAAGATTGCTCTACATCTGCTCTGTTTTTACAACTCTTCTAATAGCTGAGACTGGATGGGACCCAGCCGAGGCTGTGTGACCAGTTCAGTGCTTCCTCAGCCCCACTAACCAGCCACCTGTTTTCCTTCTTTTGGATTAATTCTTACAGGTTAATCCATCTTTGCCAGAATTCTGTATGTCTACAATTCTGCAAAAACACTTCTATTAAAAATAATGGGTTACAATATAAATTGCTGTAAGACAGAGCTTGCTCATGAATGGAACTGGGTGCTGAGGTTGCCCACGATGATAGCACAGTGCAGTCTGTAACCCAGAAGTTCCCTTCCAGCCCTGTGCTCACCCCCCAAAACCACAGAACAACAGGAAGAAAACAGCCTAGGACGTAATAGTTATCACTGTTTCCTCCTGATCCTCATGCATATAGTTATGAACATTATTTAACATTACCAATTGCAGGAAAAGGTGTTTCTGTAAAAACCAATCCAATTAAAATTTCAGTTTGTGGCGTTTACTGATGTCTTCCTTTAAACAGGGACATTACCATCGCCCTATGATGCTTTTCAAGTACCTTCTCTTAAAATCAACAAGTAAAAATTACATGGAAAAAGTGCATGATCACCTCTTCCAGTATGGTTAAGCAGCCACTGAAAGTTACAGCTTCAGCTCCTGCTCCCAGCCATGCTGTACAGACCTGCACACTTGCTATCACGACAAATGCAGTGGCTCCAGGTTTATGCCAGGTAGAAGGGATGAGAATCCAGCTCAGGCTGCATTTCTAACTCTTCACAGAACAACAGAGTCCAAACACGTTTTACTTCTTTACAGCTGCTCTTCATAGACAGCTAAAGATCTTTATCACAATAAAAACAGAAGGCACTTCCACAGAGTGCAATTACGTGCTGCTGCAGCTGACTCCTGCCTTCCAGAAGTAGGAAATGGCTCAAAAAAATAAATGTTTCCTGCTTGGGCCATACTCTGTGGTCCTTTCACAAAACATTAGCCCTAATCTCTGTGCAGATTAAATGGGAAATCCAGTATTGGAGGGTTGAAAATCTTGAGAGTGGCCGTTAAGATGTGGTCTGATGGCAGCCCTCTGCACCAGGGATCACTGATGTATTTGGTGTAAACCAGGCCCTGCTCTCCTCCCACACCCTGCCAAAGTCCACATCCCAGGGATGGGGAAGGAGCTCATTTCTTACAGTTTGTTCTCACTCCCATAAGGTAAGAAATCAAAAATTCCAGGCAGCACATCCTATGGAGTTCTTCCTTCCAGACAGCAGATGTCATTGCAATAAAAACACAGACAGGGCTCAGCACAGGCAAGAACAACTTACAGTTGCACAAACCCCAACCAAGCACTGGGAACACCTCCACAGCTGCATGAGTGTCAGGGGAAACGTGCTGTGCAGGCTGCAGGTACACACGCCGTCAGCCAGGCAGAGGGCACGCGAGGATTCTCCTTCCTGATTCTGGGATGAGGAGTAAATCAGGATCATTGTGCACATCCTAGGGTCCCTGGCGAAGCCAAGCACCTTGTTAAATGAGTCCTTATCAGACAGGCTTCTTCTGAAAATGGACTTCTGAAACTTCTCTTACCGTACAGCTGAAAAAAGGGCAGATTTCTGCTTCCAAAATTTTGCAAAAAAGTCACCGAGCTGAGTAAGATCCAGAAGAGGTGCCTACGAACCACGCACTATTCCCTATTACCACAAAATAATAACAATACACATGCTTCGCTACAAAGCTTTCTGCTGAAGGTTTCACAGACTTTCATGAACATTAATTTCACTTCTCAGCCTCTCGGGATGGGGAGCAGCATCCTCTGACACGGGAGGTGCCACGGGCCCCACGCGACCCCAGGCTGCAGCGGAGCCGGGAGCAGAAGGCAGAGCTCTGCCTCCCATTTTGTGCACCAACCATGGGATCATCCAGTGCTGCCTATTTATTATATCTCCTCACAAAAACATTTTCGATTGCTACTTCTGTTTCTTTTCTCAGTGAATAAATTTTTGGGGAGTGCTGCGGTAAAGCTGACAGCCCCAAACGCCTTCAGAGAGGACAGAGACGAGCGATGCGGCCCAACGGGGCACATGGATGGGACTCACAGGAGCTCAGTGCCTTGCCCATTGCCTTCTCTGCTGTGAACTGAGATGCAACGAGAGAGCACATGTTTCTTTCCTGAATCCTGGAACTTCACAGTCTCCAAACTGCTGCTGTGTGGCACAGAGCTGTTGGCACGTCACACCAACAACGCGTAAAAGAAACTGCGACTCAATTTTACATGGAAATATTATTTGCTGCTTCTAAAATCACCGGTTACTAAGGGCATATTCTTTCCAAAGCACATCAACATGAAATGAGGTTGTTCCCAGCTTGGGATATTCACCAGTTTAAGCCATTCTCTGTCCCTTCCTTCTTCGGGGATTTTTACTTTTCCAAGAGTCTTCCACCTCTGCTCTATGTTTTCCTCATTCCATCTCTTTCCAATCCTTGCTCCTCTCCTCATCCTCCTCTCTTGCTGTTTCCAGTCTCTTCCCCTCCTTTCTTTACAGTCATTTCCATTTTCTTTGAAATGTTTTGGCATTTAGTGCCGGCTTTATTCTTCCTTCTCCATCTGCTGCTCTTGTCTCTCTAAATCTCTTCTGGAGGCTTCTCTTGGGAGAAAGGAAGAGCCACGTTTTTCATTTACTGCCTCTTCTTCCTGAATTTCAGTTCTCTTAGGGACTGAATTGGACAATCCTCCCCTCCCCGGGGCTGGTGTCCCACTGCAGTGTCTTCTCACCACCCCACAGAAGCCAACACCTGGCTGCACCCTACCTGCCCCTCCCTTTACACACCAGCATCTCCAGAAAGGCACTGTGAACTCTTTGGCATTTCTCCTACGTACCAGGAGAGCAATACTACAGCAAGCAAATGCTGCTGTGTTACTCACCCACCTCATGCTCAGTGCTGGGGGAACCTTCCAGCCATGGGGACCTGCTCCACCAGCCACAATCCCATGTTAAAGGAAGTTTACCCCTCCCTAAAGGTTTTCTTCTCCATAAAATCTTCTGTTTCGTTATCAGGAGTACCAGGGAACAAAGGAGAGCTAATGAAGCTTAACCACTTACACCATCCCTTTGATACAGATTTCCCCTATGTTGTCTTTCTGACATATTTTAACGCGGGGCTCAAAGGCAGAACCCTAAGACCCCTCATCTTGGCCTGCTCCCGTGGTCTCTGCTCCCAGAGGAGGGAACCAGCTGGGACATGGAAGGTGAAACAGATATCTGGGCATTAGAATAGCCCAAAACCCAACAAATTCCTTGCACAAATCACTCAGCCCTATCTGCAGCGTGCCTTTCAGCTTCAGCCTAACACAAGTTGAATGCTGATTCATTAAAGCAAGTATGAAGTAAGAAGTCAAAGAACCTCTGTTCTATATCTCTATTTGCCAGCTTCAAGGTAAAGCCTGAATTTGTGGTAGTTTTCCTCTTATTTGTGTGATGTGTAGAATTGTTTGTTACTGTAACTTAGCACTGGGAAGGATGCTTTTAAAATTTCTGCTTTCAAAAAGGCTAATGGAAAATAAGCCCCAGCAAGTTAAAAACCCAAAACCTTGCAGCCAGCAAGATGGATTTTGCAACAAGAGATTTAAATCACAAAAAAGCCCAGAATCTGTTACAGTTGCAGTTATGTTGCCAATGCACAGAAATAAATACAAGAAATGAGCCATCTAAGGATTCCAAAACGAAGTGAACAGGAGCACGAACAAACAGCAAAGCTTCTAAAAACCTCAAAACATGAAGATCCTTACTGCTGCCACAGAACCCCAGCACAGTTTTGCTTTCAAGTCTCACACAGCAGCTCTCCTCTGCTCACAGAGATTCTGCTTTATTCCACGTTCAGAGCACACCTGGCTGATGGAGGAGCAGCAGCTATCGAAGCAGCACAGGGAAAATTTGGCCACCTACTCCTCTCACGGTTTTTAAACAAAATGTTGTTTAAAAAAATTGTTATTTTTGGTGACAATGTTTTAATCACAATGCATATTCCTATGGATCTACTGCATATTCCTATGGATCTACTGCATATTCCTATGGACCTATTACAATGTAAAAGGGAAACAAGTGTTTAGCAAGATAGAAATTCTCTGAACTGCACCCACCTAGAAGACACAAATCAACCAGAAGCAGCAACTCCTGCTCACTGTGCTCCACTCTCAAGTTTATGGCCTCCTGCTTCCCACCTGAAAGCAGCAAACTCCCATGGCTACGAGGGACTGCATGCAAAGCCCCAGCAAGGACACCAGCAAAGAGAGAACAGGGAGAGGAATTCACCAGCTCCTGATTTCAAAGTTCTGTACAATGATCCTAACAACAGATTTTCAGATAGGAGTCTGATTTAAGCTGACTGACCCTTTCAAGCATTTCTAGAGAAATTCTGTATTGCAAAACTAATCCAGTGAAAAACGACAGCAAAAATAGAAGTGGTGAGACATCTTCTAAATAAGCAAAGCTGCTTTTGCAGCATGCTGAATAACTGGAGTGTGGTAAATGTACCACTGTTATAAATAACATTCAGCCTTCTGACACTGGTCTTTAGTTAATTATTTCTAATTCTTCATAAGCATTAATGAAGCAAGCCCCAGTTCTGTGAAGTAAAAGAACTGCTCCCATGTATAGGAGGAAAAATGAAGGTGCAGGGACAGAAAACATCCCTCCAAAGTTGGAAGATGTACAGAAAACACAGGAGTCCTCACAACAGAAGACAAAAAACATCCTCACATCCAGGTCCAAGTATCTACTGAGTGACCAGTCTGTAGGATTTACACTGCATTGAAATTCCCACAGAATGTTGCATCAACATTTTCAAATTTAATTACGATTAGTGAATGATCAAGACATATCAAAGTTTCATACAGATAAGTGAGGCCCAAATAAATTCTTTTTTAAATGGAACCTACCTATTTCTCCCCACTGAAGTGCCTTTACGTTCAAATTCAACACATCAAGTCACTGGAAATAACTGTTCACATTAAAGTGCTGGCTGCTGCCAAGCATCACAGGGAACACTTTGCCAGATTACAGCTAAACAAACACCACGACCTGGCACAGCAATCAGTAGTAGGTAATCGTGTCTCATTACCTTTGGGGTCTTCTTGGGCCAGCTGACCACAGGGACACCCGAAATCGCAAGATTTTGGTCATCATCAGCATGTTCTTTCAGAATGTTCTGTTGTGAACGAAAAGGTCTGTATTAACCAGAGAAATATGCTTCCAACTCAGGAGTGCAGAGACTTACAGAACACAGTACCCCACCCTAAGAAGAAGAGTGACGTGCTCTCTGCTGACCTGGTACAGCCCTGCAAGTTAATTTTGCTTCACAACTTCCAAGTCACAATGAATCTCTCGCGTGCTGGTACGATGTAGAAGGTGCATTTTCTTACAAAAGAGCAAAACCAATCACAAATCACCTCAAGTATTATGGATTTCTTTAAGATTGGTGTCTCCAGAAGATCAGTGTTCTCTACCAATCTGGTACCAACGTCACCTTTCCCTGTAAACTCCAGCTCACTAAAACCCAAGCAACCACTGCAACCAACACCTTTTTTCCTACTCAAATCTTCAAAAGACCCAGGACGATCTCAATGCTACCACCGGTCATAAGCTGTGCAGTTCAGAGAAATCCTACAATGCTTGAATATTCGCCCACATCAAGATACAGAACCACGCACCTCAGCCTTTCACCTTCACGTGTGGCAACTTGAGAGCCCTGCCACTTCCACTGCCCTTCTTTCCACCCCGAAGGGCTGCTGCAATCCAATCCCCTTTATGGGATTGAGTCTGACGTTCGGTTTCCTGAGTATTCACTAAGAAACGATCCCACTTGGAATAGTACAGCATGAAAGGAAAAGATCGGTCTTCCCTGCCGCCCCCTCCAAATCCTCTGCGCTGATGAAATCTTACGTCCTAAAAATCTGACGAGTGGGCTGCGCTGGCTCACACAGCTCCTGCTGCTGTGACTCACTGCCATTCCCATACAACTCAACGCTGGGGTGGGGAGGAAGAACTCCTTTCAAGTGTACTCCATGGGGCAGCCGGGACGGCCCGTGCTCCCCGCGACTCCCTCTGTGCTTCCTAACCTGGCCACAAAGCTCTTCACATGGAGTGCAGGCTGCTGAAAAAGACAACCCAAAACAGAAAACAAGTCCAGAGGAGGATTCTGCTGAGCTGCTGAAAATAGAGGCCCAAATAAGTACTACCAGGTTAAGGGCAAAAAAAAAAATCTCCAATAGCACAGACAGAGACTCCAGGTTGGAAACTGCCTCCTAATAGAATTGAGGAGATCGCTCCAGACAACGAAAGTCAACGGCATTGCTCCCAATTACACCGACTCCTTGAAAAAAAGCTTAATTAGACAACGACAGGCACCAGGCCCTCTCAGTCCCCAGTGCTGAGCTTTAATAATTAGAAATTTCACACACTACACAAAGAGAGCCCGAAATACAGCAATTGTTTTTAACAGGAAATGCACTTGGCATTCCTCTGTAATCATCACCCGAAGCCGGGAATAAGATGGCACGCTGCAGCCGGACGAGCATCTCAACGCGGCTCTGCACGAGCAGCCCTGGGCATTCCCTCCCCAAAGCTCCGGCAACGCACTGGATTCTGCTCAACTGCCAGCCTGGCCTTACACTGGAGATGCTTTCCTACTGGAGGCCGCAGCACCATCACCCCAGTAAGGCCACCTTTGATGCTGGTGGTCCCATGACCAAAATAAGCAACCCCAGAAGGCAGCACAACACGCGGCACACAGCCAGCCCAATGGCCTTTGAGTGGAAGACCTCTCAACTTCGACATACAGATCAGTTATAGCAAATGAACTCCTGATGGAGCTGCACGGCTAAGTGAACACCTCTTTTCTCAGGTCTTTTTTGTATTGGGACAGTGATCACCCCATTACCTGTGACCACATTCTCAGAGTTACTTTTCCGTCCTAAAAATGAAGAGGCCTTTGTGTTGTAGCAAAGCCAAAACTCTCCAGAGCAAGAAGGCAGCTTGGGAATCATATAAACAAAGGACAAATGAATCCCTCTTTACTTTGTTACTCTTAAATCTGGAAGTCTGCAGGACAGAAAAGCTTAACATTTCCACTAAGGACTGTGAGAAACTCTGAGATCAATAGAAAGCAGAGTACGTTCCAGGAACTTGGCAGGATACTGCGGGTTTCTTGTTATCATGTGTGTCACGTGAAAATATTATCCAAGGAGAAACCTAAAACTGTGGCAGTTTATCATATCATCCAGCTGAAAACAATAGATGTCTCAGCAGCAGAACCTGAACCAAGCCACAGCTGCATGGACAAGTGTCAGATGTCAGCACACAACGGGCTGGATGGAGGCAGATTTCTGTTCACCTGCTAAAGAAGAATTTAAAAGAAACAAAAACCAGAGATAAAGAAGAGCATGGGGCTGCATTTAGCCAAACAACTCAAAGCTCATTCAGCACAAGGCTGCCTGATGCACTCAAAGGCTGTGGTGACAACAGCAGGTATGGAGGAAAGAAACTGGTTAAGTGTGTAAGCAATTGGCTTGGCCATTAGTTTCACAGGCACAGCAAGGAATGGCTGCCCTGAAATGCATGCAGTAAGGGGAGTTTTCTTCTGCCATCAGAATCAGAACGGGGTAAGATTTCTTGGCAAGAAAAAGTAAGAACATATTTCAGCAGATATCATCTGTCTTGCACAAGAATCTGCTGCTGCTGCCAAGGAGTTGCGGATATTTGACAAACTCTGTTCTGCAAACTGAGTTTCTTCTGCCCTAATGGACTTCCACAGTCCCTTTGAAAGAAGAGCAGCATTTTTGCTTTGAAGTGGGGAAGGTCTGTGGCATTTTAGGAGGCAGATCTCACAGTCCTCTTCCCCAACAGCAGCGAAGGAATTACCATCCTGCTCGCAGCGCAGCAGACACACTGTGTGCTGAAACCAGAGGCTGCATACGGACAAGCAGCACTGGCAGCGTTTCGTGTGGGATGCAGAGTGCTCACCTTTACCTGCCCTGTGATGTGGGCTGCAAACTGCAGCAAGGTGGTTACATTTCTGTTCTCTTCTTCATGCCTAAGTCCACCCCAACTGCATTTTAGCAGGCTGCCATGCCATGTGGCAGCTAAACACGAAGCGGAGAAGCCACACGATGAAACTCTTTCAAATCCCCAGGGTCACCATCTTAAGAATATTCCTCGGTTCTTTTTTTTTTTTTCCTCTTCCTCATCTGTTCACTGTAGGCACTTTTCTAACAGTTCAGCTGCTGCTTCATTCTTGAAAGACAAGGAGCAGTCCCTGCTGTGCTCTTCCATACCTCAGCTTCAGGGCACGTAGACACAGAACACGAGGAGGGACCGTGGGCTGTGTGTGCCTCCAGCAGGCAGCACCAACAGTGCCTGCTGCTGCTCACCCTGCTGCTCTCCTGCAGCGGGGCTCAGCTGAGCACCCGCAGGGAGGGGATGTTTTACCCGTGCAGCATTTCCCCTCACATTTGCTGCACACTCTTGCACAGAACCCAGCAGGAGACATTTGGATACAGACAATATTGCGTCTCCTCTGCTGATTGTGCAGATGCCATCTGCCAGGGAGCGAACGCTGCTGGCAGTAATCGCTGCTTGGAGGCCCCTGAGAAGCTCCTCTGGTGGTGAACACCAGGCTCATGGGACACAATTCCCATACAGCAGAGCTGCAGTCGACAGCTCTTTCATTTTTCGAGCTGAGGGAAGAACTGACCTTGTCCCAAAGTGAGGCCCATGCTATGCTCTGCCCATAGCCCTCCCTTGGACTGCAGCATTTATCATGATGATAAATGGGATCTCCATCTGCAGAGGCATCAGCAGGACACCTCTGGATTGCTGTGTCCCCACTAGATAGTCACAGTTAGTTAGGAGCTTAGACGACATGTAAGGAATTTACACAGGCTTAGATTAGGTTTTCACTCTCCCTTCTCATAAGGAAAATAAATTACTTGACTTCAGAGAGTCTCACCTACTTGGCACTGAAGAGCTGCATAAAGCTGGAGGTGTGTCTACCACAACGAGCAGCAATCCACCAACCCATCCCTTACTGCATCCTTGCCTCAGACAGGAAAGCATGAAGTGGTTCTGTGAGTTACCCTGAGCGGTTCTGTGACTTCCCATCACTGAGTAAAACAGTTTCCTTTCTCCAGCTGAACTATCCTTGTCCTGTTTTCTGTCTGATGATCTAAGAAAGGCACGAAGACCTGAATGTCGTACAGAAAAGTTCCTGAGTGTATTTCACTGAGAAGCAGAACTACTACAACAAACATGGTTTTATTTTCATCAAAACCTTGTTTAAGGCTTTCCAAGCAGAGCAAGAACTTTTAGACATTCTGTCAGAGCGTGTTCCTGCTATGCATTTGTTAAAAATAACTCCCAAGCTGAGTACTAACTGCTGCTTTTTATAGGCTGCCCCATTAATCCATCACGTGCGTGAAATTCAGGTTACCCACAAAACAAACCTGGAGAACACAGGTGACTGCAGTCACAGCATGGGTGATCTGCAGAGCTGTTCCTACAGATTCCTGCCTCCATTCAGTCACACCGATGGCTGGAGCTCTGGGGATTCCGAGGTAGAGTGCCAGGCTTCTGCTCGCTCCACTGCTATCGCTATCAGCAAAATCGCCACGTTATTTTCTGTTCAAGTTGGAAAACTGGTAGCAAAGTAAAAGGAAATACGATTTTGTGGTCAAGGAGATAAACACCACTCTGGATAAATGGACTGTATTTCTTTCTCAGCTGCTATGTCCCTATGTGACACATGGCAAACCTGTGACATCAGGTCTGCATAGGCAGCCAGAATTGTGTGCTGTCTCCTCCTCACACCTGGCTTGGGAACTGCATGCTAAGGATCAGAACTTCTGTCCTGCAGAAACGTTAAGCAGTTATGGTCTCAGTACCCTTTAAACCATCTTTTGCAAACATTGCTCTTAAATAACGCTGACTACCCTGAAAATCACAGCAGAGACACAAAACCTGTATCCAAAATTAGGGTCACTGCCATCTCAATCTCTTTGCACTTTGGTTCACTGCCTGAACCAAAGAACTCTCTGGACGAGAGCTCCTCAATCAATACTTGTGGAGCAGATGACTGCTGCATGATGAACATCACTGAGACCCCCAAGGGAACATCGGTACCACCATGTTCAGCTGAGGGCTGGAACAGCCCCACGTGCCCCAGGCACCCAACAGCACAGACAACAAAACCCCAACAGCTGCGTTCCACGCACCGAGCACTACAGCAACCCTGCAAGGACCGTTCTGTTAGAGGTCTGCTCAAGGGGCTGGATTCAGTACTCAGCAATTTTTCCAGCGGTCAGCTCTGTCCTGTGAAGGCAAAAGCCCTAAGCACGTACCGATACGCTTGGTTTTGGGTTTTTGAAGTCAGCGAACCTATAAAACAAACCTCACATTCCAGCACCACACGGATCACAAGCAGACAGGAGGCCCCACGTGTGGAAACCTGGAGCCCACTCCTGACTTGAAAGAAACCATAACTTAGGTAACCACTGACCCGAGCACAATTCACCCCAACTGCCCCAACTCCCCCAGCTCACCCATGCAGCTGTAGGGAGGGGTGTGGAGGAGGCAGACTGGATGGGGTTTAGTGTTGACTCTCAAAGTCTCTGAAAATTGAGGGCTGTATGTGAAACAGCTCTGTAAAAAGACAGGTAAGAAACAGTTCTCCAGCAGTTCTTCAGACACTGTTCAAGAAAATGTTTGTCAGTCAGCAGCCTTTTAGGAAGTCTTGCACTGCCTGATCAGTCACAGAGGCTCGCCAGCAGACAGAGGTGATTCCAGAAAACACAGCCCTGCAGCATGTATGTGATGTTTAGATGTGGTCATGGGCTCTTTAGCCAGCAGGGAACCATAAACATCCAGATGTTGGGCTACATCCTGATGGTTGCAGCGTGTGCTGGCACAGACAGAAGTTGAGATGTAGGCAATTTTCTGTGCAATTATCAAAGGAGATGGAATGTCAAGATCACAGCTCTGCCAAGAGGCACAAAATCACCTGGCAGATGCTCACTTAACACCAGCTACAGCACAGTGGCACTGAAAGAACATGAGTAGGATGTTTTTCTCAGTGTCCACTCAGAGTTCTCCATCTCTGTAGCTATTGAAGCCACTGCTCTGGAGCAGGCTAAGAGAGCATGACTCCCACGCGGCGCGTTAAACCAGGCTCACATATGGCATCTTGCTGTGCTCTACTGAGATTTCTTGCAGCACAGTGCAGCATGTCATCAGCAGAGCATGCACGATCAGACCCCGAACATCTGCAGCATGTGTCGTGTGGTGTGCCCAGCTCTGGGGTCTCAAGAAGGGGCAGTTTACTGGAATTGGAACTTGGTCTGTGCTTGAAGCATGGACAAGACATGGAAAAGACCATTCCTTCTCCTTCACCACAAATCCAATTCCTGCTCTTGAAGTTTAACAAGAAAAATACAGAGAGTATGTTGGTCTCAGCTTTACCTAAAAATATATTAATATGCTTGCTCCATACAATGTGTAAACAAGGCACAGAAAAGCTAACCAAGTAGTTCAAAGGGATGCTGCAGATCAGAGAAAGAAGCAGCAGTGCTGTGCTGGCCTTCAGGAGGAATCTATCCCCATGGCCAAGGAGGTTTACCACTTCCTACCTACTAAACAGATGTCCTGTCACTAGCGGGCATTCAATCCTCACACCATCTCCACACTGTACCAGTGGAGAATAATTACCAACCTATAGAGGGCAATGGAGGAAAAGAAAATGAAATAGGTAAGGAAAAAAAAAGAAAGAAAACGCAATGGAAAACATTAGACAATCTTCCACACTAAAATCACACATATTTTGTATGTGTGTATATACTCCAGGAAAAAGACCCAAAAGGGCAGAGTAACACTACAAATATAAACAGACTTCTTGAGGTATGTTTACGTATGGAACACATAACAAGTGCTGAACCACAAAAGGATGTGAAGTTTCAGTCCCTGAGCACAGCTGCAGCAGTCAGAAAGGGCTGCACTGCATCAGCCAAACCAGGCTGCAACCAGCAACCTCCCCCGTGCAAAGATGGCTCTTCCCAGAGGCACAACTTCCCTCTGCACGGCACAGCTGGCTGACAGGAGGGGGTCACCACACACAAGCTGTCCCCCCTCCACCGCAGAACTTGGCCTTCTGACCTCCTGCTGCCTGCTGTGCCCACAGAACACAGTTAGTGTGGGTCAGCAAGCTGTCACACTCACCTTCATGTCCTCCAGGAGAGCCTGCGGATCTTCAATGCCTTCTGGAACACACTTCTTGTTCTCTGGGAGAGATTCAAGCTTTTCCACCAGGGCTTTTAAACCCTTCAGTTCAAATTCTGTGAGGTGAGTCCATTTGGTTGAAACTTCTGTAGCTGGAGACCCCGTTGGTGTTTTGGGATAATCCGTGGGGGTCGTTGACTTCACACTGTCATCTGACTCATTAGACAAAGTTCTTTTTAGGTACCTCATTACTGTGGCTTTTTGTTTTCTCCCTGCACCCTCCTTCCCCTCTGAGTGTGTGCTGTTGGGTGAGGAGGAGCCATCCACCAGGGATTTGGAGTTCTTATCCAAGCTGTCATCCTTTTCCTCCCGGATATGGGCATCACAAGATTCTTCATCCATGTCTAACCACGAATCCGATGAATAGCTGTCTATGCTGCGTTTTCTTTTTGCATCTGAAAGTGAGAAAAAGAATGCTGAATCCTTACCCAATATCACTTACAGCTTAAACACTTCTATGACTGGGGCTAGGAGCTGCCTATTTAAAAGGGCACGGGATAATGCTTAGTAAATGACAGGAATAAGCTTTATTCAGCCTATTTCTTGTTGTTCTCTTTTTCTTTTTAATGCTGGGCTTTTTTTTTTTTTTAAATTAACATCTGCTCAGTTCAGATGCCTGGGAAACATTTAAGGGAAAAAATATGGCTCTCTTCAAAACTTCAATCTTCTGTGCCTTCAATTAAGAAGATGCAGAGCTCCTAAGTCACATACAATTAATTTTTCCACCAACCCAAAAGAGACCAGATTCAGTAACCTCACAGCTTTAAGATGAAAGTTAGCAAAGAAAGAAGAAGGGAAAAATCAAGGGAGAAAGCACGTTAAAATGCAGCACATCATCACTTTTAGAGGAGCTCTGCACAGAGTACTGAGAAGTTCATTTTGTGCTTTCTCTTTGCAAGCAGCCATTGGTCAAACAAGAACTACAGCTTGCAACTGCACGAATGCTCATTGCTCTTCAGAGACAGCGGATTACAGTTGTGCTTATTTCACAGACAAGTAGCCTAAACACACTGAGAAATGCAAGGACTGACAGAGTCACATGATGCTGTTTTTCTTAAGGCAGCCCCTGGTACAACCTAGGCACTTTTCAGGAACATTTAAATCCAAGTTTCTGAGTCTAAAGAACTATCAATCTTCGTTTTATCCTAGGTTTTCCCTAAAAATCCCCAGTTATTCAACTGTATGCAATCAAGCTATGAAACCAACACTGGAAATTAGCAGCCAAGGTTCTCCAGTGCACCAGTCTTTCCTTGTTTGGTGGAAACTATTTCCTTTACTAAGTGAACAACACTGAATGCAGGCTACCAACAGCAAGGATTTCTGTGGAAAATACAGAAAACACTGTTAACACCCAGTTCAGTCAGTGTGGATTTTAATACTGCCTGCAATGGGTATGAGCTCAAGCTGTAGACAAAAACACTCTGCAGAGGAAACGGAAGTCATACAGAAAAATGAGTGACCAATTAATGAAAAGTTTCTTTCACAGCTTTGCTTACGTATTTTCAGCAAGTCCAAATCCTGAGTGGCTTCACCCTTTGCACTGCAGTAGTTTTGGATTAGGACTACGCGAATCGTGCTTAAGGAAGGATTAAACGAACATTAAAGAAAAAGCTCAGCAGCTGTAACAGAGAGGCTCAAAACAACTGCTGAAGCCCAGTTCCAAGCTGGCACATCCATGCTCAGAGAGGAGCTCCTCATCTCTTGCGTCATCTCACAGAAATAGGTGCCACTTGTCAGCTAGGTAAAAGAGTTGTAGCAGGTGTAACAGCACAGCTGGTCGCTGCCAAATCCAGCTCCATGCATAGCATATGGGTGAGCTCCCTTCCCTGCATCCCTCCACTATAGCTTCACCATGAAGAAGTGGAGGTGGTGCCATGCAGCACCCCCCAGCAGCTCCTCCTCTCTGCTCTGTGCTAATAGAGCCCCATGCTTCTCTTGGAAAAATAAACAGGATTAGAAAATATCTTAACCAGAACACTTTAGCAACGCTAGGTTGTCCAACTTTTATTTGACTCTGGTTTTCCCTTTATCTGCAGTAGCTAGCACATGTACCCACCTCAAAGGGCTCTCTGATCAGCTTATGTCATTTTCCAGCTGAGGAAACAGATGCTTGGGAGAAAGAACGATTTGCTCATTGTCACGCATCAAATCTGGGGCAAAATCAGGAATCAGAATCCAGATTCTTGGATTCTTGGAACAGGCTGGAGCCTGATCTCTAAGCCTTGCCACCCTGGTGAGCTACTGGACAAGCACCTAGGTAGGAGGAGATGCCAGCAATAAAACAGAAGCAGGTGAGGGCAGATGCATGTCCCTGTGCTAACAGCACTGGTTCAGTGCCATCAACTGAAATTGGTGTAAATCTGTACAAAGAAAATGGTGTTTTTGTCCTCCTGTGCTGTGGCTCTGCTGAGCAGGAACTGATGGCTGGAACTGGGGCAAATCATGAGCACAGATAAGGCGTAAGGAAAGAGAGGGAGATCACAGTATGGAGGTGTGAATAATTTACTGCAAGTAATGCTCTGGTACTAAGAGAAAACAGCCTTCAAGAGAGTTCCACTTTTTGTCTCTTGCTGTAATCTACTGAAACAAAAGGCAAGAGAGGAGAGGAGCATCGTGGCATACCAAGGGCCCACTGCCACCAGAAGCAAGCACACACAGGGCCCAGCAGCTCAGCTCTGCCAGCTGTCATTGCTCCCCTGCTCCGCACAAACCAGGCACTGCTGGGCCAGCTACACCTGAGAAGGGATATCAGTAAGTATGCACACAAAAAATAATCCAAACCTAATGTCAAAATGAACCATCACCAGACAAGAGCCTGTCCTTTGCAAGGCTGACAGTGGCATGATGCCTGGCCCAACGTCACCCCTGGGGATAGGGCTTGCTAAGAACCTGGAGTGCAGCAGCCTGTTCTGGAGCACTGGAGGATTACAGGTCTGTTACACCATCAGATTAAGAGTGGGCTGCTTTCAAGAGACAACAGCTGTATGCTGTTGTTGCTAATTTAAAAAAAAAAAGAAATCCGAAGGGAATCAATAATGGATGGATAACTTCACAATGAGGAAGGTTCAATTTTATGTTTTCGAGTGTTTTGTTATAATGCAACATGCCATGATTTTTAGTTATTCATGTTAATGAAAACAGTGTCTGACTCAGAGCTACTACACTGTACAATTATGCCCGACATCAGTGCAATCTGCATTTACTTTCTCAAGAAGTGCATTTTAAGCACCGTACTACCAGAGCTCCACTGACTAGGGGTGATTTTTGCTTTATAAAGTCTCTCCATGCAAAAGAGCTCCTGCTAAGTGCAACTGTGGTTTCTCCTGAGCCCATGCCCCAGGCAACGCTGGCTGGAACTCCAGGGTCAGACTGGCTGGCCAGCACAGCCTCCCACCCAACTTGAAGACCTCCACCACTCCCCAGCCCAAAGGAAACAAAACCAGGCTACAGAACCAGCCAGTAGCATAACTCTGTGAGCAGGAGCAGTTGCACAGGCTTGACCATAGGACAAAGACAGAAATACTTTTTTTTTCCTCCCTCCTTATAGCAATTCACTTCCCTGTGGCTCTGGGCAAATCACTTAACTTTCCCCACAGGTATTGCCTTGGACAAGAAGGATAATTATACACAGTTTCTTTCCTTGCTGAAAAGTAACTTGCTGTATTACAGGACTTAAAAGATGGGGAGGACGGTGAGGTGTAATTATGAAATCTCTCTGAATTCTTTACAATAGAGCAATGTCTAATATCGACCTTGCCATTCCCAGCTTCAAACCCTGGCCCTGTGACTTGGGAGCAGCACTTCCTAGTGGTCTGCTAGAGACGTTTTCATCAACAGGAAAAAACATCCTGAGCACAGTGGAAACGCACTGCTGCATGGAGCACCCCACACAGAAATCACTCCGTGTAGCCCAGGACCTATCAACAAGCAGAGCTGTTCTGTCCCCTGAGGCAGAGGAAGAGAGAAACATGGCTCTTCACCAGGCTAGAGGGCAGATTTTCTTCATCCATCAGGCTTAACACACAGTTACAGCCATCCTGTTAAAATTTTTAGCAATGGGAATCTTAAAAGCTGCAGGCTACAGAGAAAGTGTATTTCTGATAGCTCAGTATCTTCTCCCAATTACTCTTTGTCAGCTCACTCTCAAGATCCATATCTCACTGAAGGTCAATTGTGCTTGAAAACATCCAGTACAGACTCACTCATAGTAAGGGTAAAAATAATGAAGACATATCCCCCCTGAAACACTGCATGTTCAAGTCCAGTTGGAAATCCAAAGAGAATCCCCTCCTGATTTCAGCTGGCAGATAAATGTTGCAGCTGAGAGGGGCAAGGGGAAGATAAAGGGGAGAGGAAGGGACTGTGTGCTTTTCCAGCAGCCTGTGATTTCTGTCGTGTCATCATTCCCCTGAGTGTCTGCCCTTCTGTGGAAGAGATCAGAAAAACAACTCTCACTGCCTAGGAGGCAATGGCCTGAAATCTCATTCTGGGCCCAAAGAACGGGGAAGGAAGCCTCAGTAGCCTTCCTCCAACATGTTTAGGAGGGCAGGCATCTTCATTCAGGGAGTGGGAACACTCAGGGTTTTACCTTAACGTCACCTACAATGACTGTTTGTTTGTTTGTATTATGAAGTTTCCTGAGTCCAAACATTCAGAAAACAGAAATATAAAGAACAATAAAAGCTGCCATAGTAGCATACAACTACCTTGACAGGGCTATCACAATACAATCACAGCAATAATTCCTGTTGAGTCAGCAATGTCTTGAAAGAGTCACCCTGAATCCAACAGCATTCTTGCCCAAGTAAATAAATACTGTGTAATGAAAATGTAACACAGGAGTCTAAAGATATCCTTAAAACACAAGAGGTTATGCACTCAGTTTCGTGTTCTCCGAAGATGTTCTCTGTCACTGCAGTAAACTCTACTTTCTCAAATGGGAGAAGTGGATCTCTGCTGGTTCAAGCAGAAATCACCACCTTGAGGGTCCAGAGACCACGGGCAGCATCCTGCGCTCTCTCTGGAGGATGCCCTCACCTCAGGGTCTCTGCTGCTCCTGAGATCCAGCAGGAGCACTCCAACAGAAGGTAGAGAAGAAAAGAAAGCAGCACAGCTCAAGGGTGGAAAAAACCCAAGCTCTAAAATCCAAAAGAAAAGTTACTAAGTAGACAGAACAAAGTACGTCAAGAAAATTATTTAAAAAAAAAATGGGGAAAAAATAAGCAGCATAAGAAACACTATGATTCTTCAAGAGAAATTTCTGAAAATGACTACAAGGATGTGCAGATCTTTTTCTGCAACCAAGGAGGACAGAAGACAATTAAATCTATTGAGGGGCCTGCAGGGAAGCTAAGTACTTTGTTTCATTACTCTTTAAGGAGAATGACAGGAAACTCTTCGTCAAGGGACGCTCTCCCATGGGAAATCAAGGCACTGCTTGCAGATAGAGAAATGTCCACGGAAGGGATGAGCATTTAACAATTTAAGGTTTTTAGCATTTCTGTAGAAAAGTTTCAAAATCAAAGCAGTGGGTTTTTGGAGTAATGACTTCATTTAGATCCTCCAGCCCACTGCTGGTGAATGACAGGGAGAGACAGATACCCCAGAACAAACAAGTGCAATTCAGGGATTAAAACTGATGGAGATTTACTTGAGTCAAGAGGCCGATTGCTGAGACCAGTTAAAAGAAAGACAAGCAAACATTTGAAACAGTATGGTTCAAGCAGAACAAAACAGCATAGCTTTGTAAAGGTAAACAATGTACCTTCACTGTTGTAGAGAATTTGATAAATGCCAAAGTGAAAGATCCAGTAGATCTGGGCTTTTGAACTGCAATTCCCAGCTAAATAATTATTTTAAGGTTAAGACTCTGCCAAGGAATAAGAAGCGAGTGTCTGACAAAGTATAAATCTGTCACTCCTGGAGAGAAAAGCCCTGGATGTCAATGTCAGAGATTTTATCAGCACGCTAATACCCTGAAGTCAGCAGACAGCAGGCAGGTAGAGGAACTCACGCTGACAGTGGATGCTACTTCAGGAAACTGGAAGAGGTGATCGGTTCAAGACAGCAAGGACAGCCCAGGGCCTGCCCAGCCCCGCACTCCCCAGCAGCAGCAGCCTTGCAGCAGGGCAGCGTGTGAAATCAGCCCAGCAGCCCTACTGATAACAAATGTATTCCATTTTGGGGAGGGTTCATTTTCAGCCAGGTTGCTGAACTGATTCAGCTTTTAGGGCAAGAGTTCACAAGCCACGTTCATAGAATCATCAAGGCTGGAAAAGATCTCTAAGATCACCTAGTCCATCGTTCATCTTAAGAGAGCAGCATGTTTCTTACATTAGCTTGAAATGGCCACAAAGCCATGCTGAATCAACAGGGCAACAGCTGAGAACAGCCACTTTCCAGCAGGCCAACAGCTGAAGCCACACGGGAGACATGAAGACCCAAATGATGTTGCCACCAAACCCTTTCCCAAACAGCTGGGGCTGGTTTTACTGATCACTGTGCAGTCGACACTCTTTGGTCTTCCAAAACAACTCTTTTCCCTCCAGACAATGGACTTCCATGGTTCCCAGTAAGCTTTTATATGATTGGAATACGTCTCAGGGAGTAACTGGACTGAGACATTTCATGGGAATCACCAAACCATTATCCGTAATTACTGAGCTGGGCTTGGATTCACACTGGTGATTTCGTTGGAAGAGGTCCCATCTCAATATCCTGAGCCATCCACTTTCTGTACCTAATTTGTTTTGAAATCACACCTCGGTGACCTGGCACCCCACCTTGCCAGCAGGAACAGCCTCTTTCCATGCCAGTGGTTCTGACAACAGGAGGTTGGTTCTTTATTTCCCAAGGAACGCAGTTACCAGAGTTCTGTCACTGCTTTTTTACAAAGCTGATCCAAGAGGCTAAATGTCCTTTGCTCTAGGATGATCTTATATAAAAATTCTTCCACATGGAGCTCCTGTTTTACTGTCCCTTCTGACCAGGGACTCACAAAGCAAAGACACAAAATGTGCAGCACTCAAGTTCCTAGGGACCCCAAGAAATTTCTCTGGCTGCTCTGTACGGCCTTTCAGGTCCCTCTGCCCCTACCTTCTGCAACCCCTTCTACTGAGAATTATGTTGTTAGGTGATCACCTCCCTCCACAGTCCAGAGCAGTTCCACACGGTCCAGGTTCACTCCAGTTGGCATCTCAGAGGGTGGGAAGCACAGAAATACTTCAGTCCTCCTCCACACTTATGTATCAGTTAAGATTTAGTTGGTGCTCCTGCTACTTTCAACCTTTCTGTGCTTCTAAGCAGGGAGGTAACATGCTCCACAGTCTTGTTCCAATAAAGGGAGGGGAAAAAAAAGGGCAGTTCAGAAAGCAACAACTGGAATTGAATCACATGGATGTGGAGCTCACAGCAGTGCCAAGGCAATGCCTCCCAGCTCCAGGCACACCAACCCAGCTCTGCTATGGTCCATTTTCAGCTGTTGTTGTGAAGGTTCCTGCGACCTCCCTGCACTTGGGTTATAGATCACGTAGATTTGTGTAGGTGTTCGCTTGGTTTTGTTATTCTCTGCAGCTGGAAGCCAGTCACCAAACAGAGAGAATTAAAGGCAAGATTAAAGAACAGAGAAAGAAGCCAGGTTTAGCGACCGTTCTGCATTCTGTGGAGGAGACAAGCTATAAAAGGGCTGAACATCCATCCCACCAGAGCACATTTGCAATGCACACATTTCTGGCTACTAAGGTACGCTGCCAAACACAGCAGTAAATCCTCAACTGTTTGGCAGACCATCTCAACACAAACAGTACTGAAACCAAGAAATAAATGCATCCAAAAATTATTTTGCTGGGATCCATTTGCTAAGGCACGCTCAGTAAATATCGCAGCAAGTTGACACTTCATGAAAACGCTCAAGAGTCAAAATCTCCCCACCTTAAAATAAAGAAACAGTTCCTTAGAATTTCCACAATTCTCCAATTTAATTCATGATCTTCTCTGCAGAAAACAAAGCAGCAACTAGCCTAGGGTGCTCGCATCGCTTCTGAACACGCAGTCAAAGGATTCACTCACCAATTAACATTGATTCTTTCTGGTACTCTTTGCTGAGGTGGCAGCGCTGGGTCACACAGGACACGTATCTCTCCAGAACATACCAGCACATTTCATAGTAGAAAGGATAACGGAATTTGGCATGCACCTGAAAGCAAGAGCGAGACGGTCAGTCCATGGGGAAGGGAAGTTTGCAGCACAAGGGCCAGTCATCATTCTCCTCGTGTTATCAAGAGCACAAACAGTGAGCAGGGGGAGGGGAGGGAGGGTGGGAGCCGCGGGAGCCGTACGCCTTCAGCATACAAAATGAGAGCCTGCCTGCCTGCCTGCCATGATAGCATCATTTCTTGGTTCACTAATTTGTATCCTCTTGGGGTGGTGGGAGAGGAAAGGGTTTGTGTTCTCGTGAAACCATGGAAGGGCTGGCCGGCCCCCAGGGCATTATTTACCTGCAGCATCAGCACTGGGTGCTCACACACAGATGTTAGTCACTAAAATTCAAGTCAAAATAAAAGTATTTTTTTTTCCTTTTTTCCTAAACACTGCCACATGATTTTTTTATCAAAATGGCAGCATTACCTAAAATGACTCAAGCAGGAAATGCATCTTTTTCAATTACCATCTTCCCAACCATTTGATTAAACAAATGAACAAACACAAATTCTTGATTATTGGTAAATACACATTAACAGTAAAAAAAAAATCTGTCCTGTGGTTAACACTTAACATTTTGGCAGCAAGTTAACTTTTGCCACAACCAAAGCAGAAAGCAGGATTTTAACAAAAGCCTCTCGAGCTGCACGCTTCTTCCATCTCAGACCTGTTGTTCACACACAAGCAGCTTATTCTCCAACACTGTATATTTGAGAGGTTATTTCAGATTAATTAGAAAATTAAGTGGGTTTCACAGCCTTCCTCAATAGTTTTCTGTTTATGGGAGGTCACCAGGAAGAATCTAGGAAGCTCCTAAAATGCAAGAACATCTGTATGCTGTTTGTGGCTTGTTGAACGTGGATGCCATGCACCTTGCATGCACCTGTACTTACACTGCTCACCCCTTGCTCCTGGTGACACAAACATTTGCATTTTGCAGGACTGCATGCATTGCACTGCACTGGGATTACAGGAACTGCTTTAAGACATTTTATGCATTTTAACTGCTCTCCTGGCTAAGAGGTGTCTACCCACCCTGTGAAAAAGCTGGACTGCACCAGAAATACCATCACCTTACAAAGTCCATTTAAACAACAAGACAAAACACCACCCTACGTCACCCAAAAGACTGCCAAGTCAAAACAGACCCACTACTGGCAGCACCAGGAAACTCAGAGCTGGCTCTGCAAAGCATCTGCCTGGCGACACGAGCATCCACCTGGGTGTGCTGAGGGCTTACAGGAACCCACGCTTGAAAACCCTTCCCAAGGTGGGCAAAGAACTTGCCTCTGTTCCCACAGGAAATGCAAACACCTTTGGCAGTGAAACAACAAGTCATGAAGGGAAAACACCCTACTGTCCCACTGAAGGTATCACCATGGAGGGTTTAAAGGCTCCACAGCCATTCCCAGAAGTCACATTTCTGAAATCCAACACCAATGGAGCTGGCAAATCCGAACTGCCTGGTGCTACAGGCCATGCATCCAGCAATGTTGAAACTTTTCAAACACTTCCCTGTGTTGTTTGCCACAAATAATATGTACTAAATAAAAAAAGGAATGGAAAAACCAACCAACATCCCCCTAAAGTGAGAACAATTAACCCCAGGGCCTTTTTGAAGTAGAAAATTTCTTTCCTTTGGTTTAGTTATTTGTCGTAAAGAAGAGATCCAGTCACTTCTCACTAGCACAGAACACAGGGGAAATTAGCCATGCTCAGATATATGCTAATAAAGGAACTCAAATTCTTCCAAGAGAGCACTGCAGGAAACAAAATTTGCAAAGAATTGACTTACAAAAAACAGGGAGCCGCCTTCCACCCCTCAGCCTTCAAAAGGTTTTCAGCCACATGCCTGGGAATATTAAAGACATCATTGCTCAACATTTGTTGACAGATTCTGAGCTTCACCAAATTTAGTTGTTACCAATGTTAATTCAATGTGAAAGACAAGGCAGTAATGCATGCAGTGCTCCCATTACGTGTATCAATCTTTAATATTCAATTTGAGTTCCTAATTGCCTCGCTATCAACGTTCCAACCCACAGCAAATCCCTCCATGCCTCTGCAATTCACTGCTTGCCCAAGAAGGCTCTGCTCCTACAAACCCTCGGAAGGAAGAGCTGCTCCAGACAGCAAGAGATACTGCCCAACATCTGCACTGGCTTCTGCCATCAGAGCCAGCCTGACGCTGCTTGAAAACGCTTTCAGAATTTGCCCAGTGGAGAAATACAGAGGAGAACATTATTTATGATACCCATGGACACTTATTAATCGTAATGGACAGGAAGAATTGCATCACATATATGCCCACACTTCTTCTATTGTAGAGTTATGGTCAAATGAACTTACTTTTAGGGTGGACAAGGAAAATAAAAAGGCCCTGTGCTCAGTCTGACTTGTGTCTTTGGAGGATCAGTCCCCCCAGCAGGGATACAGACAGCATCATCTAACAGGCGTCTCCAGCTCAAACTTCTCTGATTAATAATTTACAATCCACTGAATTATTTTTTTTTTAATTATTCCTGTACAGCGAGAAAAATCCTCTCTGGAATACGATCTATTTCTTCAGTTCAAAGTGAAATAATTTTAGAGCCTTGTATCTCCCTCCAAAACAAAACACTCACAGCAAGCAAGGCACTCATTTTCCTTAAGAAAGTATTTCTCTTCCACAATATCCATTAAGATCATTACAGACTCTGCTTATACTTAATCACTCCAGTCAGAATCTTGAAACCCAACGTATCTTTACAAAACAACTGATCTATTCACTTAAAATATCATCTGAAATTCCAGAAACCAGCTCGGCAGCAAGCATCACCATTGGTGCATGACCACCCCACGGACAGACTCCGAGCACCTCTGACCCCATCCACGCTCACATACTTTAAAGCTGTTAAATTCAGATGAGTTGGGACTAAGTTGGACACATTCCTCCCATTCAGCAACACCGAGCTGTGGCAGCCCTGTGCCACGCTGAACCCCTCTGCAGTTCCCCAGGCTGGTCCAGCAGAGAGCTGAACAGCTTGGCCTGTTTGACGAGCTGCTAACAGGGCTCTAGGAAAGCCAGGCTGCAAAATGAGAGTCTCTGCAAACTGTAAGGCTGGAGAATATTTGTTTACCTCAATTGCACATTAGGAGCTGTTTCCAACAATAGCCATGTTTTTTATTACTCCTTAAAACTATTTTTAAATGGCTATAACCCTCCTAAGAAGTCTCCCAGGGATAGGAGAAATTAAGCTAGAATAAGCATGACAAGGATATAAACTAGGTGATTTTATCAGGCTGTAAATCAGCATTACCATTTCAACCATGTATTTATTCTTGCCTTAGCTGCTAAGACAATAACAACTACACCTAGCATAAAAATGACTTGGAGCATCAGCAATCAAAGATGATTAAGCATTATATAGCAAGTTTAAACACAGCGAAACCTCCATAAAATTGCTCTGTGCAAAATGAAGAGGGGAAACACACCTGTATTACACTTTGATTTGAGTGTGGCAAATTACTTCGTCAACCACATCATGTAATTTACCTCTGTGCTGTACACAATGGAAAGATCAATACTGATGAGAAACTCATTTGCAGTACGTTCACCCTGCCAAATCCGCGTGAACTGCACACTGTACTGGGGCTGCTACACCAACCTGTGCAAGGGTCAAATTATTGGAACAAAGAAATTACTAAATTTGATTGGCAGAGCAAATAAAACAGTACTAGATTCTTGCTTTGTAAACATTTATCCTTTAAGATTCCTGCATGATATTTTGAGATGGAGTTTTTTTTGGGTGTGGACGCATTATTATTTCCAAGTAACAGTATTGATCTTCCTGCTTCTTATCAAACTTTAATTGCCAGGCTTGAGTTTTGTTTCTGTCTCGAATTCTTGGTAGTTTTCAGCTGCACACACAGCTCTGTTATCACGTGGCTGCCTACAAGCACAAGTCTGGGAACACAGGCCCAGGGCTGTGCAAGACACACTGCCTGCAGGACCCAAGTGCTGAAACTGTTACTGCGAAGCTGGGGAAGTCCTGGGCTGTTGGCTTTCATTAGCCCTTTTTAATGCACTGAAGTACTTCTTGGGTTAAATGATTGGGAAAATGATAAAGAATTACACAGGACTTTGAAGAAAATTAAATCAAAATTGACACGAGTAAAGGTCTGATCTGGGATTTCCAGATTTCCTGTCCCTGGAGGTGTTCAAGGCCAGGCTGGATGGAGCCCTGGGCAACCTGATCCAGTTCCAATCTAGTACCAGCTCCAACCTGGGCTGGAACTTGATGATCCTTGGGGTCCCTTCCAACCCAGGCCATTCTATGACGATGATTCTATGATGAAATGTTGCAGAATCCCTTTACAAAATAATAAGAAAAACAGTGACAGGACGTTTTTAAGGGGCAAACATCACACTCACAGAGCTTTCCCAGAGGATCAAGGTACTAGTGGCTTTTCAAAGGCATTTCAGTGTGACAGCCTGGCAGGTTCCTAAAGTTACAAAAATACTTCACCACTACATGGCAATCTGCCTCCTGGTATCAAAGCTCAGACCAAAGCTGCACCCAGTATCCCAGGAAGGGCCTGACATCAAGGACCACATGAAGGACATTCAGCACCGCTGCTTCTGATTTACAGTCCCTCGAGCACCCTTCCTGTGCCCAGCATGTTTGTGTAGCCACAGCCCAGCTCTGGCCTCCAGCCCTTTCTCTGAAGCGCTCCTACAGCTCACCCCTTCACTCTGCAAAAGAAGCTGGTGAGCCCCTTCCTGCTTCTGCCATCGTAACTTTTTCCTGTTCGAGTCACTTTGCTCCTTCTGGTGACGTTTCACACTTGTGCCTCGGAAACACCTATTAAAAGCCAGGCTGAGCTCCAACTCCAGCCTTTATCTCCACTCCTCTTCTCTGCTACATTCCTTCTGTTCTAATTGCTTTGCATTTCAACTTTTGTCTTTACCTGTCTTCCACTAGGAATTCGTTTTTCTACCTAAGATTCCTTCTCTTCACTAAAATCACTCCAGGAAACCAAGTGCTCCCACCACCGCTTTGCGATGTGAAGATTACCAGCCCCTGTACTCCCTGTGAAGGCAGGGAGAGGCCCCTTCTCAACACAACACTGACGGAGAGGCTGGGGATAGGAAACCCTTCCTGTCCCTGAGCTGGAACACGATCTGGGTAAATGCCCACTTTGAGCCAGAGCTGTGCCCTCTTGGAGAGGCAAGCAACAGCGAAGGCTCAGTGATGTTCAACGTGTACCATTTCAAGACTTCTTAGTGAAGATGCACTGCAACTTCCTGCTGTTTTACCAGCCCAAATCTCCATGGACACTCCACCTGGTGCCTGTGCCAGCAGTTTACCAGCACTGTTACAGTGCAGTGTCTCCAAAACAGTCAGCTACAGGCGCCCATCTACATTTGTACATACTGCTGGTCCATCTTTCCATCAAAATGCTACGATTGCCTGCACAGTTTATTTAACAGCCCAGTAAAGTAGTGGCACTTCCTTCAGATTCTGTTGCTTCATGAAACTCAAAGCATATGACAGCCAGGTGTCTAGTCCATTACTCAAGGGCGTCATTCTCACTCCAACAACGAGGCAGCACGGTGACCTCCTCCAAGGTGCCACACTCCTGCCAGCAGGTGGATGCTGCACCCAGATGAACATCACAATGTTCAGCCTCGTGCCCCAGCCCAGACTCTGTTTGTCCCATGGAATTTCTGCATTGTGTGGAGTCATTGGAGAAGAAAACCCAGCTAAGCACAGAAGATGCTGTTTGATACGCAGCTTCTCTGCAGCTTCCTCAGTTCAGCTGTGGGCAGCAGAACCATCTCAGCCCCATCAGCTCCCCATTCGTGGGTATCCATTGCCAACGTGCCAAGAGAAACAATCAGCATGGGGTTATGGGAAGTACTGGTACAAAGGTCTGTAAGGGGCAATAGGCTTTTAGGCAAAAGGGGAGGTGTTTATAAAGATGAGCAGGCAAACAAAAGATACAGAACGAACATGTCTGCAGAAAGGAGGGAAAAACAGATGAGTAAATGCCACTAAAAATAGCCAGCATTTGAAAGTCTCATTACTTCGTGTTTACCTCTCAATCACTCTGACACGGAGATCCCATCAGCTCTAGTTACTCAGAAAGGAATACGAGATAGAGGCAGATCACAATGACAAAGAACTGTTCAGTTAAAAAGAGAATCAAGTGTCCTTACCCTTGTTCTGTCCTCAATTTCATAGATGCGAAGCTGCATGGGAACATTAAAGCTATGCAGGATATTTCCACCAAAGACCAGAGAATCTACTGGAGTATAAACCGCATGTATCCACCCTAGAGAGGGAAAGCAAAGAGCTGAGAATGCCTCACGCTACGCAGTGTTACAGAGCAATTCATAATCACATTTTAACAACCCCATAAACCCCATTCTGTGGGGGATGAGAGGTTGAAGCTGTGAAATGTTAAATGGTACGCTCACAGCCACACTGAGACTAATAATAGCAGAAGAAGGCATCTTAGGATGTACATACAGTCTCACAACCCTCTGTATATTGAGTTCTATTAATCCACGGAACAGTTACGGTGTTTACTGAGAACACGCAAGCTTGTGACTCAACCACATCCATGACTAAGAAGTAAATTCAGTCTGCTCCATGCACTTGGCTCTCAGACAATCTGCTGGCACCTCCAGAAGGGCTGCAAATCATGTTAGCAGTGGTGGTGGGCTAGGGCTAGAACTGGACTGAGTCACATTCAACTTCTTTCACACCAGCACCAGAGCACACATCCTCAGATGTCAACAGTTTCAAGTTATTACCAGCCCTCCTTCAGAGGTGAAAGTTTCATATCCTATTATCAACTTCCTGAAGTAACTGAAATTTTTCACGGTCAGCCTCAAGTGAAGAGGCTTAACATTGCTAGAACTCAAGCTGACCCAATCCTGGAAGGGACCAAATTCATTTCTCAGGCTCCAAAGCGAGGGAAGAATTTTCTACCACAACAAAATCCAGACACAGCAATTCAGGCAGCCACACAGCAGCTCCTCTGCTTCTGCATCGTTTCCTTGGGATGTCAGGAGCTGAAGGTCTGCCTAGGCAAGATTGCAGCCTCTGATCTCTGCAGTGAAAAAAGAATTGATCCTGCTAATGATCTAGGACCCACAGACACTTTTATTCCCCCTTTTTTTTTTTAATGAAAAGCATTACAATCTATAAACCAGCAGATAGCAAACCAACATAGGGGTCAGTCAATCTTCTCCTGACTGCAGTACTTTCCTTTAAAGCCCTGGCAGCTCTCCTTCACTTCGAGATCAGCGATGGAGCAGGAAAAGGCCATTGAGCCCGAGGGGTTCTCCAGCCAGCAGCCACCAAAGCTCTCCTCTGCAACAACCCCTAGGCCCTAAGGGCCTGCAGGGCTTCACCCAAGGAGTCCTTGAGCAATAGCAGATAGCAGAACTGGGGCTTTCGTTTGAGGTTATATTGATGGAAGAGTCAAGAAGGAAAAGAAATCAGCAAGAGAATTTTCTTACCGGAAACAACACTGAATACATTTTTGTGAATTTTGACATCACAGAATGGTGGAGGGTGGCCAGGACCTCTGGAGTTCATCTGCTCCAAGCCCTGCCTGAGCCAAGCCACCCACAGCTGGAGGCCCAGGACCACGTCCAGGCAGTTTTTGAGCATCTCCAAGGATGGAAACTTCACAACCCCTCTGGGCAACCCCTGCCAGTGCTCAGTCAATGTACAAGCCTGATTCCACGTGAGAAATGTGATGCCTAGAAACACACAGGTGGCTTGTGGCTGTGGCACATCTAGGTATGACCACATCTGTCCTGCTCCAGTTAGCACAATTACAAAGCCTCTTGCTACCATCCTGCGTGTTTATTACTTCCAAGGCAAGAACAACCAGCTGGAGAGGAGATTTTCCCCCTCCTTTAAGGGCAGTGCAGCAACCATAAGAAATCTTCAGTTTCAGCAGTTCATCACCTCACACGAAACACATCAGTCTCATAAAAACAAAACAAAGCACCATCAAAACACACGGCTGTTTTTCAAGCATCTCTTTTTAACACAACCACACAGTAGCCTCTTCTACAAATTATATTTCCTCAGTGAAAATTCCACACTGGAGTGCAATCAATTTCATTTTTTTCTTTGCTCTTTGGGTTTCAGCCTCATCACAACTTCCCTGACCTCTCGACTCTGTCCAATTAGATGTCAAAGGTCTTTGTGTTAATAGCCTCTGGACCTCCTTGGTAGCAGCCCCACTATCATCAAGAGCTACATGAAATCAATGCCTTGAGCCAATGCTCCAGAAAACGGTGTCCCAGCCGTGACAGTCCCTCAACAGAGAGATTAACGAACGTAAACAGAGCTTCTATGTTGTCATTACTGAAAAGCTGGAAGAGTTGCAAACTAAAGGTCTTCCCTCAAACATCAGAGACAACCTCTGGCTCTGCAGACAACAGTTAGTTCCCTATTTATGTTTATAGCCTAGGTAGCTACTCATTAACAACAATTAGCACCTTCAGTGGACAGATGTAAACACCTAACTTCTGAACTACGCATTAGGTCCTTCAAGATTCACGTATTTCCAGTAACAAGACTGAAAATACTGAGTTTATAACAGCACAGTCCTCAATACCCAAGCACTGAAATCCACCAGGATCAGGAAATAAATTAAAAATAAACCAGAGACCAAGCAACACACAGGAAGCCATGTACTGTAAAAACCTTGGGAGCTCCCTTCCCTTATCCAAAGCGGAGCGAGATGATTTCCACAGGTGGCTCAGAGATGAGAAAGGCCAACGGGTGGGAGCCACCCATTCAGCAGGGACCCAGGGACAGCTGACCTCCAGCAGCTCTCTGCTCCCACTGCCAGAGCACAGCCCTGGAGTGCAGTCACCTGCTGGCAGGATCCTGGCCACTCAGCTGCAGAGCGCTCTGCAGTCACTGCATCCCAAAATAGCCTCGACTTGCCTGAGGAGCATGGAATACTGAAACTGCAGAGACACAAACACGACGAGGTGTGTTCCAGGGATGTAGGACACTGTGTGCAAGATTAGACAGAAAAGATGGAGAATTGACAAGGTAGGAAAACACAAGATTGGCACAGAAGCTACAACGGAAAAAAAAAAAAATCTCCTGTTCTAATATTAACAAGACTGTGTATAGAGAAAAACTGAAGACAGCAGTACCAGAAAAGTAGGAGGAAAGAGACAAGCAGAAAGCAGGAAACACTTTCCACGAGCACAATATATTGTGGAGATGAGCTCTGAGAGCATATGAACGTGGATGGCACACCCAGTTCATTTCCACAGTTCAGATGCAAGCGGGGCTCAGAAATAAGCTGTGAGGAGGATGAATGCTCATTTTGACCACTTGAAAACAAAAACAGTCACGTGGGAAGCTCCCAACCATACGGGTTCGTAAAGAGGGAGACCTCCAGAGAAGGTGCACGCATCCTTGAGACAAAAATGAAGGCATTGGGACTGCTTTAATGTCCCCTACACCAGTGCATCCCATCTGCCTCTGGAGTGAATGGCACCAACTCCCTCCCAGCGGCTGCTTTACTGGGTGCACTCTGGTACTGCTGCACAGCCCTGGATGTCTCCTGGGTTAGCACTGGAGTAATATCAGAAAAAAGGGATGAAGGACAGAAAAAATTCAAAAATCAGGGGAACGAGATATTGTTCCTTTCTGCTTGGAAGGCAAACAAAAGCACCTGTGAACGTTCTCTAAAGCCCCCACTGAACCGTACAGATGAGAGCGAGCCAGACAGAGGCTGTGTGGCCTCAGGGATCAGCCAAGAAATAGAGAACTTCCTCGGAGGTGGCTGGCTGCAGACTGGCCTGCCCTGACAGCAATGCCACCCGATCACTGCTTGGCAAGGGCAACCTGGGGACCTTCCCTGCAGGCTGGGGACAGCCAGCACGGGCTCTGTGACATTCACAGGGCGCAGTGGGCTCTGCCCACTCATGTTTTTTCTGAACTTATCTTTCTTATTGCAGTTCTTGGTGATGAATGAGCATTTCTCCCCTTCCCAAAATAATCCTGGTTTATGAAATAAAACGAGCACTGAGCAGGAATTTTCTTCAGGAGACTTCGAAATACCCTCAGCTGATTTACAGAAACAAATTATTCCGCTGCTCCTACACCACAGACTCGAATATTTAGATGTTATCATCTCTAGTAAATCATGAAGGTAAAATTAACAGTAAAAAAAGCCTTTCTGAACAGCTGAAAGAATGATACAATCTCATTATCTTATGAATTTTATAAAACAAGTATTATTAAACATTGCAAACTTGATTTCAGGGGCCTGCAAATTCCTACTGTATCTTCAAGAATGCAATTATCCATTTGAAATGAATAAAAAAGAATATTAACTTGTAAAGCTAGGGGGCAAATAGACCACAAACTCCACGCCAAACCTATGGCACATCAGTTTCCCATAGTAACTGAACAGATATTTTGCTCTGTGATACAGAAAGCACATACATTTTCCTATAATTCTGTAACTTGGTCTGGAGGAGCTGAAATGCACGAGCCTCACAAATAACAATCTGAAGTATGATGGGGAGATGACCTTACAGCAGACACTGCCAGCCAGGGAGACGTAATTTCTCACAATTCAAAAGAAGAATGATTGTGTCACAATAGTGTCCACAACCAAGTGTATCTAGGAAATGTCTTGCTTACATTTTAAGAGTAAAAACTTAATAATTTTGTCTCCAGCAATTTAAGAAACACAGCAATTCTCAATCTTACGTAATTTGATACGAACCAGGCAGAGCACTGCAGAGGAACAGAACTAAAATTCAACATCATGCTGTCACCTTCTATCTGAAAGCAGACACTCGAGGCTAAAGCTCTCCTCTCTGATGCTCTCCACTGATCCTCACTGCTCGGTCCCTGAAGGTTGCAGGCAAGGAGCTTCCATTCATGTCAGTGGAAGCTCCTGAAACAGAAAAAGCGAACAGCAACCAAAAATAGCCGGGCAGCGACGCAGCCCTAGCATCCCTGCAAAAAAAATTTACCAGTCAGATTGTAATAGCCTGTCATCCTCCTTGATAGAAGGACTAGATGGCACCTTCTGGCCCCATTACACAATAATTCATCAAACATTGGCTGGCACAGCAGAGGCCACCTAGGACTGTGCTCTCATAACAGGCAGAATCTTACTGATAACCACGGACCCAGCATCTGAAACACTCCGAATCCTTGCTGACCACTGCTGAGCCCAGCACAGAACACCCCTTTCTGTCCACTTTCCTTCCCAAAAAACACTCATCCAAGAAAAGCCATTATTTCTGCATTTGACTGAAAACCAGAAGTTTGGAGTGCTCTTAAGTTCCCATAACAATCATCACAGAACAACGAGAATATTTTGCTAGACTGTGGCTCGTTTTTCATCTCTCAAGAAATTAAGGGATTTTAACAGCACCTTTCCATGTGCAAGGCCCCACAGTGCATCATGAAGAACGTAAAAGTAAAGCAAAACAAACTGCTTACTCCTCCATGGAGGGCTGCCAACTCCAAGGTGAAACAGCTCCTGTAAGAGAACTGCAGCAACACCAGTGAGAAGGCTGAAGAGGAGGCAGAAGGGAGCACCATGCCACCTGACAGCAAGTTACCTTATCTGGATTTTGATCATGGGAAAGGCTAATAAATCAGCACTGCAGAAGTCTTCTACAATATCTCATTGCAGTACATTATTCAGTTCTTGGAAATGCACAGTGACTTCCTGGACCAGGTGCTGGCCTCTCACTCAGGCTGCTACTGTCACATTTAAGGACTCGACAGGCAGCTCAGAATGGCCTGGCTACTGGAGAACTGTAGAAAGTATATAGACCTAAAAAAGCCAATAAGCTCAGCATATATCATGCTACTACAGTATCCTGTTTGTAGAGGACAACAGGGAAGGGGGAGAGGGACGATATCCCTGTCAGACCCCCAAACATCTACAATGAAAATGACAGAGCAAGACTAAAGGACTCAAAAGAGCGCATGGATTGAAAAAGGATGAAGCTTCCATTTTGAGTATGCTTAGTTTTGGGTTCAGATAGCAGCAGTGAAGTTTAGAAGTACACAAGAGGAACGACCGTGGTATTCTGAGAATCGACATGAGAAGACAATTCCATGCATAAAGCACTGCTTAAATAAAAATAATAATAATAAAAAAACAACAACAAGCACAAGGAAAGAAGCAAAAGATGGTTTACAGGGCAGAAAGACCAGGAGGTGAAGGGCAAAGGAGAGAGAGAACACAGTCCAGTGAAGTCATGTGGTGATGTGAAAAGAGAAAAATATTTACATTCAAAGTAAAAGGACAAGCACCAAAGGCATTCCAGAAGTGGCTAACACACACACACTGCCTGAGCGAGCTGTGCATTTCCAGCAGGCTGCAGGGGAGCAGTCAGAACGTAGCTGAGAACATGTGGCTGCACACAAGCCAGAGACAAGTGCCCACAGCAATCCTGAGTGGCAGAAACCTGAGGGATGCTGCCTAAACCCCGGCTCAGTCTGTCCCTGACACAGTGATCACAGACACCTGAGTATTTTCTCCAAAGGCAACATCACAAAGGACTCTGAGTACTTCACTGCACATCCTCAGTGCAAACCATCACTGAACACACTCACTGTACAGAAGAAAGCTAACAGCACAAACAGCACTGGAACAAGCTCTAGATTTGATTGTGACTGATGACATTTCTGCGTGCCCCCGCTGAGACAATAGCTGCCTACTGAGACGATGCTTTTCCTCCTTGAGATCATCAAAGTTTACACCTGAAAAGAGAAACACTCTGTAAATTTCCCTTCTGTCTGGTAGATGGATCAGATAGGCAGCATCCACTGTGCACCACACATCACAGCAAGATGTGTTACCTTCACCAGATTTCATCCATGTTGAACGCTGAACCATCTGAAAGATTAAATATGGCTTGTGATAACATCCACAGCGCTAACACTGCAGGGCCACAGCATCCTTTACTAATGTCTTTATGAATAAGGACAAGTTATCTCTCATTCAGGGAGTAGTTACTCTAGCTTCCTCCTCCTCTTGGGCCCTCAGCTGTTGTAACATCTTGAACACTCATCTGGCCATAACCCTCAACATGTCAGAAAGCGGTGTAATTCTCAACTGGCAATTAAATGCTGACATCAGGTTAGATGATGCTAACGGAAAAGGCCAGGTTCCTAGTTAAATTACCACTTCACTGCAGACTTTACCAGAGTTGATCATCCTTGACTCATCAGTGGGAACTGGCAAAGTGGGAGGTGAGAGCTTGTAATGGTGCATCACTTGTTTGGAGAAGTCCTGTAGGGCCATGAAGTGCGCAGCCTGGGTCCTACGCGAGGCACCAGGCACAGCACCCCTCAGAATCCCAACTTCTCCCCACCCCACACTTGGGAGGGCCTCCTAAAATACTGCAAGATGCACTTTGACCCAGGATGACTCACTGTGCTGATAATACTCTGCTCATTTTCTCCTTGATTCCACAGCTGTGATCATGCCTCTCAGTGCTTTCCAGGGTTAGAAGCATAGGTAGAAATTAACTGGTTTAAACCTAATCCTGAAAAGATGAAGGCAGTGATGCAGAGGAAAACACCCTGAGGCCCTGGTGAGCACAATAATTATGCCTTCTGAAAGAATAACTCCCATTCTTGTGCAAGTGCTTTGTAGTTTCAGGGATTTACTGGATCTGCTGCTGATCCTAGATTCTCAAAAGAAACCTTCCAACTCCCACAAGCCTATGATCTTACTCCCCCACGTGCCTTGTTACACTTCTCTACCTACTTCATCCTCTGTACTATGGTGATAGAATAGCACGGCTAGGACCACCCCCAAAAATGACTTGAACATGAGAGCCTGGTAGGATGCTTTATGCAAAAGGCCCTGCACTGCAATGGTCTCCATTCTCAGCCCAGCTGAGCACTCGCTGTATCACTGCACACTTCCTGAGAGCAGATCTGTTGTTGTGCAGGACTTGAGGCTGCTTAAGAGTTTATCAGGCTCAGCTCAAAGTGTGGGACCCACGACAGGCACCCCTTACCAGAGCCCAAGCACTAAGAAGTACATACAGAACACATTCCCACATTAACTAGTGTGATACTCCACAAACCAGAGCCAAGAGGTCACAGGAACTGACCTGTTTTACAAGGCTATGCTCCATTTGCTGACCTGGAACAGCTTTTAACTAAGCATTTCCATACTCCTAAAACAAATGTGGAAATGCTGTCCCTTCACATAAGAGATTTGTGAAGGTTTCTGACAAAATACAGCAGAACAAAAACCCCTGAAATCCATGAGGTGCTTAAGGAGAAATTATTCATACATGCCTTTCAAACGTGGCATGGGGCCTAAAATGGCTGAGGTATTGGCAGTTCTGTTCTTGGGGCTTTCCTAAGAAAACAAACTACAGTCAAAAAACACGAGTGGAACCACTTCAGCCACCACATTACAGCTGTGTCCTGCATCATCTCCCACAACTTGCTGCACTCCAGCTGCTGAGCATGACTAAACTGGAGCACAGAAAGTCTTATTCGTAGGAGGCTGCTCGCAAGGGAATGAAGATCAACACAAAGATGCAGGAACGGGATCTCAGCAAACAGCACAGCACACTCAAACACCAAGTTCAAACAGTAACAGCACATTCTGACCTGTTCCAAGGGAAGACCTAATTCCTTCCATGGATTAACTCCTCCACCCTCCAGGTCTTTTTGCCTGTCACCTCCCAGGCTGATTCTGACCAAATACTTACCAAAATGTGCAAATTTGCAGCCTTCAGTTGATACTAATAATGCTCCCTAGTTAACAAGAACATTATCCACGTCTTTTCATGACCTGCATTGTATCCATCTCTGAGATTTAAAAAAAATTGCAATAATCTTATCTCCACAGAGTAATTCCAGAAGCTGAAGAACTACCAAGCAGCCCTTCTGTCACGTAAAAGGGCTATCAATATTTATTTCCCTGGCAAGATCCACTAGACAGAGGCGATGTATTATATCATTATCAAGAAACTTGCAGTCCCGTAACAGTCAAAGAGAGCAAAGCCTGATATCATTTGAAATGAAGAGCGTTACAGATTGCACCATCCTTAATCCATTTTAGGCAGCAGAACAAAGGCCTGAAGCCACCAGCCTTCAAAGCAGCAATTATTTGGTTGTTTTGCAAGAGCCTGAATCATGCAGCTCAGCCACCGAGGTGGGCAGCAGCGGAAAAACAAAGTATGGCTGCGCTGCTGGAAGATGTCCACACTCGGCACAACCTCCCTCAGCAGAAGTCCTGAAGAATTATGACAATAAGATAAAGTTGTTTCCCCACAAAGCAACTTCAAGGGAGCGTAACACCTGCTGTTCCATGCACTGGAGTCTCCACTGGGCTCTGTCAGGGAGTCAATCCACCTCAGACCACAGACAGAGGCAAAGCAGGAGGTTAGCGGACCGCAGGTGAAACTTGCCAGAAGAGATGACAGCTCTGGTCACTGAATATATTTAACAGCGGGTTTATCTCAGAATAAGAAAAACAGAAAAGTACTTTTTCCAAGAAAACAAACAGAAGGAACAAAAGTCACAGTGACTCTGAAGAGAAGCGGAGGACTGACAGCCCCAGAGATCAGGGCCTCTCCCAAGCGATCACTGCATATACTTCCTCAGTCTGAGCAGGACAATTCCTGGGAAACCAAACGCATTCAGCCCCTTGTCCTTCCTTGACACAGTGAGTAAAGGGCTCAGCACGGGCTTTAGATGTGAAGAATCATTTTACAGAGCCAAGTTAGCCAAGTACAACAACTCCAGTGATTCCAAAAACAGTTAGCAAGTGATACCTGAAGGAATGAAGAACGTGTAGCCTTGTTTCAGTTCAATTCTTTGGCATCGTTCCACCCTGTCTCCCAGAAAGATATCACTTTGCTTTCCTGAGAGAACCCATTCTTCATAAAGTTCTAGATTCTGCAGAGTAGGCGGAATCAGCCAGAAGATCTAAAAATAAAGCAGAGATTTAACTGTTACCAACAGTCAACAAAAATACACAGCAG
This sequence comes from Penelope pileata, assembly GCA_013396635.1. NCBI lineage: Eukaryota > Metazoa > Chordata > Aves > Galliformes > Cracidae > Penelope > Penelope pileata. Next base: position 2,401,091 of record WBMW01002207.1, read on the forward strand.
AGAAATTCCAAGAAGTTTATCACGTGTTACAGAAACGAACGCAGGGCACCGAGCCTGCTTTCTGCATAAACCACGTTTTCCAGGTGTCATGCACAGAAGTCCACAGCAGACAGCAGCAGCAATTATGTGCTGCAAGGGGCAAGATAACTGTCAGTTGTTACCTCTCTTCCATGAGACATCTTATTCAAACGATGCCTGCACAATTTACTTCCTGCTCCAAGCAGTATGTGGGTATAGTACAACTCCACTGTACGTGGATGCACTGTCTCTGTACCACAGGGATGCTCAATCTGCTCTATTTACAGCAGTGCCCACACTACAGTTAGGAAAAGCAACCTAAACCGGTAAAGATGTGAACGCAGCCACACGTGCTGTCCCTGTAACATTTCTGTATTCTGCAATATCTCAGCTCAGGTGCAGTCTGCACACCGAGGGAACGTGGAATCTCTGCAAGGAACCTGAGAAGCTCCAGCGACAGAAGGAGGCTTCGGAGGGCACTCTGACCCAGGAAGGGCACACAGAGCTGTGCTCACTGCGTGACACTGCCAAGCACGCAGCAGCAACAAGCACAAAGCCACCACCACACACATGAGATATTTCAGACAAATTGCTCGTTTGTTTCGTAAAGGTGAACGGTGTCCTCCCAGCCCTGCAAACTGCACATGCATCAACGGTAGATGAAACAGACTGGTCACTGGCTAGCAAAAAAAAAAAAAAAAAGTGAAAGAAAGAAAAATAAAAGCAAGCAAGCAACCCCTTCCCTCAGTAAGAGGCAGAGAATAAAACCAAACACCAGGCAAGGTTCACTTACCTTCCCCCCACGGAAAACGTGATACCACACTGAAGTGCCTCCAAAATCAATATGGAAATCAGTGAAGCATCCCTTCACACTCATCAAACAGTACCTGGAAACAGAGCGAGGGACACAAATAATCAGTCTGAAACGGCATGTTTCACATCTTCATTTGCAGAGCATGGCACAGGCTATACGTCTGCCATCCAATCGTGATTTTGGCGTTTACAGTATTTTTTTTTTTTGTCTCGTGAACTACAATCAGGCTGTAAGGAAAAACGTGCATCCCCGAGCTCCAGTTTGCTGCCCGCCCCACCGGGCACAAAGCTTCCCCGGGGGGAGGGAAGGAACACGGCGGAGTTCCGCTGCCAGCACCCCCGGGGCCGCTGCCTCCACCGCTCGGACATAACCTTCACCGCGAGCTGCTCACAGATCGCCTCCAAGTTGGCGAATAAAAACTGCATTTTGCCCCCCCGCGCTCCCGAGGCTCACCC
>WBMW01002207.1:2402414-2440016 GCA_013396635.1 Penelope pileata
TTGGTTACGGAACAGTACCGGAAGGGAGAAGGTGGAGGGGAAAAAAAATAAATAAATAAAAAATAAAATAATAATAATAATAAAAAAAAGGTCTCACGGCACCGTGCCTCTCTCTCGGCACATCCAGGTGGCGAGAGGCTCGGCAGTATGCAGGCGGCGTGCAACGTCCCGCGCGCCCATTGGCTGCGGCCGATCGACCAATCAGAGCGCCCCTCGGCCCCAGGAGCCGCTGCCTAGCAACCGCCGCGAGCCCGAGCTGACAGGCCGGCGGCGGCGCTGTCAGGGAGGCGGGCCGGGGTCGGGAGGGTCCCGCGCCGCCGCCCGCCATTACGGCGCTCCTCAGCGCGGCGGGCGGGAGCTCTCCTCACAGCGGCCCTGAGGAGCCGGGGGGCGAGAGATACACCCCCCAGGGGTATTTCGGGTGCGTGAAGAAATCCCAGCTCGCCAAGAAGCTGTCTAGACTCTCAATATGCTCCATTTCAAAATACGAGTCCCTCCCTCCCAAGTGCCTTTTTTTTTTTCCCCCTAAATTCCTCCTTTCATGTCCCCCCCGCCAAGATGATGTTGATTACAAGTTGGACAGAAATCAAAACCAATAAAAGAAGCCCAGAAAGGAAGTCACCTTTCTTTTGAGCCAAACTGCCAAAAGTCACAGACTGAATAATTGCTCATAAAACAACAAAAAAGCACAGAAACCCTCAGCCTGTGGGCAGCACTAGAGGTTCGAGCTATGTTTCAATCAAAATTTAAACCCTCACGGCACCAATGACTTTTGGTTTGTGGAAATTCGTCACATTTAACACCGGTTCCATGGGACTGGGCCACCTGCAGCGCCCATTGGGATGGGGGCACCCAAAAGCATGGAAATGGCCCCAATTGGGCCCCTTCCATCGGTCCTCAGCAGCCCGCACGCAGCCCTGGTGCTGCAGATCTGTAGGAAACAGCAGGATCCACCCCTGCCCAACCCCAGTGCTTAAGGTTTAGTTCTGTGAGAAAACACCGAGGCGGAGGTAACGCCAACTCTCGTCCATTTCCCTGACTCCTCGCAGCCCTGATTCCCATCCCCATAAAGGTGGGTTCAGCGAGCCATGCCAAGGGCGGTTAACAAAAACCTACGGTGCATTTTGAATTAATTTTTTAAAAAATACACCTTTTTCCCTTCCACCCACCACCGACGTTTGATCCCCGTTGGGATCCCTTTGTGCGGCCCGGCAGCGCCTGGCACAATGCCTTTGCGCTGACCTCTGCGGCTTCCTCTCAACGCGCCGCAGTCACATGGCCCCACGGCTGCGAACGTGGGGAAGGAGCAACTTTTCGGGTTTTTTCCGTACCACACACACCCATCAAAACGATGGTGATAAGCAAGGAGCCACGCAGCATCCGCGCTGCAGGAAATGCGGGCGCTGCCCGCCTGCAGGTAGGGGAATACCTCAGAGTTATGTCCCAAAAGCACGGCTGAGGCAAAGGATGCCCCAACTTCAGTCTTCCTCACCCAGCCTCCACCACATCCATCCCCTGCACAGCACCCAGCGAGGGTTTAAACCTTGTGATCTCCTCCAGGGGAGATCCCTTCCCCACCGGTTTGTTTGTGCTCCAGGGATCACTCAGGTTAACGTGGTTGTGGAGGACGGGTCTGCGGTGCGGGGTAAAGGAGAACATTTCCCCCCAAAATCTGAGGGAACCTTAGCAAAAGGGTGCGGGGAAACATGGAGTAATCTGCCAACTCGCGATCCCCAAAGAGAGCGCAGGGCTGACCCGGAGGAACACAAACCGCCGAGCGATGGGGGACCACGGGGGGGCAGGAACGGCGCGCGGCCCCGCGCTGGCAGAACCCACAAGGCAGTCGCCACCCATCGCCACGGACCCGCGAGCAAACGGAGAAACAAAGACAGCGACGGACAGGGCGGGATGCAGCGCAGGGGCAGGGAACGCAGCGTACATGCACATGGGCTCGGGGGAGACGCGTGAGCGCACGCAGGCGGCATTACCCTGAGCTTAGCTCCTTTTCTCTCGCATTAGGTACAGCGCACCATACGGCTCTATTCCCTCTGGCATTGCGAGGGCTCCCCTGCCACTGAGCTCAGCCCATAAACCACTCCCAAACCCCAGCAGAGGCTTCTGTTTTTTCTTCGGGCCAATGAGAAAAGTATAGCTCACTCTTCCTTCCTCCCAGGAGCAGCGCCGGCTGGTTGAAATCCCTAAGCCTGAAACCGAATACCACAAACCCATGAGCCAACTGTGCGAGTGCCAGAGAGCGGGGAGAAGGCGCAGGCCCCGCTCCGGGCGGGAGAGGCTCCGCCGCCCCTCGCGCAGCCCCGCCGCGGCCGAGGGACGCGCGGACAATGGGCGCCGCCGGCCCGAGCCGCGCTCCCACGCAGGGGCCCTGTAACCGAAAGCTACAAATTACGCCGCGAGACAAAAGGAACCATTGTCACCCGGGAGACACGGGGGCAGCTCGCGGCCCCTTCTGCCGCCCCACCCCCGCTCGGCCGCCCCGACCCCGCCCGGGCTCTGCTCTGCGGGAGGGCCGAGGCTTCCCCGGGTCCCTCACACAGGGAGGAACGCACCTTCCCCGAGTGGAACGCAGCCCCGGGGTCCCCTCACAGAGGGAGACCCGGCTTCCCTTCACAGCAGGGTCCCTGGCTTCCCCTCATGTAACAGGGACCCAGTTTCCCCTCATGGAGTGGAGTCCTGTCATGGCAAGGGACCTGGCTTCCCCTCAGAGCCCGCTCCCCAGCCTGCAGGCAGGGCACAGGCACCCACCTGCAGCCTCAGGGCCACCTCTGCCCCTCGAGGGGCCCAGCGAACCCCGCAGCTCCATCCCCCAGCCAGGAGCAGCCCGAGGCGAGCAGCTCTCCAGGCAGAGCATCACCTCTCAGGACCAAATAGGAACTAATCATTAAGCGCGGTGCATGCAGCAGGCACTTCAAAAGCACATAAAAGACCTGGTTCCTGCCCTGAGGGGGTTACGATCTGAGTCAGCCAGACGAAAACAACGGCACCAGATAGGAGCGAGTCTCACTTTGCACCAGAGGTTTTGCAAAGCAGCCATCAGTGGCAGGTCCAGACCACACCAGCACCGAAGTGACCCCATCCCACCCTCGCCCTGCTCCCATCCAAGGTGCTGGGGGAGCACCGAGGCACCGGGGTGCTCCGGATCCCGGCGTGCCTCCTGCTGCACGTGGGGACCTCACGAGGAAGGAGTTATTTACATTCCAGCCATCAGATTTTGGCACGAACAGCCCACAGAGAGGAACAGCAGAACTGCACCCAGCTACCATTTCAGGCTGTCTGCAAACCTCGCCACTACGGCTCGCCTTCAGCTAATGCTGGAAAGGTTACCTTTGAACTTTAAGAACCGAGAGGCCTCTCTTTTAATTGGAAGCTTAAATTTCTGAGAAGGCAGCGGTGGCTGCAAGGAAATGAACCAACCTGCCAATTTGCCGCACATCTGGCCTGCCTGCCCCCTGAGCATGGAGCTGGAACGATGTTCTGGTGTCTGTGCAAAGGCAACTCGCTTCTCCATCTTTGTGACATGGCTGCTCAGCTTTGGCTTCACACCACAAGCGATTTCGAACACCCCTGCTCATTTAAGCTCTGCACATGATGCTGCACGCCCTCCATGCTGAATACAGGGAGGACGTGAGGCTAGTGCCTCGACTTGAAGACATTAAGTTTTATTTACCTTGCTAACTTAAGAAGTTTGCATGAGAATTTGTGCTTACTGGTCTCATTTTCCTCATTTTCAATTCACTTAGTTCTGGTGGTTTTGTATCCAAAGCCATTCACCAATGACACACAACGTGCACACAGTATCACACGTGCATTGTCAGCACCAGGTTGTGTTGTGGGACCTGCGAGCTCCCTCAATTCAAAGGGCAATTCCTGTCTCCAGAGGCACACCCTCAGCTTCTAATTAGACCACAGCTCTGCAGAGCATTTTAGCATCTGCTTAAATCCATCTCTGCTTAGTAAAGGAATGAAGAGAAAGGCTGGCTGAATAACTGCCTGGCAGAGGGAAAAACAGGGCTAACAGAGTATATGCTATCAGAGCAGCACCCTTTTATGAACACGTCAATGTTTCATGTAAAAATACCCCATCCAGTTGAAGGACAGCAGTGATATTAGAGACCTGCTCCACCAGCGTGTGGGTATTCTAATAGGAAGAATTTTGAAGGCAAAAAGGGCGCTGCAGTGACTGAGGCTTTCATCCTCGTTTGTTCCACAGTGCAAACATTTACAAGCTTTTAGAAATGCCCGTTGCTTTTTCTACAGCCATGGCATCCTGGCACAGTTGCTCTTTTGCTGTCACTGCTTTGTAAACAAGCTGTGAGATCTCAGCAGCAGAGAGCTGCTGTCTGCTCTCCCAGCATCGCGTGGACCTGCACCTTGTGTGAGCTGCAGAAGGGCTGTGCCCACGATCCCACTGCTGTGATTTTTTCCACACTCCTGCACTGCCCTTTGGCTGGCACAAACATTCGTGCAACCATGTGGTGGTTGGGATGACCTGAGAAGTAACCAATTTTTCTTTATTTCTGAGTTGGTGTTCAGCCAGCACGGTCCCCAGTCCGGTTTACTTTGCAGCTGCACAACGGCATGTTCTAGCAGTAAGGATGGGACAGCGTAGGCACGGGACTGTTTTTTTAGGGGCAATGCCAGCTTACATCAGTTTGAATTTTGTCACACCGCATCTCAGCTGGCCAGCCCCCTGATTTCTCATGTCGTCTTGCTGCTTACGAGGTAGAACATGGAAAGTTTTACCTATTTCTGACATAAACCGTTTCCTCACTTAATTCAGTCCTCTAAGGCTCTTATTAGGAAAGGAGTCGTTTACTTACAGACAGATGAATAACCTCATTACCCTGATTTTTTTTTATTTCTTTTTTTATTTCTTTTTTTTTTTTTTTTTAACACATGGGGTGCAAGTCCAAGTGAAAGCCAGGGCGGTCTCCAGCACGTGTAGTGCTCCTAGTAACCGCAGCAGCGCAGCAGATGGAGCGTTCTCTAACTTCACTCCCAGCACGGAACTCGATGTGCAGGAGCCAAGACAGACATTTGTGTCTGGTAATGCCATCTGTGTCTGCAAAACTGCAACGCGCTCGCTGGAGTGCTTTTTGTTTGTAGGGAACACGTTAATGGTGGGTATCGCGTACTGCAAACTCAGTATTATGAGAACGCTAAAAACAAGAATGAAGTGAAACAGGCCTGTTTCTGAGCAACAGCAGCCAGAATTAAAGAACATGAATATTGGCGATTCACGGTCACGGGAAATAAGTGACAGCACTGACATTTAGCTCCGTGATCAAACACAATCTCCTTAATAAGGGCTCGTGCCCTCTGGGTGCTCACAGCAATAGCTGGGACTGGTATCTATCTGTACAGGAAAGGGTCAGTCTGAATTTCCAGAAATGGAGAAAGCTAATCTCTCAAGGAGTTCGTGTTTAAACTGGACAAGTTCATGGAAGAGAAATCTCCTGAGAGTCACTAAGCACACAGAAACCACTTCCACCTCAGGAAGTCCCTGCCTGAACTGCTTACAGTGGAAGTTCAGAAGTCTATTAAGGGGCTGCACCATTTTATGTTCATGCTGTTTTCACACTCCTGCCAGAGCAGCTGTGACAGCAGACAACAGCAGACAGGTTACTGAGCACCAGGGAGCTTTGTCCTGATCGGGATCACTTCTCTTGTGCTCCTAGACGATTAATGCTTGTTTTTAATTTTATCTTCGCTGCTTCTTCAGACCAATCACATTTTTGTGCCACTGGTGGTGTAAATCAGCTTTCTCTACCCTTGATGCCAGATGTTGCTCTCTAGATCATCCTCTTACACTCTCACTCCAGCTGCATCACACTTGCCTTAAACCCTCAACTCATTTTCCCCACAACAAACTCTGTTTTCACATTTCAAGCACCTAGTCTTCCACTGTTTAGCTTCCCTTTACCTATCACATCTACTAGTTTATCGTGCTGTCAACCTCTGCCATCACTGTGCCAGTGACAGCAACCTCTGTGGTTGTGTGTCTGCTTCTTCATCAGGCATCCCTTCCTCTCTCCCAGCCCCCCCCCACACATGGGAAAAGCTCCATGTCAAAATCTGTTGAATTGCTACTTCTCTCAAATCCCTCTTTGAAACCTACCATCTGGCATTTCATGATGCAAGTAGTGAACTGCAAGAATACACTCTGCTTTTTCTGCTAAATTCTGTTAGTCATGTTGTTACCTTATCCTTTAAACCATCTCTGCCTTGTTTTGTTTACTTGCTGCATTTTTTTCCCCAGCATCTGGAGCATGACTGCTCTAGGAAAGGAGCAATTTCCCTTACTTCTTACCTTGTACAATCCTGAAGCCCTGAATCATGGTTCTGTTTCTTCGTTTTAGCCTATTCTAAATAAAGCATGTTGTTTAGTAGACTAACCACTTGGGAAGCAATTTGCCTGGGTTCTGTTTTCTGCTCTGACACTGACCAATTGTGCAACTTTAGGCAAGTCACTTAGGACATTTCCAAATGCACTTGTGAAGTTTGGCACTTATTCGTATCTGGCTCCCCTAACAAGCAGTTTGCTTTTTCAGGATGGAGTAACTTGCACTAAAATCAGTGGTGCTCAGCACATCACAGGACAGGGCTTCCCCGTGCTGTTTGCCACAGAGCCCCTTCTATCATGGAGACCTGCACTTTCAAAAACATTTATTTTTACAGAGTAAGAGACTAAGTGGTGCGTCTCACTTTGTGACTGCATGCTCCTTTGTATATGTTAGTATCAATCTATTTTAGATGTTGCAGTTTGGAAACAGTTCTGAGTGATTTGCAAAACGCTAGAAGTCAGTTCAACAACAGAGCCTGAGATGCTGCCAGCATTAGGTCTGGCCAATAGAAAATGCCTCTAAAACAGAAACAGCAGTGAAGACAGCTTAGGGCTTCCAGAACTATATGCTCTTCATTGGCCATACAAGTCAACAGCTGTTATATTATTAACAGTAACCCCTACTTCAGTTGTTCATTCCTAGGAAACTTACAGTGTATATTTTCAGGCCTCCAAAAGTAGTTTCTTTCTCCAATCTTTACTCCAAATATTAAACAGACAAACAAACTCAACAAACCACAACTTCAAGGAAGATGTTCAAACAGGAGGAACAGTAAGGTGAGGTTATACTATCACAACTTGTCCAAAGACTACAACCGAGGTAGGCAGGAGCAGGACAAACAACCTGGGATCTGCACTGAGCCTGCCTTGAGTGGGTTCTCTGCACCCACAAACACAAGCGATGCAGCCAGCCCGATACTTGAAAACATCGACAGACAAGTAAACTGCCATGGATGGCAGTGACAAAGCTTTGGGGGAGACCCACACCTCTTAAAAATGGACTGCAAGCTCATTTCACAAAGCATCTGTCAGCTAACAACTTTTCAGCCGTTGGTAGTTTAGAACCTGGGAAGAATCTGAACCCAGCCCACAGCAAAAGGACTTTGATTATACCGTATGAATTGTGTGAAGTCCTATGAAGTGAGTTTTGGGGTCACATTTCTACAGAAATGGGTGGAAGGGACCTGCACAGATCACTAAGTCAAACTGCCTGACCACTTCAGGGCTAACCAAAAATTAAAGCATGTTATTGAGGGAATTATCCAAACACCTCTTGATCACTGACAGGCATGGGGCATCAAGCACCTCACTAGGAAGCTCTGCAGTGTTTGACCACTCACGTTGTTATCATTTAACATCTGAGATAGCCTGTCATTTTCAAAACAGTTGCTCAAAACTGAGGAATAAAAACGTACTTTTCAAAGGGATTTGATTAAAAATGTATTCAAACTGTAGGTTATTTCTCAGTTTAAAATATTTAGACTAAAATTTGTAGAGAAATTTAAAAGATCCCAACCACAGGCTTTAAGCACATGAAGTATCCAATATGAAGTTCTCAAATACAAAATTGTTCTCCTTCAAAGCTGGAGTAGGCTATTGGTATAACATAGCACAAGCAAGTCAATCACATAAATCTCCCTTCCTGCTCACTGAAAAAAATAAGTAAATCATTATTTCCTCTCCTAGCAGCTCTGGAGTTCAAAAGGAATTAAACAAGGAAGTCAAGAGGAAAGCATTTTAAAGGCTTAAAGAAACTTACTTTTTCACTTTGGGGTATTTCATCTCTGAAATAGCATTGGTAGCATCTGTCTGTCTCTCCTTCAAATGCTGTGGCCACATGTTATCCACCCAGTCGACTAGGTCCACCTGGAAGCCCCAGAATGAACTGTTAGTCACTGAAGACATGGGAGTGCATCCCACCATTGGCTAGAACCCTAGCAGTGACAGCAGCAGATCAGCAGCTGGCAGGTGCTCACAGACAGCCAGAACCTCAGTGTTCCTTCTGGAGTCCTGGGGAAACTGACTTACCAGGTGCAGCACCGCATCACTGCAGCTCAGCCCCTACAACCTACAGAAGAGGGGGTTGCAGCCAGTTTAACTGGATGCAAACTCTGGCCTGTGGGCACCTGTGAGCACCACACACTTCTTGCAGCATCACATGCTGTCTGTGTTCAAATACATTTTTGTAGCCAGTATCCTAGAAACTGCATTAGTGAATGTTAAAACACAAGCACAAAAGAGATTACATTATTCCAATGCGTTACATTTCAAGGAACATTAACCCCATTCTTCTGGCCAAATTCTGATTTGAGTAATTCCGTTATCATTCACTGTGCATCTCCTTCATTGTTCTACTTCAGAATTAAATTCACCAAAGTTCTTGTCCTAAAGCCAAGCTTTTAGGAAGCATGGCCAGGAGAAAACAGTGAGAGCTGAGCAGTGAGGAAGACACTGCCAGCAAGATGTAGGGGAGATGGAAACTGGAGAGAGCTCTGGGACACTGAAACACATCTCTCCTGCTCTGTCACAGCCATGAGGAGGACAAGGCCGTCTCATTCTTTGCTCTGTTTAATGATGGCCTGTGCTAGGTGTCCACAACACTCCCTTCTGGTTGTGCAAATGGATCATACACACCAAGTTTCAAAACGGAAACTCCAGGGAAGGAGGGAAGGCCAACCAGGCAGGCTGTAGTGCGGCATTTGGCCACAGTGTGGCTGTACATCCTGAGCCAGCTCAAAAACTTGTGCTGTGCCAGTGAACCACCTATGGGTCAACAGAGGCTGCGAGACCTATCTGAGGTGTTTGTTGGTCACCAGTCCTCCCACTGTGGGCAGCAAGAACCGACAAGTCCAATTCTGCCACTGGCAGCATCCCACCTGACTGCTGCATCTATTAGACGGCCCACGTGAGAGCCCTGTTTGTAAGAGCTGACCCAACGGCTTGCATCCCCAGAGCATTTTCATAATGCTGCAATTAGCACATGACATTCTGGCAGGTTAGGGCTGGCTCTTATCTGCTTCTCCATCTGCACCAAGTACTGTTGATAACAAGCAGTACACTTTGGGAAGAGGCAAAGGGAAATGATGCAGCCAATAGCAGTAGTCCCAATTCCATGACTGTCACAGTGGTACGTGAAAACAAAACTGATGGTTGCTGCCCAGATTCTGAAATAATTCCCACATCTTGATACTGCAATCCACAGTCTTTACACAATAGGTCTTTACAAAAAGCATATGGAGAATCAAGTATTTCTGCCTTACGTGGGCTGAAAGAGCCCTGCAGCATTCAAGGGATCCACTCCCACAAATGTAGTGTTTGGTTACTGTCTGACTTCATGGGCTGCCCTTCCTCACAGCCCCTGGCACCCTCTTCTACCCCTCACTTCAGTACCCAACAAGTGTACAAATCTCTTTCAGTGAGATCTAGATATTGCTGGTTTTACAAACCACTTTGCACTCAGGCTGTATTAAACAGGCATGAAATATTCATTTGCATGTGGTAATGTACTTAATTGCATTTTTCAGTCCTGAGCACCCAGGAAATTTGCGCAGATGTTTTAAAAGCTCACTGAGCATGATGTGCTTGGGAAAACTGGGATCAGCTGAACTCCAGAAACTCCCCAGAGCGCTTCCAAACTGCCTGGCTAGTGTCTGAATGACAGCAAAAACTTGCATAAACTCCTAAATATGTGCTTAATATTCAATTTGCAATATGTGTGTAACAGAACAGAAAAGCCTACTTAAGAATTACTTCCATAAATCAATGATGAGAGCTGCCATCTATTTTTGACCTGTTGAGGCATGAGTGGTGTTTATATTGCCTGAAAAGGCAAGAGATGTCCCCAATAAAAAAAAAAAAGAAGCCAGTTTAACTAGAATAGCACTTAGGAATGGAAAAAGTGGCTGAAAACAAAGCATCATAGAGCTATAGGTCCCACCCAGCAGCACCATCAACACCCAGTGCCAGGAGCAGACTCAGAGGGAACGAGCAGTGTTCATTCTGCTCTGAGAAGTCCCTTTGTTCTCTGATCAACCAGGACCGATGCCCAAATTCTCCGGCGAGAGTCCTGAGGAGGCACAGCGAAACCTCCAAAGCCAATTCCTCCACTGCATCACTGTACGACTGAGTTGATGCTCTAACCCTCACCCACACATGACTGCTTTTTAAGTGATAAATGATCTTTATTAACAAGGTCACAGTTTCACTGCCAGTAACTCCATTGGGTCATTAAGTCACAAGAGCCCTCTACTTTTCAAAGATGCATACAACACTACCCCCTTCCTCTGAGGCTGCCAATTCTGACACAGCAGTAATTGTGTTGGTTTAACTATGTGTAAGCTTCTACATTTAATACATGCATTCTCAATTTCTTTGCTTTGGTGCCCCTTGAACATTTTTCAGTGAATAAAAGGGTCTGTATAGAAGGAATTTAAGCTCCCAGGTTATAGCTTTAAATTTCCTCCTCCTTAGAGATAATCCACAACTTCCTTCCTCACCAAGTCACAGACCCAGACTGCATTTTTAATGCATTATTAGCTTTATATTTTACATTAGTTACATTAGAAAATAGCTCTAATGTTATTCTGGTTTAGGTTGTAATTGCACATTACCAAAAGACAATAGACAGGTATTTACTTTTAAATGCAGTTTCCCCTAAATGCATTCAAAGGAACTGAATATCAGTACAAATTGCATGATTAAGAGCTCATCAGGTACCTAATTCCTGTGAATTAAGTTCCACTGTCAAGGAGACCAGCTTTCTACTTAGGTGAAAAACGAGATCCTAAATGGACAAGACTTACAGGTTCTTCACATCACTTTGTTTCAGGTGTGCATCCCGCAGCTCCATGCTTTCTTTCTTACAAAACAATAGGTTGTCGGGGAAAAGGTGAAAACAAACAGGATTCCTTACCACGTTGGGACGCTTGACAATGTTCTCCAGCTTGGTGTGGCTGAACTCCAGGCTGATGACGTTGTAGAGTTTTTCACGCTGGGCCTCTGGTGTTTCGTAGTACCTCACAAATTGTGACATGCTCATTTCAACACCTTTTTGTGTGTTCACGTCCATCACATCCACTATTCGTCGGCTTCCTGGAAATGCACAGAAACACTCCTAAAACATTTGCTTTAAGCGTGCACATTCTCAACAACTGCAGGGAAGCTGTTGTTAGAGGACAAGAGAACAGCATCAGTCCCTCCCCAGGTGCTGAGCAGCAAAAACACTCCGCACGGAGCCAACCTGGAACTGGACATGGTGCCCAGTATGACACTGAGCAAGTCACCCAGTGCCTCTGCTTCAGAGAGATGGAGAGTACTTCCCTCCTTGACATGGAAGATGTGAGCAGAAGTACATTAAAATCTGTGAAGAACTGATTTAATGTGGTAGCAGGGGGCATGCAGGACAACCAGCTCTCCAAATCCTACTGTGCAATTTTCTAAACATACATATGCCTCTCGAGATGCTTTTGGTCGCGTACAAGTTATCCCTGAAGAGCAAACTGCCTTGCATAACTGGATGCTATGAACTGCTGAAAACCTGACACTGATTGCTGATTATTCTCAATTTCAGTCATCCCCAGTGGAGATGAAAGCAATAAATGCTTTGTAAGACTGAGCTCCTGCTTTGGATCTCTGCACAAAAGCTACAGGACATACTTGCAGCTTCTTGAGTGGCAGACACACGAGTCTCATTGGCACCAGAATGTTAAACAGCAGTTTTAATTGCGTCTTCAGCTTTCTACAGATTAATCCACAATCTTCTCTTTGGCCAACTGGAAGGTTTTACCCCTCTCAGCAATTTCATCATCCTAATTAGCAGCTCATTTGTGTATGAGCGAAAGGGAGCCCATGAGAGACATGCCTCATTTCCAGGAGAGAAGGATTCCAGCAAACAAACTCTCAACACTTCCAGAAAATCACTCCAAAACTATTTCCATCGCTGAAGAAATAACCCTAAGTGAATTGTGTTAAAACAAAACGGAGGGCCTATATGGTCCCATCAGAGGGAATTATTAATAATTACAGCACCTGGCCTATTGTGTGCTGGGGAGCAATATTTCAGCAAGAGCGATAGTTTGGGTTTCATCGCTCCATTAAAAACATCCTTAGCCACTGATAGCGATGACAGTGACAGATGCAATAACGGTTCTGGAAAGGAACTCAAGACCATAAAGCTTCGTAATCAAAAAGAAAAATTTACACAGTGTAAGTCTGGAGTGGTCCCCCTGGCCGGTCAGGCCCAGGGTTCGATTCCTGGGCCGGAGCTCGGGACTGCACCCAGTGTTGCCACCTTGAGGCAGGATGGGGAGAGGGCTCGGTTGGGTGTGAAAAAGCACAAGAATCCCTGCATCTGGTGTTTGCAGGTTTGAAAGAATACACATGAAATCTAATTTTGTTTGGTTTTGTTTCCTGCTTGCTGTTGTTGTTGGTTTTTTAGCTGCTAACTTTACTATCTAGGGGGAAGTTTGTTTATTACTCAAAAAATTATCAACTGGAGCAAAGTCCTACTAAGCAGGACCTGAATTAGGGCCAAACTGATTTCTGGCCTCCGTGCCCTCGGGATTAAAGCAGGGACTGCAGCCCAGAGGGGTTCAGCACATTGATAGTAAAAAATTGTATCTGAAGGGCTGACAGAGCCTGGGATCTGCCACAGGGCAGTGGAGGTTTGATCTCAGCCTCGCTGGAAGCGACCTCGTACAGCCTCTCAATTACCCTTCCTGAAAGGGCAATCAGCAGTTACCTGATGAATTAAAAATACGAGGCCCAGTTCAATAACAGGTTTGTTAAATGTGCCGCATTATCAATTACGAGCAGAAGAGCTAAGATGTGAGCTGATAGTCTCTTGACTTCCAAATTAGAGAGTAATTTGAGGGGATGCTCTTCTCTTAAACCACAGCACTATCAAACACACCCGTGCCGAGCGATTCCTGGAGCACTGCTTGCAAAATTTGAGCCATATAATTACAGGTTCACAGCCTCAGCTCGCTGCCCACTTCCCAGTGGTTCTGGCTTACTGCCAGCTTTTTTTCTCTTCTCTCCTGAAAAGCTTCAGCTGTTCCTTCTATTTCCTGTCCCTAGGAGAAGGTTAAATATTATCCAGAAGGGGAGGCAGGTGAAAAACAAGGGAACAGAGCACACAGAGGCTGAGAGATGTCAGGTCAGGCAGAATTTCTGACAATTTCTATGTGCATTCCACATGATGTGCTGTTTCTGTTAACCATTTCTTAGATATCAAGCCTGTCCACATCAGGAGGATAAAGCTACCTAGGGGAACTGTTTAACCCTTTGTGTCAGAATTAAGACCTGTGCATAAGGGACAGCTTGGTGCCTGCAGCCAGAAACCAGCCTTGAACATCTGCTGGTCCCTCCTCATCTTTCTGCTTCTACTGGAAAAACACTCCTGGTTTGTAGAGCAGGATTTTGGCAGAACCCTAGGAAATCTGCTGGCTTCACCAGTGGGTTAATTGTACCTAGAGACTGCAGCTTTGACCTGCATGCCAGTCAGTCCTCCTGCAGCTCCCGAGCTGGAGAGCACAGATACGCGATAGCCTGTGCTGGCTGGAGGGACAGGAATCAGAGCAGAACGTCCTTGCTCAAATGGAGCTGCTAATGACGTTCCCTGTGCTTCAGATCCAGCCTCAGTACAAATGAAGTTAAAGAAACACATCCCTTGACTCTGAGATCCACCAGAGGGCACGGAAGAATGAAGGGCAGTAAGAGTCCAGCTGGACGCTTCCACTCTCCTCCCTGTGCACACCTCTGTGTGCCCATCGTGTTTCTCCCACCCAGTGTCCCCCCACCACAGGACAAGCCCTGGCCAATGCCCACCTGCCCTGCAGCCCTGAGGCCAGGACCAGCCCCAGCCCTGTGCCCTCCCCACACCAGGAGCCTTTTGGTGGGGCCAAATTTTTTCCTTCTTACGAGGATGCACCGCTACCGGTACCCAACACATACCTTCCCCATCTTCCCTCCTCAGTGTCTGCAGCTCTGTCATTTGTCACAGAAGTGCCAGCCCACAATAACCCGTGCTGTCAGGTTTTTTCATGCAACAAAAGGTAAGGCATTTCGAGCATGTCCACAGGAAGAGCTTAAGCCAGCAAAAAGTCTTAAATCTTAATGTTATGGGGCTAAAAGAGATTCATGGCAAATAACATGTTTTAGTGGCATTGTATAGAAGCCATCAATATCTTTACATCTACCCAAAAAATAAACTGCAATTTTCAGCAATTCTTTGAGCTAAATCTCAGCCAGTGAAAGCTACACAAAAAACGTTTCCATATACAAAGAAACATTTTCTTTTTAATACAGCATCCGAATGTGTTAACCTGTAGTATGACCACATGACAGGTGGCTGAAAACAGAGAGCCAACATGCAAGGAGCAGCTACAGAAAGGGAAATAACAGGACTTCTGAGGACAGTGGGAAGGGATAAAGCTATGTTGAAAGTCTTATTTATCTATCAAATCTGTTTTAAGACCATTGGTCCTTTACTAAAGTGTCTCAATGTAAAATATAGGAAAAATGCTATAAGATAATTTCATGCTAATGACATTTTATAGCAGCACCATTTATTCTACATTATCAAGAGCATCTTCGCACAGTGAGGATCCTCCAGAAATCAAATGATTTCTTTAAGCAGAGACCAAAGCTCTTCATTTTTCTAGAGATCTGCCCTTTGAAGAACACCACAGGCTTCATTTGCTGATGCTTAGCAATTAGAAAAGACCTTCAATGACCGCTCACGGTACCATTAATGTGTGAACTGTGTCAGCAAGACCACAGCCCTGCTTGGGCCTGGACTGGTGCTTGAAGGTGCACTGTCAAGGGCCTGGCAACTCCACACAGAGGGTGCAGGCTTTAGTAGGAACAGCTTGAGATGAATACAGCTATCATTGCAGTAAACTTGCAAAACGTGCAGATTAACAGATACTTCAGGTAAAGGCATAACTACACTCGAAGGTCATTTTGCACTAAGGTGTATTATGACACAAAAAGCACAGCAGCTCCCATGAAACATTTAGGCCTTTGCGTGCTGTTACTGTGGGATGACAGCTGTTTTCTAGCCTGGATGAGCTAAGGCAGAGGGTGCTTATTGCAGAAGAACAACGTGACTATGGGGAGTTAATCTAAACAGCTATTCTGGTTCATGCTCCCACGTCTACAACTGATTGGAAACCCACTTGTAGACAGAGGCTTTGGGATGCCGGTGACCACACCAACACATCAGTTCAATTTCCTTTTCGTGTTTTGACATCATGAGAGCAGATCCTTTAGAGAGGTTTAATTTTTACTGTAACATTCATTCAAAGAGGATTTACTGCTGTTTATATCCAGACATGAACACGACTGGTTTTAGTGAAACTGTCCCAGTTTAACTAAGATTGTTATTTATTTTTTTACGTTTGGAAGAGTTTTACTGCGTTAGGCAAAGGACAAACTCAAAGAGAGATCAAACAGGAAGCTCAGCTCTAAAAATAGGAGCGGTTCTACTTCCAAAATGGCCAGGCAGCGGACGTGCTAAACATAGGCGAGCGTTACGATATTTCTTTTTTATTTCTAAGAAGGGGGGGGAAAAAAAAAAAAAGCATATGGAGGGAGCATCAAATAGCATCTTTTTGTTTATCTTATTGCACAGAAGCCCTAACTGTGAATCCAGGCTCACCCACCACCGAGGCAGAAGGCTGCATCCATCATGTCCCAGCCCAGCACCGGTTAGTGCTGAGAGCTAAACTGGGACAAAACAAATAAAAATAGAATGTCATCCCACTCTGTGCAAGGGAGGAAGGAGGCTGGGTTAGGTTTCCACCCGTTCAGCTTTCTGAAGCACTTTGCTGAAGCCTGAGCTAGCAGGCAGGGAGGGGACAGGGGAACACTGCCAAAAGCAGAGAGAGAAGGAAGAGAAGAGCCTGACACCAATTTAGACTTGCTTAATTGATTGAGAAAATAAATAAATAGCGTTGTTAGATGCAGTGGCAATGGGTAGCATTAAGAATGGAGATGCAGTGCCAGGTGACACAATAGGCAGCAACAGCAGAAACTAGATGCCAGCTTAAATGACAAAATGATGGTCTGGCACCGGAGCACAGTGTAGGAATTCAAGGGAGTTGAAGGTAGTTTCTGGTTTTAATTCTGCCCCAGGGGGAGCCCAGTGCTGCTCCACAGCTTGCCTGCTGCACCCAGTCGGCAGCAGCTTGATTCTCCATGGAGCTGAGCAAGCAGAGAGCAGAGCAATGAGCAGATCAGAAATGGCATTGCTGTGTCTGAACAAGACACATGCCTGCATGTCCCACAGGAAGCTAACAGATCCCGTGGCAGACAAACCACCAAGTCCAACTGCTGCTGCTTGCTGCCAGGTATGTTGATCCCCCTGTTGTTATTGATCCACAGATGCTAAGAGGGTTGTAACAGCACCTGCTCCAGCCTGCAAGGATTTCTTTCTACTTCCTCCCAAGCTATGATGAGATCAGGGAGTGAAATAAGTTATGTACACTGCAGCAGTCCCACCAAAGAGGGACAGATGCACAGAAAACAGGAGAGGTCGCTCAAGGGAAAAGAAAGAAGAGACAAAGGGATGAGCCAGGCTTTCTTCAGTGCGGTACTTGGGAAAAGAGACACCTGCCAGATAACAACCGGAATGAATTGCTTCAAGAGAACAGCACAGTTTTGTTTTTAATGGTCCAGATGTTTCCTCTTTGTAGTTCTCACATTTAAAAAGAACAGCTAGAAGTCTGGCCAGCTCACATCAGCAGCGTGACGTAAATCCCACAGGTGACAGATGCTTGGTTTGACTCCATCCTACCTGGGGGCACTTGGAAGCACCATCTCAGTGGTAACACTGATTTGCTGATCTGGTTGAGGTCTGACTTGGCAGAGTTCCCTATTACAGAAAAGTCTCAGAGCATGCAGCACACTGGCAGTCCCACCAGCATGACAGGGAGGGTATTTGGAGCTTGATTTAAAAAAAAAAAAAAAAAAAAAATTGAAAAAAAATTGGAGATTTTAAAACATATTTTGGCCACAGGAATTGTTTGTTTTCATAAAAACTGTATCTCAAACAAATGTTCCTATAATAGTGCAAAAATGGCTTTATAACACCTGAGGCAAATTGCTGGTCTTGACCTACATGGCTTTCTGATTTCCCATTTTCCCCTTGAAAAAGTTTATAGCCAAGCCTATAGCTCAGTGCCCTTAAAGCCCAGGCTTTGGGGTTTGGATCCTCAGATCACAGGAAATAGCTCCAACATGCAGTTATTGTGCAGACACCTGTGAGGAACATCTCAGCCTTATCGTACAGTGACCCATCCCTGTCTCTCATCTTCGACGTGCTGCTGGGTCCCCTGCTCCCCAGCTGTCACAGCTGCCACCCGTGGGCGTGAGCCACCTGACAAACGCAGGGTGCGATGTGCAGGACCCAGAGCCTGGGTGCCCTTGATGTGAATCCTCACAGAGGCTGAAGAACAAGCCCACAAGCTGTTTGACAAGAAACTACACAGCTGCTGGCCTTTGAAACCGTGAGAGCAATGAGGATGCTTCCACGAGCTCCATTCTGGCCAGCTCCCCAACAGTCCCCCTCAGCCTGCAAATCAGACAGCACAGCATTGTGCTAATACATGAAAGTGGCAGAACTCAGAGAGGAAGGCAGGCACAGCTCACACCATGAGACAAAAACATATCAGCAACAAGAGGAAGAATCTTACGATTAATGGAAATTTGGGAGGGGAGGTGCTTGTATGAAGTAAGATCAGTGTTGTCTCTTCCCTCATACAAGAGTCTGGTCCACTGTGTTTGGAAAAGCCCATTATTTGGGCACTAGGAAGAGAGCAAAGCCTCCTGGAGCAGCTGACGACTCCTGACTCAGCCCTCTGCTCTTTAAACACTGTGCTCCCATTCACAGGACAAATCCCCACACAGGGAGAACCATATGTCTTCACCAAGACCTCAGTGCAAGACTGAGGGAAGACTTCTGTGCTTCCTTTGAACAGGCTGCTTAATTTTGGGAACCGCTCCTTACAACCAGGTTTTTCCAATGAGCCTCCTTCCTCACTCCCCTCAGTCTCTAATCTCACAACTTCCTTGAAACAAACGGAGCATTCCTCTATAGAAGAGGCAACACTAAGTCCCCATTCAGCAGAAATGATGGAAAGTTTTCTGAACTGTGGTGTGTGGCTGCTTTGTCCTTCTTTTGTATCTGCACAGCTGATTTTCTTTCACAGGACGGGGAACTGTACATTGATTAAGATAAAATTTCCCCTGCTTGCCTGCAGACCACGCTATGAGCCTCTCAACTCACTTCGTAGTTTGATGTGGAATCAGCCATGACACAATTTTCAGATCGGATCAATTTGAGAGGGGGAGCAAACATGCAGGAGGAATGAATTTAAAAAAAAAAAACACTGGGAAGCAGTTACTCCAGTTACTCAGAGACAGTTAATCTGGTTCGCTCTCAGCTTTTTGGAGTAGGAGCTAACAAAAAGCTGAACACATCTGCACAGCCAGCTTGGAAAGTGTTGTGCTAATGCCCAAAAGAAATACAAAAGAAATGTAGTACATGGTCTCTGCTCTCTCCTCCTGCCTTTACCCACCTGACCTGCAGCCATCACCACCATTTGCATTTCTGTGAGGACAGCATTTATGATTCTTGATTGAGTACTGAAATTTATACTAGTACATACATAACAAAAAAATTGCATACTTCATAAACAGAATAATCATTACTTACAATGCATGCTTATCCTCCTTGCATCTGTCTCCATTCCCCTTTCATCACTGAACACTCCCAAGAGCATGGATCAGGTGGGTGGGTGTCTGCTGGTGAAGTGCACACGCTCACCTCAGCTGGAGCTCCCTGGGACTGCAGCAGCACACGTGTTCACAGAGGAATGGCCAGATGGAAGACAGAGCCTGGCACAGCTTGTGGCTGTTGTGTGTGCCTGACAGGTAACATACAGGAAGGCACTAATGCCTTCTGCCCCAAATGAATTTAAATGACTTGCACCAGCCTGCTTACACTAAATAGTGAGGGAACTTGTTCCACCCCACCTCAGCCCCCTGCACAGAAGAGGCCATGACTTGCCACATTCAGTCTAGCTGCCAATGTTCAGTACATCAGTCACAGCTTACAGGAAAACCAGAAACTGGGACTGCCAAATTTTGTTTCCAGCGCTGTGCTGAGCAGATCATCTCACTTTTCAGCCCAGTTTCCACCTGGGAAAAGGAGGCCACACCATTTCCTCTGCACTGTTACACTGTGGAATTACTATGAGCCAGGCCAGTCTACATCATCAGATTTTAAAAGCAAGATACATGACTGATGACACGTTCTTTGCTACTCCCATACTTATTCTTAGTGATCTAGATTTAAAAAAAAAAAAAACCACCAGAGTACGTCAGTTGTTAGACTACCCCACGAACAGCGTAAGTCCTCTACTTGCTCTGTTCCCCACTGACACAATGAATTCTACACAACAATGCTGCTGATCCTGCACAAGTGACCACCGTGGTCACAACTTTAACCTCTTCAGCCCAGGACTCACAACAACTGAAAGTCTCTTTTCTTTCTTAAGATTCTCAGCATGTTTTGAAATCACCTCTTTTGCCACCAGCCTGGATTGCAAGCTCAGCTTTGGAGATGTACAGACATTCTGGCCCACAAAGCTGTGTCCAGGAACGGACTGCCCCAGCCTGCAGCGAGATGAAGCGATGGGTGTTACAGGACCCAGCAGCACTGGGAATGCTTTGGCTTTTGGACATCAAAGACTAAAGCAAATGATTGCATTCAGTTCCTGAATTTGGGGATGGCAAACGATAAGATGGTCAGCTGCTGCCTGGCCTGCAACCAGCAAGGCAATTATCTTTCTCCTGGCTCGTTCTTACGTTAACCCTGGCAAGTGTACTTCCCTATTCTTTAGTGCAGTTGGCACCAAACATTCACGCTGGTCTGTCTGGAGATTCAGGCACGTACAGAGATCACGCTTTTTCTCTTCTGCCCATCGACGACAGACAACTCAGCTGTGGCCCAGAAGCGTCACTGGTGGAACAAGCTGACCTAAGAGAGGCCTGGAAAGCATCAACACAGCAGCGTGGCATGCCAAGAGTGAAAATGAGGAGACTGCAGAAATAACGCTCCAACTTTGAGTGCAGATGTTTAAGGAGTCACTAAGAGGGCCAATGACCCTCTTTGCAAAATTTTAAGTCAACTTACGAAGAGATGACGACATTCTGTCCTTCAGAACTAGCAATCAAACCCAGCTCAGGCAATGAAATCATAATGCCCAATTGTTATTAGATTACAACAGCTTTTCATCTTTCAAGAGTTGCCTCAAGTTCCTAAGCAGGCCAGGAATTCCTTTCCTCTTCTCCCTTCGTATTCTTGGCTCCAAGCCGATTCACAGACAAGACAAATTCCTACTGCTGAAATTAATCCATTGTTTCAGGTTTAGGGAGAACACAGGATATCTTTCACACAAGGCAGGAGTCTACTTACAACCATTACCCAAACGTGCAATCCCCAGTGCTGTTCTTTAAAGTGATGCTCCTGAAGGGGAAGGCATTTTGTCCAGAAACATCACACATGGACACACACTATGCAAAACATGCAGGTCATAACTATTACTTAACTAAATATCAGCTACCTGCATTTTTTAAACAATGAAAACATTCTTCCTCATATTGTCACAGGTGAGAGTTTTTCAGGTGAAAATTTTAAAGCTAGGCTACCAAGTATTGTTATTGCCTTGTTACTTATAGATGTCCAAATATGAAGCTGATACAGCAATCATGTTATAAATAGAAAGTAAAATTTCAGAATATTTCAGAATAATTGGAGACCAAAGGGTCAGTAACATCATATGTAATTTATGTGTGTTGAAAATACCCAACATCACCTCTTTAAAATGTTCTGTAACAAATATACTTCCCCTGATTCTAAGAGAACAAATGATAGGTTTAAATAGCACCGGCATACTACAATGATGAGCACTCAAAAACTAACGAGTTTACACAGAACACAACATTTTTCAAGCTAGTTCTCTATCAACTCCCACGCACATTCAAATGCAGAGTTATGATCACTTCACATTTACAAAACATCAATCCATTTCCAGGTTCAGCAAGGCACTGAACAAACTTTGAAAAAACCCTGCAAGTAAGGTGCCTGGAGCTCCATGCAAGACCCGAGGACTCTGCCAGAAAACACAGGGACAATCACAGGAGATAATAATAAAACAAGAATTTTCATCTGCTTTATTTGAACATTAGAAAGTGAGTGTGATAGATATATTAAGCTAAAACTAGAAAAAAAAGACCAGCAATCATTTGCAACGTGAAGATCGTTCACCAGCATTTCCTGAAGTCATTAAGACCTAATTCAGAAATTAGGAATGGAGCTGGGAATGGCACCCATTTGCTCTTAGCCTCAGTGCAACAGTTACACATGGCACAACTTGCAGTGACAATATCCCATAAGAAACGTGTTGGTTTTATTTATTCTTAAGATATAGCTTACCATCAATTCCCCAAACACTTTAGATTTTTTTTTAAATCAAAGTTTCCAAGTGTGCTGCCAGAAGCCACCTAATTGTGTTACAAAATAAAAGCATGCAGGTGACAATGTTCTGTACCAAATTACAGGTTCAATACAATGGCTCCAAAGGGAGTTTGGCCAAACACAGTGAAAAAAGATCCGTGACATGCAGTACCTGGCTGAGAGCAGGCGCACGGATTGCTGAACCAGCTGTGAGAAACGGCACGCTTTTACATTAAATTAAAAGTTAATTACTGTTGTTATTTCTGCTCCATTGTTTTATACATCTAACTTTAGAAATAAATATCCTCCTGCTTTGCTGGCCATGTACACAGGAATCTCCACCCCCAGTATTTCAGGGGACATCAATCTGGAGGAAATGCGACTCCCACACTTTGACTGCTACCCAGGAAAACCAGCGCTGTTACGCAACGCTGCGCTGCTCCAAAACATCTCAGCATCACAGCCTCAACTCCAGCACTTTCACAAGCAGAAATGGCAACTGATCAGCTATGGAACCAGCTCTCAGAGAACAGCAAACAAAGGTTTCTCCATAGCAAAAAGAGGTCTTCAGGATCTACACACGTTCATGCAGGTATTTAGGAAATCCGTAAACTTAGGACTCACCCTCAATGCTATTTCCTAATTTAACTGCAAGTTGACCAACAGCAATGCTAATAAATAGCACTTTCCACACCACATTTTCTCCCAAAGAATGTTTTTTCCAGAACTTATAAATGATCGTAAATTAAGCAGCATGGCCAAGTTTTGTTTGTGAAGGAAGGTTATCCGAGATAACCTCTCTCTCGCAGATAACCCCAGCTACGAGAAATGCAGCCCAAGTTCCTCTCCTTTGTTTTTCTTAACTGCAGCCTTCCCAGGCTTGATGTCCCTATTGATTATTGAACTCAAGTAATTCTCAAGAATTCTTCTTGCAGAATGGACTAATCTGAAAGATTAGCTCCTGCCACAACGCAGGTGAATAACAACAATAAATTCTAGGTAACAAGAATGCAGCTGAACGTCCCTGAAGGACTGCAGCTGACAAATCTGGAGCTCAGCTCACCCCACAGCCATGCAGAGCGCAGTATCACTTTTCAGTAACAGAGAAACCATAAACACATCTATCTGAAGTAAAAGATTTCAGAGAAGCATGCTATGTAATCTGCTACTCAGAGTGTAGCTTTTCTTAAATTTTTTTCTTTTGCCAAAGTTGTTTGGAAACATTTGATGATTGCAGTCACCGCTTCTGGTTTGTGTCTTATCAAAGACAGGCAGTTTGCAAGGCTTTGTGCTCAGCCTCCCCTAGCAACCTTTCCTCCACACACTGACCTGGCCTGACACTGATAAAGCCTGTGAGGAGAGGACAGGCAGAAGGTGATAGGGCTCCAATCATACCTTTTACAAACACATGCTCTACACCAGATAAAAAAAAACAAGAACCCAATCAATGGAACTGCCTCTTTCCAAGATCACAAAAGTGTACATAAGACACCTGTTAAGAGCAAAAGCATTCACTCTCCTTCAAATGGCCAATTATCCAGCATGAGATCACAGCCTGGTCAGCACAACTACTAATTAGGGTTTCCCTCAGCCTTTTTAATTTACAAATTGCTTCTCTGTGCCTTCTTCTG
The DNA here is from genome assembly GCA_013396635.1 of Penelope pileata. Lineage (NCBI taxonomy): Eukaryota > Metazoa > Chordata > Aves > Galliformes > Cracidae > Penelope > Penelope pileata. The sequence goes on from WBMW01002207.1 coordinate 2,425,930, forward strand.
GATTCTGAGAGTTATCCCAAATGTCTACAAACACAACCAGACGAGTGTTTCAAAGCAATTCTGTTCCGTATAGAGCTAATCCAGCGCATTCAAAATAACTTACCCACTAATAGCTTCACATCTCTCACGGTGAAATCCGGGTCAGGCATCCTATAATTAGCAAAGAAAGCAGTGTTAACTACCATCAGGATAAGTAAGGGTACTCTTTTGTTACCATAATAAAAGAGAAATAAATGCATAGTGCCCTCGGTCCACGATGCAGTAGGTGGAACCAAGCAAGGCCTCTCTGAAGCATGGACAGTGCCTGTGCTAATGGCACACAACATTCCTGCATTGGCAAGTGCGTAACAGTTCCTCTCCTGGTAATGAACCAGAAGAGGTGTCTTCTCAAGCACTCTCCAGCAGCACTGGAATGGGAGGAAAGGGAAGAAGTTGGGGTGATTGCAATGAAATCCCAATCCTTCATAGCTCGTTTCCTCTAAGCAACTCACTGTGCTTCATGTATACTCCCCACATTTTCCAGTGAATACAAACTGAGGCAGAGAAAGGTAAAGCAATTTGTTCAAAGTCACATCATCATAGGTTGGATTCTCAGCTTGGAAATAAAGAATTAAGAATAATGAATACAAGCCCCTTTGTTCTAACGACTATTCCAAACCTCCCTGCCTGGCAGAAGACAACTCAGCTGTGTTTGGTGGGTAGGGAAGTTGTTCTATTCAAATTCAGAGCTAAATTAAATAGCATAATTGGTTCACTGATGTTGATGCATTTATGAGATCACTTATCTTAAGGTTTAATGTACACATCCAATTGAATGAATTTTAAGTGTCAGCAGAGACTAAAAGTCTGCAACCCATAGAGTGGATGGGAAAAGAACAAAAACAGTAGCGGGGTTTTTAAGCTGATTGACTTCAGCTTAATGAGAATATTTCACACTTCACATCTTCATATAGAACAAAACTGAGGAAGGAATTGCAGTGAAAACCAGCCCCTTGGGAACTGCCAGCTAGATGCTCTGCCTCACTGTCATGGGAGAAAGACTGAAAATGTGTTTCTGGTATAGTGCTTTTGACACAATTCAGTTAGAAATCAGAAGCCTATATGTAAACTTTCAGAATTTTTACTATTAAGAAAATACGGAAAAGGTAAAAAAAAAAATACAGTGTCACACATGCATATTGAGAACTATTTGCCAAATCTTGTTCGTTCACTCCCTTTACCCTTATCACGTTCCTCTGGTGGGATGTGGAGGCTGGACAATATCTGTTGTGAGGTCACTGCCAACCCTCACATCTTTGCATCTGGCTCTGAGGGCCCCACAGCCTTGGAATTCACTCCCATGCCAGAACGAAGCAGCCTGGATCTACTGACCCTGAGGGCTCACTCAGAGCTCATCTTTTTATCCAAGCACTAGGAAGTCAAAAGCAGGGGAAGGAGACAATGATTTGGAGGCAATAAGAATATGCAAGGCTTTTATATTCAAGAGCCAAAGTTTGCCTTTATTTTGTCAGGTGCAGAGATGGGCAGTCTTCTTCACATCTGTAGAAATCAAAATAAATTCAACAACAAGAGCAGACAACAACCCTAACCTGGATGCATACAAGCAATCCCAGTCTGAGAGCTCCAGCAGCAGCTGAAAATAAACTTTACTCAAACTGGAAGAACACAGTCCTCCCTAGCAATACAATTAATAGCTCTTTGGAGAGCACACCTGGCATATCCTTGTTTTTTCCTCTGCATCCTCAGGATGTGTCGTACAAAGAGTGCACCAAGGGAAGAATTTCAGCCTTGAACACAGCAGGTTTCAAGCACAAGAACCCATCTTGTAGCTGAGTTACCTTGGGAGGGCCAGCTTTAATTCAAGCCCACTCTGCTGGCTGCTGAGACTGCAAATTACTGTATTCCTCCATCTCTAGCCCCACTCACCATAACTGCCATGCTCACTCCTATACAATTAGGGCTGGTTTGCTACTGCTCTGTGTTTGTTCAAAGTGACAACATGTTTCCAAACAGCATTCCCTCTCCAAGTTACAGGAATGGAAACGGTACAACCAGATTGAGAGAACAAGAAAAAAATCTGAGAAAACCAGATTGCTTCTGGTAATAGATCACAGGTGGATCTCCCTGCTTCCAGCCATACAAATAACAGCTCTTAATGGTCAGAAATACAGTTGAGATCCATTTTAAAAGTTTAATTGTAACGATTTTTTTCTCATTCACCTTATTTCTTGACATTTGGGAGTACCTCCAGTCACAGTCACCAGACTGTTCAGCCATGCTCTGTACACCTGCCAGCCACAGACGTGCAAGCTGACTCCTTAACAGCAAACAGAAGTGTAAAAATCATCTCATCTCACATATTTTATAGACCGCTGCATCTCAAAAGTGACCCACACATGCATGGATTGCCTAATCTACCATGTATGATGAACACAGCCTTGCATGGACAAGAGACAGCATTGCTAGGAAAGACCCACAAAAGCATGATTTCCTCCAGAGCCTGAAATGGAACAGGAAGTCCCTGAGTGCCATCAGCAATGACTCCAATCCAAGGCAAACTGTCCCATCTCACTCTAGCGATGGGAGGAGGCAGACTACGACACCCACTGCAAGCAGCAAATGTCAGGATAACGAGACTGAAGGTTTCAGATCAGCTCCTGAGGCAGGTGTGTCATTATTTTGATCTCACTGGAATACAATGCACGCAGCCTTTCTGTATCTACACAGCCACAAAAGGTATATATTGCAAAGCAGCTACCCTTGATAACACATATCAGAAGTGGAACTGTAAATAAAATTAAATCATGTTATCCCGCAGAGTGTCAAATAGAAAAGACTGCTCATGCATTTCACTTCTGTCATTTAAAAGACATACATCCTGTCTCCAACCTTCTCTCCCTCTAGTGGCATTTACACCCAAGTATGTGAAATACCTTTACAACATCATTTCAAACTAACAACTCATGCTCATTTCAGTAAAAAAGATTACAACGTGGAATGTCCTGTAAGAGATTGCTGATCTACAAATTCTAGCACTTTAATCCCCCACAGCAGCCCATAGCCAATGATTCAGAAGGGAATGGAAACATAAAACCAATTCACCCAACTGACTGTGAAATGGAGAATTCCACTGAATCCACGCAGGCTCCATACACGCATCAGATAAATTTGCTCATGCATCAGATAAATTTGCTCTTACTTTCATCAGTACACTAGTTGACAGAAAATATCCTTAAAGAAAGCTCCAGTATTTTAACTCTCTTTCTTCTCTGGTGGAGAATTCCATCTCTAGTATTAGAATGATGCCAGTGGCTGGCAAGAAGCAGAAACGCTGGCTTGTCAAGCCTGGCTGCTGAGACTATTTGAAGCTCATCGCAGCAAAATGAAACACTTACTCTCCTTCACCATCCAAGGCATTTGTGTGTGACAGAATCAAGAAGGTGACTCCAAAACTCTTACTGGGGATTAGCATTTATTCCTCTTCCACCTCCTCACAATCCAGTTCAGAGGTCAAAAGCTTTATTACTTTAACTGCCAGATCTCTAAAATCTCAGCTGAAAACGAAGAGTGATGCTGCACTTGGTCCTGTTCTTCACCTCCATGTCCTAAAACTGCTATTATTGGACTGCTTTGATGACCCTTACAGAAAAAGGGTAGCTTATTTTCAACAGTCTTCTTTGAATATTGCTCATCTGAATGTACATTCATGCTGTGTATTGCATGCACAAACATTTGAGCAAGGTCATTTTTGAGCCTCAGCAAAACACACCTGTAAGGCAGCCTGTCTGCAGTGTGCAGGACCACAGAGGGGACAGGTACACAGCCAAAGCCCTCACTTCCGCAAGGTCTTAACAAAAATTACTGATGGCTGCCAGGAAGAGGAACAGAAAGGCTGACTTTGAACACACCTGAAAATAACACATAGTGAAGAAAAGCAAGCCAACAGGTGAAACAAAAACCTGATGACAAGACCTGATTAGCTTGAAGAATTGCTGAACCCCTAGATCAAGAAACCAAAGATCATTCTCCAGAAGTCAGAATCATGCCAGGAGGCTTCAGCAAAAGCACACAGCTGGCTAGATGTGAGGAGAGGTGGCAGCTCTCTAGATATAGGGCACAGAAAAAGCAGGGAAGCCAATGGTGATGTGGGAGCTGAGATTGAACATTGAAATGTCTGAGGTGAAACTGCCTCATTACAGAATCATGAATAATAAGCCATCAAGAAGAAAAAGATATTACATCTTGTGGTTACAAACACCAAGAAACAAGGTAACTTTGTGAAGGATCTTGACCAGCACCCACAGGGCAGGAGGCAGCCTGAGCTCTGGAGGCGCCGCTGGGCCATGGCAAACACCCAGTCCCCAGCTGCAGTACTCATCACCCACCTCTGGTCCCACACCACTGCTTGCTGCCGAGGATCTGAAGAGCAGTAGCATTTGTGTCCATGATATGAACTCTCAATTCCACACCTTTTCACTGACAGAGCACTAGCTGAACAGGCACTGTTGGCACAGCAGGAGCTGAAACAGCTCCCCAGCTTTCTTCTTTTCCTGTGGGGAACTTGTGAACTTCCTCACACACGGGAGAAAGACCTTGCTGCCAGAACACCTGATGGCAGCTGCTTGAGAATGTGCATATTTTGCCCACTTTCAGGCCCACAAATTTTCCCAAGGCACTCTGGAGATGCACTTTCCTTCTTGCTCAGGATGCTGTCTGCATCCAGTGATCCTGTAGCTTCACTCAAGCTTAAGTAAAGAACAGGTGCTTGATCTGATGCTAATGGAAAATTAAAGCTCACAGATGGTGCTTAATGTCTCTTTCACTTGTCCTTCAGCCTCAGAATCCCTGCAGCCACAGATACTAACAGGGACATCACCTGGTAAGGTCAGCACTGAGAAGAACTTGCCTTTGAGATGCCAGAGCATTGTGGAGACCTGATCTGAGAACATGTTGCAGTAGCTCCAGTTCCTAAATACTCCCTAGTTTCAGAGAAAAGCAGATGGCTTCTTCTAGAAGAAATTCTTGAAGCTTTATCAGCTATCCTTTAGGAGCAGGAGACTAAACGTATATAGAGGGAAGTTTCCTCAGACAGTATTTTCCACAGCAGACGTGTCCTTCAGATTGCTCCTCCAAGAGAAGCATCACTTGGAGAAATGTCTGAAGAACGAGGTAGCAACAACCTTCAACAGCAAAGAAAACTCACTGCCAAGTTGAGCAGAGAAGGCAAGAGGGTCCTGCTGCATTAGAGCAGGAAAAGCCTTTCCAGGAGGGAAACAAACAGAAAAACAGTATCTCTATTTTTGCTTTTTTATAAAAGACAATAAATTAGGCTGAGCACACAGTGCTAAGTAGAGAAGCAGCTTGGCCTACTAACCAAAAGAAAAAATATTCTCATGCAACATAGCAGTACAACAAAACAATCCTTACTGTAATTACCATTGAGTACCTATTAAGCACTTCTTGTTCAGAGTCCAACAAATGAAAGTGTTTTGATGTTAGACAACACGAGAAGCATCACAGTAGCTCCTGTTTTCTCTTACAGAAAAAGGGCATACTCTTGTCATACACCACAAACCCAATTTCCTCTCTCTCCTTAAGTTATGGTGAGGTGACTTGTTTTTGTTAACACCCAAATATTTAATAATTCAGCTCGTTAAACTTTGAGGTGTTCCAGCTGAAACTGAGTGAAGTAATTGTTCCTTCACAAAATTAATTTTCTATCACTCAGATATAATCAGTTACACAGTCAAAATTTCCAGAAGTACCAAAGGACATTTACCTGAACTGCAGATTGTGTGACTGATAAAAGTATAACGTATTAGTATTTCTCTTAGACACTGTCACTTCTGTGAAAAAGAACTAGCAGGATTCATTTATTAAAATATCAAATTCTTTATGACTGATATTGAGAAAACGCATACAAGACTCTAATGCCGCCACATTTTAATGAGATGTTATTTACTAAGCAGTAACACTCTGAAGAGATAAAATTATAAAGGAAAGAGACAATCATCATTAGACTTTCCACCTGTAACATAGAAAACAATTGAGAAGTCAAAAATTGAGGGGTGGTTGTTCTGCCATTACAGCATGGATTGGAAAGAAGAGCATTTGAATTTTATCCCTACGTTTATCACTGATTTATTTTTTGATTGTATAGAACCAAACTGGATGCACTTCAGTTTTATAGAACTCATTCTCTGTTTGTTTATAAGTGGAGAATAATCATTCTCCTCAAGGGTGCTGATGGTCTAACTGCTGCACCTTCTGAGATCAAAAGAATCATCACCAACAAGTGCAAAGCATAATGGTTATTTCATAAAAGCATTTATTAATCGTCAAGATTTGGTTGTAACTTACTTAATTCCCAGTCCATCCTTGTTTCTGAAGATAAGTGGAACTCTGAGAGCTTCTCTTTGCACATACTCAAAAGTAAAATCTGTTTGAACAAGGAATAAAAAAAATTCCAAGATCAGTTACAATGGCATTGGCACCTCATGTTACATTCTCTCAAAACACAACTCATTCTCCTTTTCTCACCAAAGAGCTCCACTATCACTTAAAGAAAAATATAAAGAGAATGCATGTTTTAGGTGCAAACCGGAAACCGAATGACAGACAATCCTCTCCCAGCTGCTCTCTATTTTTCCTGTTCACTGATGCACATTAAATAGAATCCAGTCACTTTGTCAATTAAGGTCTGGGCTGAAACACCCAGGTTGTAATGAAATCCCAAATTAACAGTCAAAAGATAATCCTAACTAAATTACTGTGAATCAGCAGGGTACTTTTGGGGCAAATGAGAAGTTTAAACTTAAGTTTTTATATTAAAAAAAAAAAGTATAGCCTAAAATATAGTAAGGGGAAAAAAAGTTTTCTTGTGAGCATCATTTGAGTGTAGCACAAAGCCTTGATTCTGCAAGCACCTTTTCTTTCTGTGTGAGGGTTATTATCACTTTCAGCAGATGACATTTCTTAATCAATCAGGAATCTCACTGCAGGAAGTGATAGACAGAAACTGTATACAGCTGCTGGCACTTAAGGTGGTGGTGAAAATGAATAGTTTTCATGTGGAGGTCACAGAATAGCACACCAGCAAACTGAAAATTAAATGCAAGTTTGTTATGTTAACGCTGACAGCATCACCTTGCTGCTTCACTCCGAGGATTACACAGACTTAGCCTTTCCTGGGGGTTTCTTTATGTGCTGGGCTGATACAATAGCAGTGATTCAGGGATTAGAAAGTTACAAGGCAGCAATTTGGGTGAGCAGTGCCTACAAAACCCCACGGTCCTCTTGGAGCATTCTGCCACAGAAAGGAAAGGAATGCTTGCGGTGGCCGTGTCGCATTTCTGTGGCTGCTTTCCCTCCTTACAGTGAAATGACTTACATAGCATTCACACTCTGCTTTAACATGAAATGCATTGTTTAAATCTTCAGCAACTAAACTATGACACTGCCAAAGACATGAAATGACTTAATGTGTTAGGGCCAGATACATGCAAGTGGTTTCACTTCTCCCCAGCAGCGTGCATGGGAGAGCAGGAGAGCTTCATGAGGCTCCAGCTTCCACAGCAGTGCTGCTTTTCTGCTGTGAGAGCTCCTGCTGGAAACAGTAGGGGGACAGAGGCAAAGCTCCCATGCCTTTGGATGTATCCCCCTCTCTTTTTACAAAACTTTTCCTCACTGCATTCAGTTTTCACTAAGACAAGAATGGATGTAATATTCCTACCTAGAGTTACCAAATCAGAGCACTCTAATTGCAATTGTTTACAAAATATTATAATTACAGAAACTTTATTTCTCCTAATCCTCAGATAAGCATAATTAATACTCTAATCAGTTAAGATACCAATTAAGTATTTCTGTATTAGGTAAATCTTCATTTCAAGTACACATTCACTTTATAACTGGTCTGGCTGTAGTTAGATAAGCTACAGACATCTTTATTTTGAAGGAAACTCTCATCCAAGACAGAAAGTCAACAAGCATCAAGAACAACAACTGGAAGAAGCAGAGACAGAGGCACAGCCCGGCAGCCTGGGGAACAAGGAGCTGTGATGGAGTGCATGCAGGCAGAAATCACACACAGCTCTGCAGCACCACGAAGAAAACCTCCCACCCCCCATCCTGGCAGGAAAGAAAAACTGAAGTAGAGTTAGCATTAAAAATAAAAACAAGGACATAGGAAATAAAAACAAGTAAAAATCAGTCAACCAAATTCCATGTGTTTGTATAACCTGACTTTTTTATTCTTGCTAAACACTGTCATTGTTTTGCCTAGATTCAATTCAATGCCTGGATTTATAGAAAAAATGAACCAATGGTACAAATAAAAACCAGAGCAAATACCAAGGCAGAGCCACTCTTCATAACATCCCAACAAGGCATTTAAGTCCCTCGTGGGGCTGAACAAAGCTGGCACGGACCACGACAAACTCACAAAAGCCGCTCGTTTATTTTCGGGTTCCCCAGAACGGGGAAAGCTGCCCGGGGATGCTGGGGCAGCTGAGCGGGGAGGCAGCGCGTTGCCCTACAGCAAGGGCAACCACGGGAGCATCCCGAAGGTGAGGGCAGCATGCAGGTTCTGGGAAATTAATTAACATTTTCGAGCTAAAAAAAAAAAATGGGTGTTTGTGTTTAGTTTGGAGGAAGAGAGGGGTCAGGGCTGAGCTTATCTCCTAAACAAACACCTTCCTAAATAAGATAGGAATTTAATTTCTCCGCCACATTAAGTTTTCTAAAAGGAGCTTAAAACGCTCCCGCCAAACTAAACCTGGGGGAGAAAAGGAAATTTTCCAAACTAAAGGAACGGCTCCGGAGTTGGAGCGGTTTCGGGAGGATCGCAGCCCAGCTCTCCCCAGGGCAGCGAGGCTCAGGCAGAGCCCCCACGGGAGGGGCTCGGGGACAGCCCCGGCGGGCGGGGGGGACCCTCTGGCTGCAGCCCTGGGCGCACCGCGCCGCTCCGGTAACCCAACCCGCGATGGGAGCACAAAGAACTCAGCGAGCAGGGAAGGCGACGGGGTCACCCGCTGCTGCACCCTCAGCCAAAGGCTCCCGGCTCGGGGGGGGCTGCGGGGGCGGCTCCCCGGTGCCCGACACGTGGAGGCGGCCGCGGCCGTACCTTTCCCGTCCATGGCATGCACGAAATCCCCGCGGTACGTTTTGCTCTTTAATTTCTCCTCCAGATTGAAACTCCTGACGCTGACGATTTCCTCCACGTCCGAGAGGTCCTCGTGCTCATCGTACCTCCTCCTGCCAATGGGCCGCTGCAAGACACAAAGCACACGGGGCGGAAAAGTGGGGTCGGCGGGGAGGGCGATGCGGTCAGTGGGCATCGGTAGGGGCGCGACAGCAGCAAAGCCTCCCCCGGGGCGAGCCCAGCCGCAGGCAGCACCTTTTCCATCTCCTGACAGCGATAACAGGTGCTGGGCTGCGGGAAAAGCCCAACAGGGGCGAGGGACGCGTGTGGCCCCGCTGGCGGTTGTTGTTATTTTGCTGCACGTGGATACGGGACGGCTCCGGGGATGGGGGGGGCATAGGGGGGTATCGTTTACCCCCGAGCACAGCGTTAAGGTTTCGGTATTTACATAATCCCGGGGTTTCCATAGCCACGCCGGAAGCCGCGATTTAAAAGCAGGGCGCATTATGTAACGCCGCGATGGATCCCCCCCAACACACACACACGCACACGCACACACAGACACACGCACGCACACACACACACACACACGCACACACAAGGGAGAAACAGGGGCAAACAAGTGACACCCAGCTTCAGAGGCAGTTCCGCAAGTCGGACCAGGCAGCTTCCCAGGAATGGCCGCTGTTTACAGACAGGTGGTGTCTCTGGAACCCCTTCCCTCAATCCAGGTCACACTGGCTCTTCCACGTCTCAGCTAAACCCCGTCTGTTCTCCTGCAGCCGCCACTCCCTGAGGAACCAACAGCTGTCCCTGCTCCAGGACAGCAGAGCCCTGAGCAGCACGGNGGGGCACCGGGGAGGGGGGGGGGAGGGCAGCGAGCGGAGCTTTAAAGCGCTGCCCCGAGCCTCTGCGGCTTCGGGGGGAACGGAGCTCTGCAGGGGGATCAAGGGCCCGGGGAAAAGGTCCTAAAAACATCTGACGTCGCTGTCGGGCCGCTGAGCGCAGAGTTACTGCCGGCTGCTGGGAGCCTGTCATTGCCAGAACACCGATTCACATCGATTCTGTGATGGTCCCGAGCCGATATCGGGACCATCCGATCGCAGGAGCTGCGGGTTCTGAGCGGTTCCTGCCCCCTCTGTCCCGAGCCCTCCCCACGGACGGGAACAGCAAAGCTGGAGGCAGGGCTGCGGGCTGCGCTGTGCCTCTCCAATTCCCTTTGGCAGATAGAATTTTTGGGATTGCTGTGAGAGTTAAACGAGCCTTCACTACGCCCCACAACAGCGACGGGGCTGTGCTCCAACCAGCACAAATCTCAGGTCGTTCTGAGATCAGTGACGTGGAGATGGAGTTCTTTCCTAAAACGGGGCGTTCTGCTGCTCCTGCTGAGCAGGAACGCGTTCACAGTGTGCCCAGTTACCCCCACAGCCCTCACCAACCACATTCCAAGCACTACATCGATGTATTAAATATTATGATAAAGCACATCAAAATTTAACTTTGCAGGCCTTGCAGGTCATCTCTTTGGAAAGATCCCTATTGGAATGAGCCATGGCCCATGGATAAAGGCAGGGCTCATGGCTAGGGCTCCAACACTGCATGTAAGGTAGTGAGCTTCTCTTTCTGCATCTGCCAACAACTGTTGGCAGAATCTTGAAAAATCATGTAATCTTTCTCTAACATCTCCCTATTTGCAGATGATTGAACTTTATCATCATGTAGAAGTGCTGCATGGGTTATGTACTGAAGTGTGGGTTCCAGATGTCTGTTATATCAAGTGCATTATTAATCCATAATCCTGAAAAGATGTATGTATCTGCTGACCTTTCAGCCAAGATTACTCAATCTTAAAATTAAATGCATGTGTACATCTGTAGGATTGAGGCCAGCGGACTTGTACAAGATAAATGGATGTTACTAGAGAATCATCAGGCAAAAAACACATCATCCATCCACTCTACAAAAGTCCACCAAAAAAGACGGAACAGAGACATAAAAGAAAATCAACTCATTTTTCTAAATCTTTTTTTGGGACATGAACAATCTGAGACTCTTGGTGCGCCGAGCCAACCCACCAAGGACCGTGTTAATCACACGCAGCTGGAAACTCTGGAGCACACCACTGAACTATGGGAGTAGGTTTCAGAAATATCACAGTTTCAATCTACAGACCTCCAAACACAGAAAACACATTTCTAACCTTGTTTTAAGACAGAAGCGATTGCAGTTAAGCTGCAATTCATTTTCCCTTTGAAATATTACTGTAATAATTTAGTGCATTGATACCAAAACACTAAGTCACAAACTTGAAAGAACTGGGGACAAAGGGGGGTGGTAGGATGTGTGTGATCAGATCCACAGCTGCATTAGGTAGGATAAAGCCATTAAAGGTGGTATTAAGGCCGTGTGCTGCAGGGTGCAGGTTAAGTGCTGGCAGCTGGGGGTGAGGGCTCTTTTTCCCCCCATGGCCACATCGTGATTTTCTGGGGGTCCCAGTGGGCAGTGCCTGGCACTGGGCAGCCCGGTGCTGCTGCACAGTAGGAGATTTCAGAGTGAAAAGTACAGGAAAAGCTCTGTGTGTTAATAGTGGGGAAAGGGAGGGGTGATTCTTGAGAAAAGGGCTAATCTGAACTGCAGGCAAATCAAAACTAAAATAGCTTTTTGCTGGATGTTGAGGTAACTTAAGCTCAGTCATGACTCACAATGTGCTGTGTCCTGGATTTATGAGCTTGAAACTAAGAGCTGTCCTTTAACAAAACTTACACCGCAGTACTTAGAGAACAACTACAGTGCTGCACTTGGAAAGGGTGTGTGAAGGAATGGGTTAACCTCATTCCCACTGAGCTTTCAAATATCTTTTTTTCCCTATCGAACAGAAAGGACTGAAACAAACTCTTAAAAGCTTTTAAAACATCTTTCATGGTGTAAGACCTACCATCCTCTAACTTACCTTGGGTTAAGATGGAAGATTGAGTATTTATTCCTCATTTTGAATGAAGTTAGAAATGATTACATGATTTTCTAGAAAGATGGATGCAGAAATTCCATTGACTAAACTTTAAGCTCTACCCTGGGTGAGACGTGAAGAGATGTTTGCTTTGCTGCTTAGGACTGCTAACACTCCTTTCTTTGTTTGCGTTTTGCAACTGCTGTTTCTGATGTATTGTTTTTAAAGCAGATCTGCCATTGCTTCCATTTTGTGGTAACCCGGTTTGGTATCGGTATGATAAGAAGAACAAAGGCAAGCGATGATTTGCATGTGAAGCTGGCAATATGTTTCAGAGAAACTGTGATGCAAAGGGCAGCACCTCTGCATGCTCCATACCGTACCACGTAAATAGTGTCATATGGTACTGAGCACCTATGCTCATCAGTCCTCCTACAGAAAAACAAACTATGTTTTTAGCAGAGAACTTCTTAAGTGTTGTTGTGACAGTGCACAGATTTCTTAGGGTGCTTTGGAAAGAAACTTGGACTTCTGCCACCTCTTCTGATTGTGTTCACGCATAAATGATCCAGAGAACGGGTTGACGTTACCTCTAACTAGGGGCAATGGCAGCCTGCTGCTGAAGGGGCCAATTCCCTTTCTCTTGCATGGATGTCCCACGTTAGGTCTAATGCTCACATAGCTGCAGGGAAACTCAGTTCAGTGACCTGATCCAACAGAAAACTAACTCAACATGGAAAAAAACTATATTTTTAAGTCAGTTTGCCGAACCTCTTGCTCTGTAGCCAGTTGCAGTTTGCAGGATGGAGAGAAGAGTGAGGGGAGCTGAAGGAAGAGTGCAGGACTACACCCTTTTGGTGGCCTTCTGCTATTGCACTGATCAGAGGTAACAGCAAACCGCAGCTTTGAACTCCAGCATGGCTTCAGAACTCCCTGAAGCATTTCTAAGTTAATTAAGCGTGAGTGACTCTGTTTCAGCTAACTCTGGAGTGGAGAGGTGTGTGTAAGGATGAGTAATTAGCGTTGGAAATAAAATAATTTATCCTGCGTAGCTTGTAGCTCAGAATTGAGATGTAAAATGGGACATAAAGGAAGAAAACGGGCACACTTCTACAGTCCTAATGTTTTAGTTGTAGATGCAAAACCTGTGGTGTGGAGTTCTTTGTTTTAAGAATTAAAACACATAAAGCAGAGAAATATTTTATAGTGCTATTGTATGCTGCCTTTTGCTCAAACAAACCCTATGGAGTATTACTGTCATCCTCCAAAGAGAAAGAAGGTAGCAACAGTATCAAGAGTCTCTCTTAGGGGAGCTCTGTAGAAGACAGTTGGACTCACAGAGGTCTCTCAAGGTCCCTGTAGACAAAAATCTAACCAGATGTTCTATTTAAGGTAAGAAAGACTGAGTTTAAACTGTTTCCCAAGAAAAGAATGAGATAAAATCCACTGCCAGGAAGTGGTAGTTTCAGGGAGTGTATCTAAAGGCTTCAAATTGTTAAGATTTTTTTTCTGCTTCAACTGCTGTTCTGGTGGTGGTGTAAATAAAATGAAAAGCAGCGTGACCTGTGCTGGAATCAATTCTGTCGTCGCCTCTAGGTTTACTGTGCATACGAAAATGAACAATTCTGCAAATTGGAGAAAGGTGTTAAGAGGAACAAAGCAAAGATGTTCCAGCTGTGTCACAAAGTTTTCTGAGGTGGAAAACTGTTATGTCACAGAAAATGACCAATACTTTTGGTTTCTAATAGCACTATTGCTGCAGTGATTCAGCTTGCATGTGACCATCCACACACATGCAAAAAGTATCCTGGCTCAGTATATTTCTGTTGCTGGGATCATATATTTCCTTACCAGAACTCATCAGCAGTGGGTTTATTTAAAATCCACAAGCACTATGTTAAGCCTCACCTCTCTAGAAATCATCTTTGGAACTGTGCCACTTGTTTTCTGTGGAGTTCTGCTCTCTACTTCACTTTTCCCTCTGTAAAATGGGGGGGG
>WBMW01002207.1:2440044-2486508 GCA_013396635.1 Penelope pileata
GGAGGGGAAGCGTTTAATGGTGTTGCATGAATGTGGTAACTGAAAATCTTACAACACTGACATCTCTCTGTTGAAATGTTCTGCTTGATCATCAGCTGTTACCAACTGCTTGCTGATCAAGTTTACCCAAATGTTTACACAAATCCGAGCAATGTGACCAGCTGAGGTGCATCAGCTTTAATTGGAAGTTAGGGTGGATGTTGGGGTGGGTTTAGCTCAGGTGTAGGTGAAATGTTGGAGCTTTCAGGAAGGGCTGAAGGAGGCACTGAGGGAGGGAGGGGCTGGTGGCTGTAGTTTGAGGGAAGGCACCGGGAAGAGGGGATGGCGGCTGCCTCGTCCCATTTTTGTGCTCCATCCCTTTTTTCTGTCCCACATGGGTTCACCAGGAGCGAGAGAAGGGGCAGCTCCACACAGTGAGAATACGAGTAAACACAGTGAGTAAAAATTTACCTCAGAAAACACAAATTCCTGTCAGCTAAACTCTTCTTATTGCATTAAAGGCGCGCTCCGCTTGGCTGCTGCCCTGGCGATGTCANTACCTGAGCCGCGCTAAGCTCAAGGCTTCCAGCCGCACCTCCGCGCTGCTCTCCGGCTTCGCCATGGTGAGCGCCCGCCCGGCGGGGAGGGGGGGGCGGNTCACAGCGCCGCCAGGCCGAGGCCGCCTTGCCCTCAGCGGCGGAGTCGACAAGCGGCGCCCCTGCGGCTGCCGGGACGCAGAGGAGGAGCGGGGCCGCCCCCGGCGGGGCGGTGCTGGCGGNNCCCGGACCGGAATCACCTCAGCGCGGCGGAGGGGGTTAGGGCGGAGCGGCCGAGCGCAGCGCTCGCGTCCGGAGCTCTGTTGATATTTTTAGTGAATTTTCTAAAAGTTAAAAACCCACCTCGCGGCTTTCTGGCCCTTGCACTCAGCGCAGGGGCTCCGAAGAACGCCGTTCGCTGCGCGTTGTTCTCACGGGGCTGCGCCCGGCGTGAGGGGAGGACGGGGGCTGCGGTGGTTTTGAGGTAAACGAAGGAAAGGACCCAACGGGCGGCACTCGGCTGTGTCCCGGCCCCGGGCTGTGCCCACCGCCGGGTGGCTGCGTTCCGCTGTGTCTTAACGTCCTGAGGAGCTGCTGGGAGCTGCTGGGCTGGGGGGGTCGGGTGTGCTTTGTGTCGTTGGTGTGTTCGGTTTCTTGTGTTTGATACAGAACTCCAATCTGCTAATCTTAATTACTTCGAATTAAAGCTGTCTGTGGTCGGAAATGCGGCCCCTCAGGCTCCATCCCCTCAGGCAGAGCTGTGAGTTCTCTGCCCTTTGTTCATTGGTGCTACCAGTGCTCCCAGTGCCTCCAGTTTGCTATCCCAGTGCCTCTCACTGGTCCGTGAGTACCACTGCACAGCTCCGACCCGTTTGGGTCTTCCAGCCCTGAGCTCCATCCCCTCAGAGCCACTGGCTGAGCAGAGGATGCTGTTTCAGAGCGCAGCAGCAAAACCTCTCTCTGACGGTCAAATAAATGTCACTGTCCTCCTCCGACGGCTAAAAACAGCCCTGGGGGACTGCCTGTGAGTGACAGGGAGCTGTGCCGGGCTGTGCTGGGTGCTCCTTACTGTGTGCTCCTCCCGTAGCACAGCAGCTTTGGGGCTCAGTGTTTCTGACACAGAGAGAGAATGTGGAAAAAAACCCTCTGGTTTGCGTTGGTGTTTGTGTCCTTTCACCGAAGGGGAGTTGTGGATGATGGCAATTGTGATATTTAAAAATAATCTTATTTAAAAGTCATTCTTCATCTTGTACATCTCTTTGGCTTTTCTTTTAAATATCAGCTCTGTGGGCTCTAAAAATCCCATGGACCTAGAGGTGAGGCTTCTGCTCCTTTCCGAGGAGCTCTGGCAGCTCGCAGCCCTGCAGCAGGGAGCTGCTGCTTTTGGCTAATTCAGGAAAAAGCCACTTCGTTCTGATCAGCGAAATCTCTCGTTGCCAGGAGTGTTGCATATCAATATTGATCGCAATTATTTTTCTGGAAGTTACCACCCCTCAAAAAAAGTTCTACTTTTGTTTTCTTTGACGAGGTCAGGCTGGAAATCAGCTTGTAACTCATTGGTCTGTTGCAGAGTAACTTCCTCATGCGGTTCCAGAAGAGCTGAGTTAACGTTGGAGTATTTTTAGATTTCTTTTGAATAACTTCGCTTATCTGCTCGAGTGGTGCTTTCTGCACCGAGGAGCAGGGCCTGCTCTCTGCTGTCACGCCTCTGCATTGTTCCCAGAGCAGCAGATTCCTCGCACCTGGTGCCTGAACAATAGGCTGCGAGGTGCAATCTGGTCCTGGATCTAAAACTCAGTACAGCGGTTAAGTGGCATTGTTCCTCCCTTTTCCTTATCGACAAGAGGAAGAAAGAGCCTGAGAGACTCATCCAGGACCACCCAGCACATTGCTGGGAACTGTCAGCAGTGGAATGTGCTCATTTCCATGCCTGCTCCATTGATCTTTGCTCTTTTATAAAACAGTGCTCGCATCCTCTAGTGCGAGCTAACTGTATTCCTACTACACTGCTCCTTTATTGTAGGACTAATCTTGCACCCAGCTGCAGCCATTTTGCAGAGGCTTTTCCCCCAAGGTTAGCTAAGCATACCCCAGCTAACGGATGCGTGCCAAAGTCAAGAGATTGCAGGGGGCAATGATGTGTAGAGCACAAAATGCTCAGCCAGCTCTCAAGCAAACAAGTGTTTCACTCCCACAGAGGAAATTTATGAAAAGCCTGCTTTACAGTCAGTTTTGCTTTAGAGATCAGGATGTCACACTTTGTGTTAGCCTTCGAGGAAGGGGTGCGGGGTCTGGTGACTGCAAAGTGTCCTTGGTGGTGCTCCTCAGTGTTTCCTCTGTGCAGGTTTCCATGGATGCTGTTGTCCATTTCCATATGTTCTTTCAATGCTGACCATCTCCACTGGAAATACTTTGCAGAGCATATCCAAAAATCATAGGGAAGCTGTTAAATCCCAGAAGCCATCAAAGTGGAGAACTCAATCATCATTGCCCCTGGACAATTAACAGCTCTGTGAAAAAACCCAAGCCTAAATTAGGGATCTAAATTACACGACCCTGGTGGCTGACTCAGTTATATTTAGAATTTGGAGGATGTTACGTACCAGGCAGCACACTTGCCCTGTAAATGCCTCTAATGATTCAAGCTGGGCAGGCTGTTGTAAATAGTGATACACAAGCTCCGAGTACTGGATGTCGTCAGAGAACTTGTCTCTGCTCTTGTCTTTGAAAGGGCTGATAGAGTCTTCTGCAGACAGCTTCAGAACGTCAGCTATTGCTATGGAAATACTTAACGTAGGATCCAGACCCACTCTGCCCCTGCTGAGCAGGTTCTCAAGACAGCTCAGTCAGTTCACCCTAGCGAAGGGTACTCTGCTGTTGTAAATACTACTGTGATCTCTGTGGAGAAGTTGTTCTAGCTGTAGCTGACCCCATTTCTGGTAGAAATGTGCGACAGTTGCATTTTGTAGCCTCCAGTGAAGCCTTACAGGCCTGGTTTTGTGGCTCCTGCCACCACTTTCATTTTGCTGTTGCACTTGGAGGTTACGACTGTGCCCAGAACTATCTTCTCTGTATGAGAGCTTTCTCCTATTTGCTTCCTGTTGTGAAAGCAGCGTTCTGTAGCTCCTTTGAGCATCCCTGTCTGGAGGTTAGAGCCGAGCAGGACAGGCAGCAGGGAGTGTTGGGGTCTCGCTGCTCTCCAGCAGCAGCTGCATGTGGCTGCTCTGATTTGGCAGATGTAAAGGTGATGCTAAGCTGTTGTTTCTTCCTGCTGTGTTGTCTGATCTGGCCTTGTGCTTATCAGCTAGATTTATTGCAAGTAGTGCCACGTAAAGATAGTGCCTTCTCAAGGTGTGTTTACTCTGATTATGTGGGTATTGCGTTTTCATGTTTATTAACAAAGCAAAATTAAGTCACACATTTCCAGTGGTGACTTTGGCACGTATTATAATATTGTTTTGGCTTGTCTTCTTAATTTCCTGTGGCTGGTTCTGGGCCATACAGTGTCTCTGTATGAGTTGTTTATAACTTGCAATGAAAGGTGCAGGGGCTGCAGAGAGCCTGGGTTTGTGCCTCTGCCTCTGGGAATGCACAGCGCTGTGAAGAAAACAGAGACTGCTCGGGAGCTGGGGCAGCTGCAGGAGCACTGGTTTCTGTGATCCCAGGATGTCCTGGGGATTCTCCTGCTCAGAACAGTGTGTTACACAGTGATCGCAGCGTGCAGTTTTATCTTGGTGTGTTCTGGTCTGGCACGGTAAGGAATTTGCATCCCTCCATGTGTGGATGGGCCCTTCCAATATTCAGCCACAAAGCTTTCTTATAAACCATTCTCGACATACTGGGCTGTATAAAAATTCTTTTCCTCTTAATCAGTTTCTTATCTAGGGATGGTAGCTGTGGCCAGGGAAGAGGAGGTGAGAGCAATCTTGCAAGGATGTGCAGGTGATTGTAGGCTCACACTCAGCAAGAGGTGGCCAGTGCCTTTGTTGAGACCGATGTTTGAAGCCAATGTTGCCCTTTCTGAAGGGATTTTGGTTGTTGTGATCCTGAAGCAGCTCACTCCATGTGCAGTGGGCACAGTACCAAAGCAGTAAGCCCGTGGTTAAGCTGGAATGCTCTCAGAAACTGTTTGCTGCTGTTGCTATTGCCCATAATAACAAAGCAGTTATCTTCTTTCCACTGTTGAGTCTGGAGTGTCAATGTGACCTGCTACGTGTGTGGCTCTTAGTTCCCTTCTCCCTTTGGTTTTCCTTCTGATCGTTGTCTCATTTTATTTTCTTTGAATACTTTTCATTTGAAAGGACCTGATTGTTAAATAGGAACTGAAACTTGCATTATCCTGGAATTAAAACCAAGCTAAGTGAAACCAATGTGCTTTCTAGGAGCTTATAAAACTGGGGGATAGTGCTGAGATTGGAAGCAAGTAATTCATTTCAGTCCCCTGTGACAAAATGAACAGCTGGCAAGCCAGGACCGTTGCTTACCCTGCATGTACGTGGCCATATGAGCTTCATTTGCAACTCTGTGTGTGCCTAGTTCTTTACAGAACGTTGTTACTGCTAATGAAAATTGCTTTGTTAGTGCACTGCAGCTCACTTCTTGCAAAGCAGTGGAGTTGGTATTTGTCAGAGTTGCTGTGTCAGTGCTCTTCTATGGAGGAAACTTTGGGAGCTTTGTTCAAGTCCTTCTGGTCTAATGAGACATAGGAGCACCACACATGAGCAAGTGAAATGAACTTATGTCAGGATGTTGAACTATAAACAGAATTGAAGTGAAGCTTCTAGTGGGTAAGTTGTTCCATTTCTTGCAGTGTTCAGGCTCCCATAGCTCTGTGGAGTCCAGGGTTGGTGTAAGCTTCAACACGATGGCGTGCTCAAACTCAGTTATCTCTTGAGAGCATCTGAGTGCCACCCTTCTTCAGTGTTGTGCAAACTCCAGTCTTGCACCCTAAAATCACAAAGTCCCACAGTTTTGTCAGGAAGCTCCATTTCAGACTTACAGCTTCATCAAGGGCCGCAGTAAATCTGTGGATCGTATCTGCAGGATGATCTGAAGTTAAAGTTAGCTCTGCTCTGAGCCAGGGATTAGAGCAGATGACCTCCTGAGGTGTCTTCCCGCCTACGTTATGCGCTGGTTATGCAGCGAGGCGAGATGCTTGCAGCAGCCCCGCTGGCTGCACAGGAGGAATCAGCTGGCAAATGTTCAAACCAACTTCAGAAGGGCTGAAGGCACAGATGCTGCAGCAGGCTGTATTGGGTACAGTGGGGACATCAGTGACAATTCCTGCCCTGAGGGCCATGTGTTCGGAAGGAGCATAGAAAACTGATAGAGGTTGCAGAGGAAACAAGTCCTGCATGGAACACGAGCATCAGAGCATGCTTTGTGTGGGCTCGGGTCCTAGCAGATGTGCTCACCAGGGCCCTGGTATTGCATGCGTGACCTTACAAGAGCAGTTCTGATCTGTTTATTTTGACCTGCAGCGTGAGCAGAGGAGGCAGGAACTTCTCATGCATTGCATTGCTGTTTGAAAGCAGACGTGGGACCTCATCGTGAAAAATGGAGCTTTTTGTTTTAGGAGCCTGGCTCGAGCCTGGCCCAGGCAGTTTACTTTCTTTAGAATGGAAGCTTGCAACTGAGAAGTGTTGGCAGTTTTTCTGCTAGTTTGTAGTGAAAAGCTTCCCAAATTAGCTTCCTGGACAGCTTGAGGGGACAGAAAACATGAACTGCTTTTTCACTTGGAGTCAGCAGGAGTCACTGCCAGGCACGAGCACAGGGAGGCTTTGCCCCCTGCGGAGCCGTCCCACCAACTTTCATAGGCTTTGAAATCCTTTGGGCATTCTGCATCCTGTGGCCTCCTCAGAAGGCTCAGTTGGAAGGGATTTCTGAAGTATCCATTGATGCTGAATGAATGCAGAACAGAAGTGTGTTCTTGCTTTCCCTGCTCCTTTCAGGGTGTTTCTGACACTGGTGGCACAACTGCAGCCTATTTCCTTTTTGCTTAAAGGTCTCTGTACGACTAATTAGCCTCAACACAATTTTTTCTTTTCCTGTCAGTGAACCCAAGAAAAACTTACGGCTTTGTTTCTTATGCACGTTTTCTCACTGAGGAGCATTTAAGAGAAAGATCCAGCTCCCTTTCTGGAGAGCTTGTAGTCTGCAAAGAGCTGTTGGTGGAGCAGCACCTCACTTGTCTCTGCTGTAAGTATACTGTGAACGTTCAGAGTGCAGCTGGGACTTAACTTCAAGCACTGTCCTTCCTGGAGGCCTCCCTTGGTGTTTGGCATCAGGGCCCTGCTGGCAGCAGCTGCTGTGGCGCAGCTAGAGGCAGAAGGTGCTGCAACTTGGAGGTCAGGATGGATGGCTGCCCTGCTTCTGCTTTGCACCTTGGTTTTGTAGCTTTTCCACCTGGGAATGCTGGGCAGTGCGTGGTGCTGACTGCCCGGCTGCCAGCTTAGCGCGTGCCAGCAGCAGCAGCCTGGGCTGCCTTTCAGGTGGTGTTGGTGCTGCCTGCAGTAATGGAGAGAGCACGCTTGAGGCCAGAGCAGCTAGCTGCATGGTACGGTTTGAGCTGAAGGAAGTTACACCCTTCCTGAGCTACTCTTGATGGATTTCAGAGAACGCTTCTGAGAAGTGATTGGGGGCCTACCAACGCAGCCGACATCCTGTGCAAAGCAGTTTGGCCATGTACAGCCACGCCGTGCCTGCGTGCCTTGACCTCAGCTTTCACCTATTCCATCGGAGTGTAATGGTGTAGGAACTCGTGGGGCTGTCACTGTTTTAAGGAGATGTCCAGCAATGTTAAAATGCAGCCTTTTACCACAGCAAAACTCAGATTCTTGATCTGGACCTCTGCTTTTTGCAGATATGTCCCTAGGGCTTTCCCTGCGCAGACCTATCTGAATGCTGCTTAAACGAAGCTGTTTTCTTCTAAGATACTGTTTTGATTGCATTTAAGTAAAGCCAAATCAGAAACAGGTACTTTTAGATTAAATGTAATTATTTAGAATTTCCTTTAGCTCAGCCTAGGTTAAGAACAGCTGATATGTCAGAATTTAGAGAGTCTGACTCGACTTAAATCAGATGCCTGATGCCATCGTTACATGGAGATGTTGATTAATGAAAATGTAAAATGTTCTCAATACTTGGTGAATTAAATACTGGAAAAAATCATCAGTTTTTAAAAGAAAAAAATATGTATCTTATGGTGTTATTTGGTTGTTACTGTAGCAAGTGCTGGGATGGAGGATTAAAATGTCCTGCAATAGTGGGATATTATTGAGTCTAAAATAGATCTGGCAGCCTAGCTTTCTGATCAAGCTGTGCACCAGAAAATGTACATGAAAAATATGTTGATAAGTATGAAAATGACTCCTCGGTGGTGAAGGCTTGCAGTTGTTCTGTGAAAAACACAGCACACAGGAAGCCCAGCATCCCACGAGTGCATTGGGAATTAAAGAGCAATCCCTGCAGAAGAGAGACCTGCCGACCATATGTTTATCCTCTCGACTGCGAAGCTTTTCAGAGCTGAGAAGTGGTATTTTAAAATCTTCGAGTGAGAGTTGTGTATGTATTAATGCAATTTCTCGTTGAGTTTCTTTAACACTTGGATGCTGCTCACTAGTTTGGCTGGTTGGTTGGGCTTATGATAAAAGCTTTCAATAAGGGAATTAAAATATTGGCACGTGGCCTTGAATGCCTGTTGCAACGTGTGAACAAAAGCCTTGGTTGGCTCACCGCTTGGTGCAGGCATCTGGGAGTTGGGTGCCCTAGAACTGCTGGCTCTGTGGATCCACTTCATGGAAATTTCTCCGTGGGAGCTTTTGATGAAAATTAAGGTGCTGGGAATGCGTGTGTATGCTGACTGCTGTGAGAGACAGTCGTGTCGTGCAGCAATGGGCTAAGCCTGTGTCGGTGGGACACAGCTGGAGATGCTCTCCCAAAGATGTGCCAAGGCACAGCTTGCAGAGTTCTGTGCTCTCGCGTATTGCTAATATTGTTTCATCCCATGAACAGGAGGATTTCTGCTTTAAACACCAAATAATTATTGTTTCAAACAGTAATAACTACTGTGCTTTCTGAATCTGGGATCTTAGTGTGCTGAATTGAATAATTCCTCCTCAGATCTTTCCCAGGTAATTCAGAGTAGCCAGTGATGTCTGGGAGAATGTTGTTGTTCTTTCCTCCAGCCTTTTCCATGCTGATTCCCTCTATCAGGTTTATTTGTTCACCATGGACATGGTGGAGCCTTTCATATTTTGAACTTTTTTTCTGGAGTTTGCTTAAACCCTTAGAGTGAAGGGATATAACTGAGACCCCATGGAAGGGTGATCTTTGTAATGAAAGGCTCCTGCTCTGCAGAGCACACACACACCAGATGAAAGGGCCGCAGGGCTGTGAAGGGCAGTCTGCAGCCTTTGCAGGCATTCACGTTACTGATACCTACTTCAAAAGATGTCATACAGTATTCATTCTACGTGTGTATAGGACACAAAACATTTCAAAATACCCAGCAAAGTTTATAATGTGTAGTAAAAGATCAAAAGCTGCCACTACAATATAATGCAGGAAAGAAGAAATCCTTCACTTTGGGATCAGCATACTTGGACTCCTCTGTTTTGTGGGTGTGAGCTGGAGGTATGGAGTGGGCCGTGCTGTTGGTAGCTTTTGTGTGCACTGGTGGCTGGTTGGCTTCACAGCTGGGCAGTAAATATGACAAGGGTGGCCTTGGTGTGAGAGCTCACACCTGAGATTGCCATGCAGATGCAGCCTGTTATTTTGGATCAGGTGATGTGCCCAAATGTTTTCTGGAATGAAGTGTCTTTATTGTCTCAGCATAAACAGAAGGAATTAGAGTATAATTATCCTGCAGTGAAAATAATTTAAAATTAGAATAATCAATAGTCAAATAATATGTAACATAGGTAATTATCTCCTTTTTCTCTTTCCTTTCAGGTGGCCATGGTAGAAGTTCAGCTTGATGCAGAGCACGACTACCCACGAGGTCTCTTGATAGCCTTCAGTGCCTGTACCACTGTCCTTGTTGCAGTTCATCTTTTTGCACTCATGATAAGCACCTGCATTCTCCCAAACATAGAGGCCGTTAGCAATGTGCATAACCTCAACTCTGTGAAGGAATCTCCTCATGAGCGTATGCATCGGCACATTGAGCTTGCCTGGGCATTTTCTACTGTCATTGGGACTTTGCTCTTTCTTGCAGAGGTGGTATTGCTGTGTTGGGTGAAGTTTCTTCCCCTAAAGAAGAACCCTCTCGACCCAGCTCAGAGCAGCAATTCTACCATCACGTCAGGACAGGCAGCAGCCATTGCCTCAACGTCTATCATGGTTCCTTTTGGACTGATTTTCATTGTCTTTGCAGTCCACTTCTACAGGTCGCTGGTGAGCCATAAAACAGACAGGCAATTTCAAGAACTGAATGAACTTGCTGAATTTGCACGGCTCCAGGATCAGCTGGATCACAGAGGTGACGCCATCTCCCCAGCTGTTACCCATTTTGCATAAACCTGTACTTAAAGAAAATAAACCCACTGTTCTGCTTCTGCCTTATGTGCATGAACTGTTCAAACTGTTGATTTTAAAGAGGAGTTTATAAATGTTTGAAAAAGTTGTTCTTGTCACAACACTTTTGGCTAGCTGACATCTGAAGGAACGGATGGCTGGGTACGCGTGCACTGCACACGCATCCCTCCTCTTGTGAGCACTGGTTTGCTTCTTGTTACTGCTGAATGGTGGCTACCCAGATACAAGGAGAGTAGATTTGTGTGTGTGTTAGGGACAGAGACGCTTTTTTCCTCTTTATTTGATGTTGGCATTTACTAGAAGATACTGCTTGTCCAATCCATGTTGCATGGCATGATACAAATTACTTGGGATGTGCAGCAATTAGCGCTTGGTTTTGGTGCTAGTGCTGCTCTCTGGAAGGCCTGACAGATGGCAGAAGGGAAAGCTTTCCCCCCACTTTCCCCAGCGTGTTTTGCTGCCAAGTAATTATGACTCCACTGACTTCTCCAGCGCCTTTTCCCTTGGCAGTCACACGTTGTGTAACTCACTGAACGCCCCTGACTAGTCCTGCTGCGATGTGGTATGGCCACACGGGTAGGAATGTGACTACTGTACTCTTCTTTGGAAGAAAATAAAAGCAGTAACTGCTGTAAAGTTCTCACGAGCTGGCACGTATTATCTGGAGAGATAGAATTGCCTGTTTTCCATTTAGGAATCTTTTTTTTAAAAAGAAGGAACTAGGTGGAAATTATCACTGGATAATTTTTTTTTTTTTTTTTGCTTGAAAATCAGAACCACTGCTGTTTTTTCCAAATCAAAGTAGCAATTATTTTATACTTTTATATAAAAAGTATATTTTAATAAATTCTCAGATACAAGCAGCAAAAGGTGCTTTCTCTGCGTTGGATTCCCAAGTAATTAGCTATGCCTTGGTCTTCCTTGTTTAGAAAAAGTCTTCTGCTTGCTGAAGTGTTGTATGTAATAATTTCTTAGACATTTTTTGCTTCCAAAGGATCTGGAAGACTCCTTTTCTCCACGTAGATTTATTTATGAAAGTTGATTATTCGTAATTAATATCGCTGCTTATTTTCAGACACGCATCTGTGATAGCGAGGCTGCGGTGTCAGTTTTGATTTCTTCCCTAAACAAAATCTCCCACTTGGCCTCTTAGGTAAGAAGTTTGTCCAAGAAAGATGCAGCATTGTCCTGTGCCGCTTCAGTCATTGCAGCTATGTCCAGAAATGGATTTTTTTTTTTTTTTTTTGCAATGCAGTTCTTGCATGGAGAAGCTTTGGTCTTTTATGGGTAAAAGCCATTTTTGAACCCAGACTGAGACGTGTTTCACATTTAATGGAACAAAACTTGACCTCCTACTGTAGTTAACACTGTGGAATATAAACCTGTGGCTTTTTTTGTTTTGTTTTAAATCAGACCGGTGAATATGACAGTACAGGGAACTGTACCTGACTGAGCCTGGCCTGAATGTGGTTTCTTGCACCCAGCCTCCATCTCAGGTTATTTCAATGTATTTACAACCCATGAGATGTGGAAAGTGTTGACAAGGCTGCTCACAGTATGTTCTGTATTCTGAAAAATAACCATTAAAGAAGGACTTGGTGTTTTTTCAGCAGCTCTCTTGCCCACAAGCAGAGAACAGCCTGCCGTGTGCCAATTTCCCAAGTCCTCCTGGTGTACAGAGGCCAGGCAGGATTTTCTCCAGCTCTGCCATTACACTGTGTTTCAGGTATAAATGTTCTGTGGCTGCTGTAAGTCTGCTGATGGTGAGAATTGTGACTGCACTTCCTCAGATGCTCCCTCATGGAGGGCTGAGAGGATTACGACAGTAAAGGCATGAAGGAAAACAGCATTCCAAACCACCAAAACTTTGTAATAGGCACAAAATGTATTTCCCCATCCTTCAGTGAAAGACCAGTCCCATCTTAGGGGGGGATGCTCTTAAAAGCATCAGTAAAGGAAGCCGGTTTGTCCCCATATCCACAGTAGAACGAACACTCAGAAGGGTGCTGGCGGGCTTAGAAACCACGCTTCTGTCTGTACATTGTGTTTAAAACTCCTGCCGTTATTCTGAATGTAAGTCAGTCCAGAAAATATATTTTCCAGTTTTCTTTTGTAAAATTATTTGCTTTCCTTGGTAAGTTGCTGGATTTCTTTTTATCTTGTGGATCTTTTACAAAGCGACAGGGAAGCGTTTTGTTTAGGAAATACAAAATTACAAGCTTATCTTTTAACTTTCTCCAGCTGGTAGGTTCTAACCTAATGGAGCTGTTAACCACAGCCACTTTACTGACTGTTTTCTGCACTTTAATTTCTGATATCAAGTGTGTTTCTCTCATTTTCCAGCTGTGGAAATGGTCATGAAAGTTGTACCTCAGGCACAGTCTCTTAGCTGTCCCGGAGGCTGTAAGCAGGCCCGAATGCATGGCTCTAAATGTTGAGTACACTGAAGTTTGTTTTTTATTCCTTATTTATACTAATGGTATTTCATGTTTACATCAAGCATTTTAAACAGCAGATATTGTATATCACTTATTTAGATATAAAATAACTTCAAATAATGAAATAAAGCATACTTGATTGTTGCTGATTATTTGTTATCTAGATGCCTAAAAAATGCTTATTTTTTCTACATCCATCACCTCTCCTTGCCTGTATTGTGTCATCCTAACTGCGTATTTCTGAGGATCTCTGACATTTATGCAGTTCTTCATTGCAGTCATGCAAAGATGACATTTCCTGCTCACACAGGTACAAAGAGTTGGCGGAATGCTTTTCCTCCCATCAGCACTGTTTCAATCTTGATACTATGCGTGTTTTGTTATTCTTTTCCAAGTACTTAAATAGAAAAGTAGGTTATCTTCCTGCTGAGAAAATGAGAAGAGTCAGGGGACCACGTGAACTGTAAACAAGAAGTAACCCTCAGGAGGGCAGTTTAAATCGGGTGAACTGATGACACACTCTCACAGAGTGTTTTTCACCAGTTGGCCAAAGACCTTGAAAGCAGCAGGAGGAATAAGCGCCGGGAGCTGGACAGTCACTGCCTCTTCCAGCATTTTGCTAGTGCACTGTGTTTTGTTTTGTGTTGGTTGATTGGTTTGCTTTAAGTAACAGTGGGTGGGAGGAGGCCTGTAGCAAAGCCACCTGCACAGTGAAGCATACAGGGGCAGTTTTTGGGGGACAGGTGAGGCTGAGCACAACGTGATACGCTGCAGCAAGGATGTGAGACTCAAATGAATAAGTAACCCAGGATCGTGTTCTTACTTTGCATCTTTTTATCTTCAGCATCCGGTTATTAGTTCTGGCTGCCATCAAACATTGCTTGGGCCTCTGCTAAAACACCATCTGGATCAGCTAGTCCAATCTAAATAAAAAGAATGGAAATCAATTATGCAGGGTAATTGAAGAGGCTTAAGGTTTATAGATATTGATTACTCCCATGTAGCAGGACTTTAGTTTATACCACAGCCTTTCAATTACTAATTCAGAAACATCGCTGCACTTCCCTAATTTCATTACCATGTTGAGCATCCATTTGCCTCCTTGCAGTAGCTCAGCGTGGAGTGCTGCGTTGACTCTGCTTTAACAAAAACACATTCCTGGACAAAGCTGGCTTTGGTTTGCGGCCTGTTGGGTCTCGCCTGTGGTGAGTAATGCGCAGTCACGCGATGGAGCAGCACTAAGCCACAGGAAAGCAGGAGTGATGCCATCAAGCAGGGTGCATGCAGCTGGATGCAGATGATGCAGAGGAAGCACCACAGCTGTGCCAGGAGCTTGTCATCTCGCTCTGACTTGCTTTGTATGTCTGTGCTTCCTGGGGGCTTCACTCCATCTTTCCCCATCGCTGCAGTTAGGTCCCACTCTGACAGTTCCTCCTACTTCTCATTTTCCTTGAAAGGAAAGGCTGTATTTTCCCTAAGAACTGCTTGCAACAGTAATTTGACAAAAGGTTTATGAAAACCTGCAGTCAATTTTTCTCCTTTTATCTGTTCCTACTCGGAGATCAATAAATCTCTCCCAGCTGAAAGCGCAATAATGGCAGTGAGAGTTGATGCTTTCTTTTAGTTCATAAAACAGAAGGAAAACTGGGTCATAACTTGGTCTTCAAGGGAGTTAATCAGCTGCTGGGCTCGAGCAATGAAACTTGTCCTGAGCTCTGGGCTGCCAAAGAGGCAGCTCTCTCGGGTGACCTTTGACAAACAGTGTAAGGTAAATATTTTTAGTTGCAGAAGTACTGCTCCTTTAGCAAAATTGGGGTTGTTTTTCTCTGGTGAGTATTTGGTGTTTATTATTCTGTGCTGCTGTGTGAGCATGCCTCAAACTGCCAGAAGTAGCTGGCTGTCAAAAATGCTGAAGAGGCCTTGCTCCAGCAGACGTGAAAAAGTCAGGGAAAGTTAAGAAAACATTTAGAAAGTATTTCCAAGCGATTACCTTTGGGATTGGATACTGAGGAGGGGCAGGAGCTTCGTTTCGGCCAAAATCAATCATCGTCCCGCATTTTGGTACATCTGCCACCCAGACACCTTCAAACAATTGCCCCTTATCCAAGTAGAAGAATTTCCCTGGGCCGTGCTTCATTCCATCTTTCCAACCTCCTTCGTACCGGTCATTGTTTGCTGCAATCAGATACATGAACAGGCCATGACGTTTGCACACTTTCAGCAAGAGGCTATCCACAAAGCTGAGGCTGTGTCAGAGGGGCCGTTGCCTGCATGGGCTGTGCTGCAGCACCCTGGTGCTCCCATCCACTGCCCCTATCTGCTGCCCTGCCAGGATCCCAGGGCTGTGTTCCCCACTGCTGCACCTGCTCTGGTGCAAGCTGCTGTGCACCCGGCTGCACTCACCCTGCCAGGCACGTGGCCAGGGCGAGAGATTTAATCTGAGCTGCGGCTCGTTGTGACCTCCGCTGAAGAACTCCTTTTCCTCTCACCATTGCAATGCTGCCGGCACATGGGCACGCTTCCAGCGGTCGAGTTGAATGCGTTCAGCTTGTGGGTATGAAATAATCACTGACTAATTTTAACCAAAAGGAATCTGGCTCAGCGGGGGTCCCAGGCTGTGCCTGGGGCAGATGGGCTCTTGTGTGGTGCAGCAGCAGCTAAGCCCAGAGGGTGTCCGGTTTGTGGCAGGGAGGGTGACTTGGATGCGTTGGTGTCATCAATATGAGCCATTGGTCCAAAAGGGATTTAGAGCCAACAGAGAGCACAGCCGTGTGTGTGATGTGCAGAGAGGGTCATGCTTGTTCCTCCTGGCTGCTTTGCTTAGCTCATGACTAGCCTTGAGATTGCTTCCAAGAAAAAAATGGAGATGAATAATAATAACCTGTGGAGATAACATTTCAACAAATGTTCCTGGAACGTGATGTCTCATACCATGAAGGACTGGGATTCTTGGCTTTGGGGAAAATATGTTTTAAATCACTAGCAAAATAAGAGAAAAAAAATCTGAATTTCTATTTTATAATGGGATTGCTCCCAACATTCCCAGTCTGCAGTACGCTCAGGTGTCATATCTGGGAAGGGACTGTGTACTAATGAAACCCTTGTGTTCTCTCAATGTCAGCCAGTGGCAAAACTACGAGGGGATGGAGTGAGCCCGGAAAAAAAACTCCTCTGTTGTTTGTTATGTACTGGAAATGGGACTCTTTGGTATGCAGTAGCTAGAAAGCATGCCTGGCAATGTGCCTGGCTTGAAAAGAGATTTGCTCTTCTCTGACCCAACAGTATATTGTCTCTAACCCTGACCATCTCCATCATTTAAATGTAAATGACCACAAAAGCCAGCTTCCACAAGGGTGGCCTTGAGCATGGTACGCCCATCCTCACCCACTCTTCGCTGCCTCCAGCCAGAGCCCCAAGGGAGGCACCAGACAGCAGCAGCATCTGCCCCAACATGAGGCTGTGTTGGAGATCAAGGCAGCACCACCGATCATCTCAGAGAGTGACTGTCCCCCCTTGGTGTGGGTTTTACACAGGGGCAGGCAGACGTGCTGGTACTTACGCAGGCACAGCATCCCCTGCCCGCCCGGTTGGTCTGCCAGCCACTGCCCCTCGTAGATGGAGCCATCCTCGTAGCACATCCGACCCCAGCCACTCCTCAGCCCATCGCTCCACTCGCCCTCGTAGCGCTCCCCGCTGGGGTAGAACATCGCCCCGTAGCCCTGCACGGCAGCAGAGGTGGGTGGTTAGGAGCCTCTCTATTGAAAGGTGCCGGGGCTCAGTTCTGAGATATTGCCTTCTTGATATGCTGCTCCTTTGCTTACTACGATTAGACATGGCTGACAGCCCAGCTCAACCACCATTCACGTGTTGCAGGAAATCAGAGGTGAAATGAGAAGTGAAATTTTTCCCAAAATTGCCATCCCAATTGCTTTCATTTCCTTGCTTCACATACTCATTTCCCCAAAACCCTTCTGGACCTTCAATGAGGAGGAGAGGCACCATTTGAAAAATCAGTGATTGTTTTTGATGTTTAAGGGCAGGTGCAGGAAATCTCACTTACGCATTGCTTGTCGTTTCTCCACCAGCCCGTGTACACCTTCCTGTATTCCTTGGTGACGGGGTCAGGAACGCTGTATGAGCCATGCCCATCCCGCATCCCAAACTTCCAGTCACCGCTGTAAATAGCACCGCTGTGCTTCCAGATCTGGGTGCCTTTACCTGTTTCAAAAAACAGGAATTACAGGGAGGTCCTCACAGTGGGTAGGAGAAGGCTCAGTGCTAAAGTAAGGCCCCAGAAGCCAAAAGTTTCAGTGCTAGTGATGCAGCAGCACCCCTGCTTTTTTGGGGCTGTCTGTGCATTGGTTGTGTTTTCTCTGCAAACCACGTGGTGGGAGCCAAGAGCACTCTGACAAGTGCAGCTGGGGATGCATGGAGCTGACTGCAGCTTGCTGTATTTTTAGAGGATTTTTAACATCCATAACCTAGATGTTTCCAGCTATTTCCCTGCAGCTGAGTGCCCACAAAATCTCTTCATGTTACCTGTTGGAAATATGCCTGAATACATTTGTGCATGGCACTATATCAAACACATTCTGTCATACACGAATGAATGCTCTTCCAGGAGCACACACTACCACTGACTGCTCCCTGCTCCTTGGAATTTTTGTAAAGACATTGATTTTTTTTTTCCAAATGATGCATCTTACCATGCTTCAAGTTGTCCAGCCATTCTCCAGTGTACTGATCCCCATTTACAGCATAGACTGTATGTCTTAATCCACATTTCTGTGCTTTCTCGTCCCATTCGTGCCAGAGTGGCTCTGCAGCCCTGGGGTATTTTACAATAGGCATTGTGTTCTCAGCTGGAGAGGAATACAAATTGCCAGAAATAAATTAGGGAGAAATTACAAAGGCAGATACTGGTAGAGCAGTCTATTTGTGAGCTGTACTTCAATATGCACCTGAGTCAGTAACTGATGTCTGGGTTTGATATATATATAAAGATATGACAAACAGAAGGTATCTCAAAATACCTTTGTACAAGACAGCTCTATCTGAAAATAGGCTCGTAGCATGTTAGGAAATGCTAAATAAGCTTTGGCAGGATGGGTCTGTAGAGGGCACCAGTCCTTGCAGCTGCAAGAGGACTTGGGGACATGAGGGAAGGTCAGCCCTGTCCTGGCACAGCAGGGACCCAGCCAAACTCCTTCCCAATGCTGCTCCTCTGCCTGCTCCCTGCCAGGTGGGAGCACTCATTGAAGAAAATGGGGAAATCATTTGTATTTCAGGAAATATCTCACTGCCAGGGAGTAAAATCAAGAAATATCTTAGAAAATAGAGTTAACGTGCATCCTTAGCTCCCCACTTGGTCATTCAAAAATTATTTAGGGGTTATCACAGCGGTGTTGTGCACTGTGCTTCCCATTTTACTCCTCACCAGTGGCACTGGGGCAGCATGAGACCGGCAGCAGCAGCGGGAAGTGAGCTCATTGTGAGCTCAGGGGGGAGAATTCCTAGTGGGGCAGCAATGCTGCAGGAAAGCCCACGTGCTGGGGGTGCAAGGCACCCTCGAGCTGGACCCATGCTTTCCTGCTCCCCTGCCCCAGCTGTCCCGTGGGCACCAACCTGCTGGGAGAGCGGTGCTGACCGGGTGTTGCTGGCTGCGTGCACCATTGCTGAGTCGTCATAGCAACTCTGCCAAACTCCTGCGCAAAGGGAGCTGGGAGCGTGGCCCGGCTGGGAGCGTCCCCAGAAAGGCACTGGGAAATGAGAGCGGGCTTCTGGCCGGTGTCAGCGACTTCAGCGATCTGCTCTGCAGGCACAAAAGGGTGACAATCCCATCATCGTTAGGAAGGGGGGACACTGTGCACGCATAGTGCTCCCCATAGGGAAAGGACCCACCCAAGGCACTGGTGGGCAACACATAAATCAGTTTTAAAGTGTCAGAAGAAAACAGAGACCGCCCCTGAAAATGCCCGCCTCAAAGCAGAGATCTGACTAAACCTGACACTGCTCCCCTGTAATTACCTCACCCATTTCATTTCTTTTGCAGTCAAGCCGAGCAAGGAGCATTATGGCACTGTGGGTTTCTGTGATAATTTCCCTTTCTAATGTTTTCTTCACCATGCAAAGAATTCTTCATTTCCCATCACACATGTGAGGGTCACAGAATGGGAGGAGACAACACTGCTCCCTGGGAATAAGATGGAGATGGAATGTGAGCTGGACAGAAGAGGGGCTCCACATCAACCACACGAGCTGGCGTGGAAATGATGGAGGGAGATCTGTGCTGCGGGAAAACCCCAGCACTGTGGTGTGAGCAGTCCCAGCAGCTCCTCATGGGGTGATGGGGACGTGGCACAGTACTACGGAAACTGACCGAGTTAGGAAACATTTATACAAGAAAAAATATTTCCCATTATTAAAAATGAGGTGAAGATGCTCAGGAAGGATTTATTCACACTTGTTTGTAACGTGTTTTGGGCAGAGCCTAAGAGTCACCAGAGACAATGGTTCCTGTGTTTTACCATGGCAAAGGTACAGGGCTGCAGAGGGGGACAGGGATTGGCAGGGGAAACCAGAGAAACCCATGAGGGAGAAGAAAAAATGCTCATAGCAGCCCAAAAATTACAGTCTTAAATTGCAAACAGAAATGGGCCCTTCTGGAAAAGTGTTAATCATCTTGAATATTTCAGCCTCTATATTGCATTGCAGTTAACTGAGAATTTGTCAATTATAATAATTAGCAATTTCACTTGTTTATTTTTAAACAGTGCAGGTTGTCCAAGGAGTTTGAAATGCAAGTCCAAACTGCATCACCTAACCACAGCTTTTGCTAAAAGAAGATACATATATGTAAAATTCAAAATATATTTTAAACTGGTTTGGATGCCATAAATAACTTAAAAGAATTAAGATAATTAAGCAACAAATTACAAATTGGCTTCTTAACCTTTTTGATGGTTAGAAAAAGCACAGAGGCAGATGTAAGCAAACCCAGTGGCAATTAAAGTAATATACGAGCACGTGTTGCATAGAAAAACCCAAGAGCCGAGCTGCTGTCTCTCACGTGCTAACCAGAACCAAGAGATACCCTGGGAGGATCAGCCTGTCCTGCTGAGGGCTGATCCTCAAACGATTTACGAGAGGGCTCTATTATATTTTAATATTTTTTATTATATTGTATTAAAAAAAAAACCTTTCTCTGAGTTCCAGCTTGGACAGTAGCTCTGGTTCGTGCCAAACAGCAAACAAAGCGATGGGAGGATGCGTGGGGAAACGCCCAGACATCGGCCATCTGTGGAGCAAGGTTGCAGGACAGATGATGAGCTTTAATTTTTTCAGTTTCAAGGTTGTTGTTAAATAAACCCAAAGTATCTCAGTGTTCTACAACATTTGAAACCAATCGTTCTCGCAGTAAAAGGACACAGCTGCTCTAAGCTGAGTTTGCTCTCACAAAGCTCAGGGAATCACCAAAGTGAAATACCCAAACCAACTGAAAACTGTCAGAGTCAAGAATTTAAGTTTATTCTGGGAACTTTGTAAAATAAATAGAGGAAAACATTTAGAGAAACATATGCTGGAATTCTTTAAAGGTGAAGAATGTGACAACAACATACTGTGAAAGTAGGATGCTCAGATGTGTGCTTTACTGCTATGTTCAAAATAAAAACCAGAGGAAGAGGTGGGAGGGTCTTGGACTCCAGTCAAGCGTGTCAGGTTTGGCCAAATGAGTACAGAGTGGGTGCAGCACTGAGGGCTCTTCCCCACAGCTGTTTTTAGGAATTATTACTACCAGGATTTAGGAGAGGCTGAAGGAGAAGGTTTGAGATATAAATTTCATGAGCTGATTTTTGCTTAGAAGGCAGCCTTGCAGGAAAGCATTTCTTTACATCTGTCGCCTCCTGTTTGCTGTGAACAGACCTCTCCAGATAAAAACTGCGTGGCTTTGACATCCAAACGATCTAAAGCAAGAGCTCTAGGTTATCTGAACTGTTCAAACACTTGCATATCCATGCAAAGCGACATGTTTACTCGAGGGCTGTTGAAGCTGATGTTTACCAGATATCCTTCCCCCCTGAATTTCTTTCTTTTGCTGCAGATTTACAGTTATTTGTCTCTACTTAAGTATCTGCAACAACACCACCCAAACGTTGGATTCTGATGTTAATCAGTGAAGTCGCCCAAAGCTGAGAGTTATTGGCTGTGGAACTGGAGAGTGCTGGGTGGGATCCTCTGCTCTAAAACATGCAGATCACGGTACGATGACCAAGGCAAAAGAAATTTGGCTGCACTTGAGATAATGCCTCATTTGTTCCACATCCTTAATTGAGGAATAAATCCAGATTACAAGATGAGATCAGCAGTACGGATTCCCAGTTGAAATATGAGCTAGAGTATTTTATTTATCATGGCTTACTGTCACCTAATGTTAGATTGAGAGCTTACCCGCGTTTGTATTTTATTCTTTACTATTTGTACTGTGCTGGAAAGAATCAATATTTCTCGGACAAGGGAAAAGCATCTAAGGAAGCAGACACAGTTATCAGAAGAGAAAAGAACGAATGGAATCTGCTCAGAAAAAGTCTGGAAGGCAAAAGAAAGGAGCTCACATTTGACTGCATATATGCTGTTATATGTACTCCAACAAAATTAAACATCAAAAGAACAAACAGTCACAATTTTGTTGTGATCTTTAACTTGAATTATTAACTCGATTTCTTTGACATGTTTTCTGGCAATGAATGGTTGATGACTTGGGGATTAACTAGGGAAAAGGCAAAACAGAGATTTGCTTTTCAAACGTCCTAGAAGAAAGGCCAGCCATTAAAAAGATGGAAAGTTAGAGTTGCAAGATACCCAAAAACTTTAAAATAT
The DNA here is from genome assembly GCA_013396635.1 of Penelope pileata. Lineage (NCBI taxonomy): Eukaryota > Metazoa > Chordata > Aves > Galliformes > Cracidae > Penelope > Penelope pileata. Next base: position 2,461,412 of record WBMW01002207.1, read on the forward strand.
TCAGTTTCAGAGGAAATGCACCATGTCTTGACCTAGTGAAAGACACAATTTTATAGCCTTAAATCTGGACCAGCTGTAGGCTCCAGAAATCCAGAGGGATACAGTGACGCTGAGAAACAAGGAAGGAGCCCTCACAAGCCTAACCTTCAACAGCAGAAGGCACGGTTTGCTTTCAGTACATGTTGTATCACTTTTTTAGTAAGTTGTGTTTGAGCACCTACCTCAAGGATGCCACAAAGCCTCCTTTAAACCCTCCTTTATGAAGCCTCTCTCCCTGCACAGCTGCATTTCTTGTATCTGTAAAATGCTAAACTGAATCAAAGCCTACAACAGAGCTACACTGCAGGAGCAGAGGGAGGGCTGGGGATTGGTGGGTAGCGATGCATCCTTGAGATCGAATATGAAAGCTGTGCATGATGGGGTTAATTAGCTGTTGCCTGAGCAGCATGTGTGGTTTGTTTAGGAGGCTGACGGGAAAAAATATGCAGAAAGAATGGAGGCTCCTGAGATAAACCAGGCTCCAGAGAACAACGCAGCCGCAGGGACACGCTCTGAGGAACTGGCCCCATGCTCTGGCTGAGCTGTGGAACCTGTTCCTAACACAGGGCAGGAAAGGTGAAGGGTGGAGGAGCCAGGAGCGGCATTTTTTAAATGGTTTTATGTAGCAGAACGTACCTCTCCCTGACGGTCAGAGCAGGAACCATTTCTCCAGGCAGAGGTAGACAACATCCAGCACAGCCACGCTGAGCGTCCCTTCCTCATGTCCCTTCCTCACATCCCTTCCTCATGTCCCTTCCTTACATCCCTTCCTCATGTCCCTTCCTCATGTCCCGTCCTTACATCCCTTCCTCACGTCCCTTCCTTACATCCCTTCCTCACGTCCCTTCCTCACATCCCCATCCACCGGCGCGAGATCTGCCGCCCGTCTGCAGTATTTTGGGGTGAGCGCACACCCTTGTACGGACCCACAGGGGATGTCTGGGTCTCATCAGAATGTTTGCAGAATCTGTGCAAAGGAGGCTCAACAAAAAGTTACATTGGTGAATATTTAGAGATTTTCGAGTCTCTTCCTTCAGAAAATCTCATTGTGCGGCACATTTCGGTTGTTGCAGTTGTGCAAAAAGTCTGAAACCCAAGGAGATACTCGTATTTAAAGAAAATGAATGCAGAGAACATGGATATGCAAAATTATGTCTCTCAGACCATAAGCTGCAATATAAATTATGTGACTTTTCTTTTATGAGTATTAACTCAGAAATCCCACAGATTCATGGAATCATTAAGGTTGGAAAAGAGCTCTAGGATCATCTCGTCATGGCACTGCACCCAAGTTTTAACTTTGGCTTCGCTCCTCCCTTTACACTTTATTTAAAAAAAAATTCCTTCCTTTTATCTCCCACGTAGCCTCTTTCCACCCTTTTGCAACAAATCCGCTGTGGTACTAGTGCATTTGTGACCATTGCACTCAGGTGTGCTGTGGTATTTCCACCACGCTCAGCCCCGAAGCCACCTGCTCCCGGTTACTCAATCCTGCTGCAATTATCACAATAATTAAAAAGACCAGGAATTGCCTCATCACTTTTCCTTCCTGATATGAACAGCACACAGTGCCCTGACCCCATTCAGCTCAGCCACCACTGCCCATCGGCCACCTCAGCCGTGCACCTCCCCGTGTGGGTTTCCCTCAGGTGAGGGGACCGTTGGCGACCGTTGGGCGGCCGTTACCCCAGGCGCGCGCCCCCCTGAGGGGAGGGTAGGGGCGGGGCGAGGCGGGCGCGCACCACCTCAGCGCCGCGCCCCGCCCCGCGCGATGACGTCAGGGGCGCACGTGGCCCCCGGGCCCGGCTGCGGGCAGCAGCGCTCTGCACCGCGCCATGAGGGTGCAGCTGGAGCGGTGCTGCGGGGAGTGGCAGGAGCTGGAGGAGGAGTTCCGGCAGCTGCAGGTGAGGCGGGGGCCCGGGGGTGGCATCGCGCCCGCTGCTCCCCGAGCGCTGAGGGGGCGCTGAGGCCGCGGTTGCGGTCGGTCCGGGATGCGCCCAAGGCTCTGCTGTGGGCTCAGGGGCGCTGAGGGGAGGGGTGGAGGCCCCGTGAGGGGACGGGGGACGGCGGCGGAGGGCTCCGTGCTCGGAGCTGGAGCGGCTGTGCCGTGCGGGCCGGGAGCTGCGGCGTGCAGCCTGGGGATGGGAGAGGGGAGTGGCTGGAAGCTGAACGAGGGGACGTTGGGTCAGGTATTGGGCAGAAATTCTTCACCTCGGGGGTGGTGAGGCCCTGGCACCACCCAGAGCTGTGGGTGCCCATCCCTGGAGGTGCCGGAGGCTGTGGCTGGGTGGTGGGGGAGGCACCCAGCCCGCTGCAGGGGTGGAATTGCATGATCTTAATGTCCCTTCCAACGCAGTGATTCTGTGATGGTTCTCTCTGTGGAAGCACAGAACATCCTGAGCTGCATGGGACCTGCGAGGATCATCGAGCACGGCTCCTGGGCCCCTTTAGTAAGGCAGCACTGCAGTGCCCGTGCCCAGCTGTGCTCTCAAGGCACTGCTGCCCTGTCCTGAGCTTCACAGCTGCACTGCTGCATGAGCAGGACCTTGGGCTGCCATCAGCTCCTGCCCCTGACACAATGCAGCCTGGCACCAGGCACTGCTGTGCTCCCGTGGAGAGGTTTGGGTGGCCGGGCAGTGCTGCAGCCCGAGGAACCTCGGGGCTGTGGGGGATGGTGGCTCTGGGCACTGCCACAGGTTCTTAACCCTGGCTGGGGCACCTCCACATCCCGTGGGAAACTGCCATTTATTCTGCAACAGCTTAGAGTTAAACCCTGCCTACAAGCATGCAACACAGATTTCTGATTAGGAAACTCTGACTTGCGAGGGCTCCCTGTGAGCGTGGTTAGCTCCCTGTGAACTTCACTAGCAAATGTTCTTCTTAGTGTTAGTGTCACTTTTACATCATTCTCCTGACGGTTTTAGCTAGTGGTAGAATTTAGCAGTTCTCCCCTTGCGTGTTTACGTTTCCAATAAATACTTGAATACTTTTTTTGGCAAACAGCTCCTTACACACTTTTACCCAACCTTTGAAAAGACGCTGCTGCCTGGCATCCAGAGGAGCAGAACGAGTTGCTGTGCAACCCAGCGAGCCCCAGAGCGCTGCAGTTCTCAGCAAAGCCCAACCAGTGGTGGGCCCTGAGGTGCCTGGACGTGGTTAGTTGGTCGTTAAGGTTTTTGGATGGGATAGTGGAGCTGGTTTTACATTGCTCCTGTAAATAATGAGCAGCCTAATGAGAGGAGCAGAGGTTTGTTTTGTATGATTTAGCACTAGAGGTGGTGATTTTCTGTTACCTGAGGTGTGCAAGGAGCTAAAGCAAATGGCCCTTTAACTCCTGTGTTCCCTCCTCAACACTGTCTCTGCAAACTCTGTTTTCTGAGTTGTTACAGCTCTTAAATTTTTTCTCCTTCAGCACTAGCCCTTGTTGAACATCCACGTGATGATAGGGGATCTGGCTCACAGAGTGCCCCGAAGCAAACTGTGGTGTGCCCAGATAGGCACTGAACTTGTATGGCTTCGTTTGTGGTGTGAAATCTCCCACATCAGCTCTGTTTGCTAACCAACCCTTTGTGCACCTTGCTGCCATCTCCACATGAGTTGAACACAGGGTCAGGTACCTCCTGGGCCCACGGCATCCTTCCCTCTGCTGGGTGGGCTGTGGCTTTGTTTCTGATGTGCTTTGTTTCTGATGTGCTGGAGGAAGCAGTGGGCAGTGACGCAGCTGTGCTGGAGCAGAAAGTGGTGGGGCCTGGGGTGGCTGCAGTGGCCAGGAGGCTTATCTAAATGCACAGGTTCTGGTTTTGTGGTCATTTCTGTGATTCCCCCCTGAGGCCTCATCTCCTTTCCTCTTCTTTTCCAAATTGAATCTGGCTGTGAGATCAGAGTTCCTGCAGTTACTCTGCACATCTGATGGGGATGATTTGGGATCAAAGCAGATGAGTAGGGCTTTGTCACAGCGTCAGCTGGGAACAAGGAGCTCCCAGGTGGGGAAAGCTTCTTAGAAAGAGGAAACAAGATGAATGCAGAGAAGATGCTCTTCCTTTTGCAGGAATTTTGTCAGTGTCCATTTAAGCCATGCTGGATCTGTGCTGGTTTGGTTTTGCACTCTTGGCTGTTTGCCTGGGGTGCTGAGGCTGCTGTAATGGGACTCGGGGGAAAACCCCTCTCCAGGTGCCTATTGGCTCCCAAACACCAGGGCTTGATTCCCTCACATGTGAGGACCAAATACAACACGTAACCCAGAAGGGCTCTTCCTACCAAAGCTCTCTTCTTCTCTGGCAGGAAACGCACAAAGTTTACAGGCAGAAACTGGAGGAAGTCACCAGCTTGCAGACAGCCTGCAGCAGCTCCATACACCGGCAGAAGAAGACGTTAAGGGACCTGAAGCACAGCCTGCAACGGTAACAGGAGGTCTGAAGGGTGGAGGAGGCAGGGATGGGATGTTTCCTTCCCAAACAGTGGAAATGTTTGGATTTTTAGCAGTTTAATATGTAGTCTACGCCCTGATGGCAATTTTGCTCCGTATAAATCTTGAGTTACCTTCAATCATCACAGCCAGGTAAAATGTAATCACACAAGAGATCAAGTCCTGTAAATAAAGAAGATCCAGTAGATTTTTGAGGGAGCTTGAATGGATGTGCATCTTTGCAGTAGGGGTGGTATGGTGTGGGACTGTACGGCTCCTGGTCTGCACATTTTGCCAGGTGAGCAAAGCTTTGCTCCATAAGCTGTGCTGGCATCAGTCCTTGAACCTGAAGGTGTAACTCATTCCCAGGTGCATTTATAGGAAGGAACTGTCCCTGCCTGCTTGGCCTCTCGCTGAATTCCTGGTGTGCAGACCTCAGACAACGTGGCTCACTAACCCTGCTGCTCTGTATTTTACATTAATTGGTAAAACTGCAGTTTGCCAGTAAATCATCGGCCGTGATTTTTGTTACATCCTGAAATATTTTATGCCTGAAGAGCTGCAGCCTCAATGAAAAACTCTTGCAGGGCTGGGCCTGGCTGAGACTTGCAAACAACCCTTGGATCTCATTTCTCTTGGGGTTCTGCGGTAAAATTCAGGGTCCACAGGGGAGCTGTTGGGGGTGCAGGCTGATCTCTGCAGTCTTTTGTGTTGTGCCTGATGGTGGTGGTGGCAGGCAGCAGTTTGGGGGTTTTGGAGAGCTGTTTGCTGCAAACATTGCTTGCAGATCCCTTCTCTGCAGGGAGAGCAGCAGTGCTGCCAGGTAGGGTTGTGCAGAGCCTTCTCACCCGGTGCTGCTCAGCTGCACCCCCTGCCCTTCCTAAAATGCCTGATTTGAACAGAGGAAAAGCAGCAAGAAAAATTTACCAGAGGTCCCTTCCCCCCCGCTGTCCTCTCTCCAAGCTACCATTGACTGTGAAGGGGCTGCATCGACCTTTCAGCTTAAATGAGTTTGACATGCTTTCACTGGTAGCTCTGGAGGATGCATGAGGTTGTTTTGTTTTGTTTTGTTTTTAAAGGCTGTACAGTGAGCTTTTGTCTTTCATGAGAAGTTTGTGGGACCTTTTCAACTCAGAAGGGAGCACAGATCAGTTTGGCTGCTGTAAGGGCAGTACCTGAGACTGTATATAAACTTCTCAATGTGGAAGGAGCTCCTGCAAAACGGGCACAATGTGCCTGAAGTGCTCCACTTTGGAAGAAGTAGCTGTCACTGAGGTGAAAGAAGCTGGTTTGTAAACCAGCCAGTTGAAATAACCCACAATAACATAAACAAGGCAATGAAATAAAATCATTGCTAAGCCAAATGTTACTATGGAAAAACAGGAGAGAAGTGCACAATGGCATAAATTTACGGTTAGTTTTCTAACAGCATGAATTTTATGCTAAAAGTTGCTGTCCTTTCAACAAAAAGGAGGCAAAGACATAAAGGCAAAGACTTTGTTTCTTTGTTTTTGCAGGTGCAAGCCCAGAGCTACTCCTGAAGAATTTGCTCTCATACAGCAGATCAGTACCCAGATCAAAGAGAGGCAAAATGCCTTTTTTGACATGGAAGCCTACTTGCCAAAGAAAAACGGGTACGTGCTTTGCCAGGAGAGGCATGAGCTCTAGGAAAGCTGATTTTTAAGTGTTCACAGTGGTGTTGTTCCCAAAGAATAATGTGCATATTGAAGAAATACATGTAGAACTGGATTAGTCATAAATCTCTTGCTGAGCTGCTGTGTCAGTTGTACACAGAATTTATTAGCTGGAAGTGTATGTAAATGCACTGTGTGTAGGCACAGACAGGTTTTCTTGCTAAAGTGAAAGTAAACCTGCATTAGCAAGTGATGGTGCAATTCACTGTTTCACTGTGATGTATTCCTGCATTCATTTTTTAAAGACTAAATCAGCATGAGAATTTTTTCCCTCTCTTTTTTTTCTTCCTTCCAAATAGTGCTTTCAACTGACTTAAAATTTGTACTTTGCTTCAAGTGGGGTTGCTAGGACAGATTTGGTTCAGTTGTCAAGGGCTGTGCAACCCTGGTGGTCAGGAGATGCTGATGCTGAGTAAACTGAGCCAAGTGACTTATTTCTACCCTTGATTTGCTTGCTTTCCCCTTCCCAAGTCTGTTTTTTCTGTATCATGAGCTGAGCGTTTTGGGTGGAAGTGCTCTGGAGTGGGGGAAGTGGAACAAAAGCAAGAAGCTGGTAAAAGGGCTGCAGCACTGTGGGTGGAATGATCTGCTGGAAACTTCTGTTTTCTCCATATTATTTGTTTTGACATCTCGCCCTTAGGCTGTTGTACAGGAAAGAGATAAGAAAATGAAACCTTTCTCTACCTTCTTGGAAATGCTGACTGTGAACTTTCTGCATTCAAGTCCTCTTCCGTAGTCTGTCTCTCCGTTTTTTTTTTTTTTTAAAATTAAAAACCTACAGCAAAATGTGGCTTGGGCAGATAAAATGGTCTCTTAAGCTCTGATGTGTGTGCCTGTGGTGTTCAAAGAAAACAGACTTATGTGGGTCTGCCCTTGTTTCTTGTCTTCCAGTTTGTACTTAAATCTGGTGCTGGGAAACGTGAATGTAACCCTCCTGAGTAACCAAGCAAAGTAAGTGAGCGTTTCCATGCACGTGCACTTGGGGCTAGCAGTGGGTATGTGCCAAGTCCAGAGACAGGAATGGTTTTCTTCTACATCTGATAAGAGATGATCTGCAAAGGTGTGGGCTTAGGCCATTGAGTTGTGTTTCAGCGTTGTGAAATGTTGCTTCTCAGCACTAGGAGCTGGTTTTCTAAATGCTGCAAGCAAAAACTGTCTTTTGGTTTGACTAGTTGGAAAAAAGTGAAGCTGCATTGCAGTAAGGCATTCATTTGCACCCATATGATGTGTGACATTTCCTGCTTTGTGCTTTTTTCATTCCAGGTTCGCCTACAAGGATGAGTATGAAAAGTTCAAGCTTTATCTCACAATTATCTTGTTACTTGGGGCTGTGGCCTGCAGGTTTATTCTTCACTACAGGTAAGACAGCATTTTTTACTTTTAACCAAGTGTTTTGAATAAAAATGTGCTGGATTAGAAGCTAACTAGTTTGAACTAATTGCCAGAGACCGTCAGACGGACTTGGGTGATATTTAAGCTTTGAATAGTTGTGCTTCCCCAGCAGGGAGCTTCTGTTCTTCAATGCAGGCAGGACCTGTATTTTAGCTACTTGCTTTTTTCTTGTTTAATATTCTAGGAGTTTGTTGTAACCAACAGAAAGTCCAACGTGATCTGTTATATTTCTGTTGTTGTACTGTGCTTGAGAAAAAGCAGTTTGTTTTGTTGGCAAGTTGTCCCAGATGGGTACCAGCACCGTGCCAACACCACACAAGAGAGCACTTGCATCAAATGGTCAGACCTAAAATGGAATCTCTAGGTCGTGATAACGTATCTGAGCACCAGCAAGCCTCTACTGTTCAGTTTTGCTTAGAAAACCAGCAAGGTGTTTTAGCTGGACCCCTCTTCTGAGGTCTCTGTGGATCGTACCAGGGACTGATGCTGTCATGTACGGAGGCTCCCCCAGATCCTCATGGCTTCAGGAGGCTGCAAATGGCAAAGTAAAGACTCTTTTACCCCCAAAGTGTAATGCTACTCGGTTCTTTCAGTTGATTGGATTTATATAGACCTAATCGAATCCCCTCATTGAATTAGCCTGGAAATGCCTAATGTCTAAATTGGATCATCTGGTGCTTCCATGGTGCTTTCTCTCCTTCAGACGGAATTAATGTCATCTCTGCGTACCTGCTTATCGGCTAAAGACCTGCAATGTTATATCACAGGGCACTTCCAGAGCAAAGGACTGAGCCTGGCAGCGCTGCCGATACATGCAGCTCTGCTCGTGGATTAGAGATGCCCAGGACTGGGGCTTTGTGTCCATGGCCTCACCTGGGTGTGTTTTTATTCACCCAGGGGAAGGGAGGAAAAAAATAGGGATTTTGAAGTGTCTTTATAATTAACAGGATTTCTTTTTACTGTGCTTTTTTTCTTTTTAACAGGGTGACAGATGAAGTGTTTAACTTTCTGTTAGTGTGGTATTACTGCACGCTGACGATACGGGAAAGCATTCTCATTAGCAATGGATCAAGGTAGTGTGCCACCTGCAGAAACTATTTAAAGCATGAAATGTCCTTAAAAGAAAAACAAGCAACACAAGCAGATTCCGTTTGGTGCTGAATCCCCAGCAAATCCAAGATGCTGATTCCTCTATGCAGGGTCTGTTGTCCCTGTCCCCTTCCCCAGTTTCTTTCCAGGGGAAGTGTGGCCATCTGAGCTTTGGGCAGGGAGGTGAAGATAGAGCTTTTAAAAGTCCATAATCTCTTGGTCCAAGGTGTTGTTTTTGATAGCTGTGGGTTAGTTGTAGGTGTGATCTGGGATAAAACTGTGTTTTCAGTGAAATGACCAACCCAGTTGCTGACTTTGTGCCTTGTCTTGTCTCAGTGTTGCCTGTGTATGTTGGTATGCCAGCACACGTTCATCTTTCATGAGAAAAAGGAAGCAGGAACAGAATCACTGCTTTGTGCTATGTGGTCAGCGTGACTGCCCTGCAGGTCACTGCAGAGTGTCCTGAAGTGTTTGACTGAATTACAGTTCTGTCAAAGGAAAATTGGTGGTTAAGAGGAGATAATTGCATAAACAGCTGGTAATGCAAGTAGAGTGCTGGGAGAAGCAAACTTGAGAGATGATCCTCACTCCAAGCCCTTATTTCTTTATAATACCTTAAGTAGGAGTATCCTGAATTACTCCTCTTTTATCTGGATGCTCAGTCACGTTTTCTAGTCTCCTATTCCTGTTGTGTTTTGGCACTGAGCTTGCTGCTCATGCAGTCTGTGGAGTTATCAAGTGCACCCAAAGCATTATTCCAGCAGGAGAATGCTGGAAGGAGAAACTCAGCTTTTTTTCCAAGACTTTTACCTGGTTTGGCTTCATAGCCCCATGTGCAGCTGTTGAGGGGCTTGGGCGCTCTCCCACTGAGCTGCCTGCCAGGGGAGGTTGGGACTAGTGGTGGTGCAAGGACCACGGGGTGCAGGTGAACCCAGAGAGTCCTTGTCCTGGCTGTGGAGAGAGATAAATCATCTTCTGTGCCTCTTGCCTTTATTCTGGGAGAGCTCAGAGAAACTTCTTGAATTTGCACTTCTGTAGCTTAACCTGGAGTCTGGTGGTAGATTGTAGCAATAACTTGATGGTTGCATGTCCCCAGTTCTCATCATCCAGATAGGCTGGCACAGGGCATGGGGGAACGGCAGCAATCGCCACATCTCTTCCCAGGCGCGATGAGTCTGCATGCGGGTTTGCTGCTGGGTGAGTGGCTGCTGCTGCAACATCTGCAGCTCCCTGTTGTGTTAATTAATTAGGCTTCTAACATCTCATTTTCTACCTTTCAAGCGTTAGTCCAGCTTCCTGCATGCGTTCCTGCTCTGAACGCTGCACAGATAACTTGTTTGCTTCTTAGTAACTTAGCAGCTCAGGGCTTCTCATCAGTCAATCAGTTCCCTCTCCAAAATCAGTGTGCACAGCCAATTTCTTCTGTGATCTTCTCCAAGCAGAGATAGGAGGGAGCATTGTGGGGAGTCGTCTTGGCACTACGTGTGCCTGGTACCAGTCCTGGGGAGCAGCCAGGATGGAGATGGAGTGGCAGCAGCCAGTGTGCTCCATCCAGCCTGTGGTGTTTGTGATTGAAAATGATTTCTGACCAGGTCTCCGGTCTTACAGCTCCCTGCCCACTAAAAATAAGTGAGGCATCTCCCCACTGATCGTGGAGCTCAAGGCCATGCAGGTGTGTGAGAGCTGAACGTGGTGGGCCCCATGAGGTGCAATGGAAAAGGGTTTGCAAGGATGGAAAGTGACTTGCCCGTGGCCAGCAGAGATACCTCTGAACCCAGGCTCATTGCAGCCACAGGGCTGGCTCGCAGCTACTTAGTGCCATCTTGGTGCTTGAGGTTGCAGAGCTTTTCTTGGAGGCAACCAAAATTAACTCATTGTGTTGGCTTACTTTCCAAAGCTGTGCCAGCTGTGCCGTCTCTGGGGCATTTCTTCTCTTCCTGATCCTGCCTCACTACAGCCCTTTCCTGCTTTACTGTAATTTTCTGAGCTTTCTGCAGTGTTTGTGTCTGAAAGAAACAGCCACCTAACAGAGAACTTGGAAATGTTACTTATTTGCATGGCACAGAAAAAAAGGGGATGTGGGCCAGAACTTGCGCATCATTAGTCACTGCAATACCTCGTGTCCTGGCACCTGCTCAGGATGAGCCCCAGTTCTGTGCCTCCCCCCAGTGGTTGTGAATTCATAACCCAGTCGTAGAGCTGGGATGGTGCCTTGTGGCTCCTGCCCCGCTGCTCCCAGCGTCTCTGCCCAACACTCATCTGTGCACTTTGTGGCTTTGCACAGCGTTGGGGGAAAGCACAGGGGTGGGCTTTCAAAGTGGGTGGGCTTTCTGGGGGTCCTCGCTGGGGGAGCACAGGCAGTTTGGACTGCCTTGGCTGCCCCTGATTGTCCTTTGGTAATGAACTTCTGCTGCCCCTTTGTGGTTTCTGGGAAACTCCTTTGCTGCCACCAGCCTTATATTTGGCTTGCTTGAGCTGGGCCATCTATTTATCCATGATCCAGTCAGGATCATTTTTTGTCTTTAGAGTCAGACTTAAGTTGTTAAAATTTGTATTTCTCATCTAACTGCCTTATTTTTCTGCTCAGGATCAAAGGCTGGTGGGTGTCTCATCACTATGTCTCCACATTCCTGTCTGGAGTAATGTTAACGTGGTGAGTTTGCTCTGTCCTGCTCTGGGTGCTTCAAAGTGTTTGTGTCATCTGAGCATATTAACACAGTGTGATCACCTAGCTATGTCTGCACAGGCACACAGCAAAGAATCAAACTTGTTTGATTTATGGATGTTTTCAGTGATAAGTACAACACTGCAAGCTTGTATTTTACTGCTGGTTTAAAAGAAAAAAAACAAGGGGGGGGCAAGGAACGACAACAAACAAACCAGCCCTAAATCTTAGCTGTGGTGATGGTAATAAAATCTCAGCAAGTCACCCAGTTTCTGTCTCTGAGCAAAAAAGCAGCACTGTGCTTTAGACTGAATTCTGCCTTAACCCAGAACATAAACTAGGTATAAAGCAAAAAATGCAATTTACATTCCAACAGATGGTGGTGTTGGTCTAACAACACAGCAGTGTGTCCTGTGTGCAGTGCCTGTATGACCCACTTCAACTTTGACGTGAACTGATTAGTTAATAATTTAAAGTTGTTTTAAAACAACACATGCTTTTTGTTGCTGAATCTCCGAGGAGATCTGACAGGGCTGGAGCAAAAGTTCCTGTATCCTGAACTGCAGTTAAGATAAGGAGCACAAGCACTGCTGCTCCACTGCTTTCATTCACAGTGCAGACACCTCTGAATGGCTTTAACGAGTGCCTGGAGGAAACTGCAATCGGCAGATCAACAAGAGGGGGCAGCCCAATCAATCGGACCATTTCCTACCACCCGGAGTGGTGGGAGGTAACACCCTTTCTGGATGGGGTGGAGTGCGCTGGGGATCAGCTGCTTATTTCATTTGCTAATGGGTTTGCTGGCTGACAAGGGGGAGGGCATTGCACTGTATGCTTTTTATCAATCAGGTTTCCTTTGTATTCTGCTTTCAGGCCAGATGGACTCATGTATCAAATGTTTCGCAGTCAATTTTTAGCGTTTTCAATATTTCAGAGTGAGTACATCTTACTTTGGTATGTCATGGGATAAAATAGTTTTCTGTCTTGTGTGCTTAGAAGAAAAGGCTTCTGCTTGTTAAATACTGGAGTCTTAAATTGTACGTATGTAAACAATACCATACAATTACAAATACACAATGTACAAATAAAAACAAAAATTAAATGCTATTGGATTAAGCATTATTAAAATAGTTTGATGTGTTTATAATACTTTTGAATAGCCAATGCAATGATGCTTTCTCCCTCCAGGTTGTGTTCAGTTCCTACAATATTATTATCAAAGGGGCTGTCTTTATAGACTCCGTGCTTTGGGGGAGAGAAACCACTTGGACCTTACAGTAGGTGAGGCTGTCTGCAATAGTTTGTTTGCAAAACTTGTATCAGGCAAACGGGGAGGGTTTTAAAGGCAATGACACAGAGATGGCTTTGTGGCCTTCAGAAAGCAAGCTTTGCACAGCTGTTATCCCCCTGCCCTGCTGCCTCTAAGACAAAGGCAGAAATGGGAGTGAGGCTTTTTATCCTCCTCCTTGAGTCCTATGGGTTGGAAAGGGAGGGCTCTTATCTCCATCAGCTCTTGCAAGCATTGAGATGGAGGTGTTGTTCATCCCCATTTTCATCCTTCTCCCATTACTGCACCTTCAAGTCTTTATTTTAACTTAGCTGGTTATTGCTGAGCAGGCTGGGAATAGTTTTTATGGAATGATCTGGTTAGGATGAGCTGCAGCTTCAGTCCTGGCTTGTCTGTGCTAACTCTCTCTCCCCTGTTAACCTTTTGCAGAAGGATTTCAGTCCTGGATGTGGCGAGGGCTGACATTTCTCCTTCCCTTCTTGTTCTTTGGGCATGTAAGTTGGGCTGTCCTGTTCCCTCCTGTGCCATGCAGGGTCTGGGGAGGGTGTGCTGCTGGTGCTGTGCTTGTAGCACAGTTACGTGATGCTTTGGAACACACCTATCTGTGGCAAGCATATCTAAATTTTTGGTCGTAATTAATTTTTTTTTTTTTTTTTTTCAGTTCTGGCAGCTATATAATGCAATCACACTTTTTGGATTGTCCAGGCATAAGGATTGCAAAGAATGGCAGGTGAGTGTTGACACACTCAGGAAAAAAAATACTTAGCAGAGGGGGAGAGGGATGTGTTTTAACCCCATCCTTAAAGGTGTTTGGCTATCTGGCCCCATGTGGGTGTCGCAAGATACAGCACAGAGCCTATACCAGAGAACTCAAAATAATTGTGAGTTACTGTAGGGAAACTTGGACCCACAGGTGACCACACAAAATGAAAAGCAGAAGGTGTAGGAGGAAGAAGATATGCTTGAATAAATGCCTGAATTTTTTGCGTACGTGGATATTTAACAATGGCTGCTGTTGCTGGTTCTTCTTTATGGCTAAACCATGGGTTCAACACAAAAAATATGGTGACAAAACGTGACAATCAGTTCAGGAATGTATTACTTACTTTACTGCCCCAATTTTAAGGACTCTTCCACTTGTTTTCTTAGTTGCTGTCACCTATTAAACATGCCTATCTGTTCTCCAACTATCCTGCTACTTCTGCAGAGCCACCCTGATCAGAGACAATGGTGCGATTGCTTATATGTCATATATGCAGTGGTGCAGGTGGTCTTTATTTTGGTCAGATCTTGCTGTAGCTTGTGCCCTCACTTTGTAGCTTAATGCTCATCCAGTAGATTGAATTTAATGTTTTGATTTTACTGTCAGTGAGAGTCCAACAATGTTGAATGGAAATAAGTCCCAAAACGAACCATGCTGTAGGATTGCTACTTAAATGATCATGATTAAAATGTACTTTTCAGTTAATTCACAGAACTAGATGTGTGGGTGTGTAGTTGTCTCCTGTCTTATTTCCTTGTGTGCCAGCAAGTCCCTGAACTTGCCAACCAGACCCCACTGGAGATTGCTTAAATGTGGCAAAAATAGTACCCCTGCTCCAATTCATCTGACCCTTAACACTCACCTTAGTTTTCTATCTTTTTTTTTTTTTTTCCCTTCCTCCTCAGGTTTGTGTGTTGGCTTTCACGTTTCTGCTGCTCTTCCTTGGGAATTTCCTCACTACTCTCAAAGTGGTGCACACGAAGCTGCAGAAGAACAAAGACAAAATGAAGAAGCTGTGAACCTTTCGGGGAGTGCTGGGTGCCAACTTTGGAGCTCGCTGTCCCTGTGCCCACAGCAGGGGCTCGGTGTTGGATGGAGCCTCCGAACCCGCTGCTACGTTGTGCACGGACTTGGAAGGACTCGTGTCCTGTGTTTGGTGAAGGATGTGGACTCTTCCAGCACAGACTCAGTATTATGCAAGCATGGCTCTCCAGTCTGCAGTCCTGCTATTTATGTGTATTTAATACAAAATGTGTTTGCATTTGGTTTTTCTGTATATATAGCAGCATGCACCTGCTTGGCAAAAAGTCAGCATTGGGAGAATGTGGGATCTACTGTAATTCCAGTCCTGGAATGATATTTAACACTTTTCAGTTTTACTATTTAAACTCTGGTAGGGAATTTTGCAAAGCTTTATGAACACTCCAGGTTGATCAGTAATCCAGACTGAATGCTGTTTTAAAAAGCATTTGTTTAAGGCATATTTTCAGTGGCAATACTAACCTGTGTGTACTGTGAAACAATGCCCATCTTTGTACCATACTGCTGCTATATACACTTTTAAAAAACTATTTAAAGAAATCCTCTTAAAAATAAGCAAGCAAGCAAAACCAGCTGTTAAATGGCAGGGAAGTCTGCTAGCCCTCTTTGAAAGGCATCAGGTAATCTGTCCAAGCCTGAAAAAGACCTAAAATAAACCATACAATATGCAGCTGCTTCAGCCCCTTTTTACTAACACTGCCCTTGGGTTGTCTGTAGAGACACCATTTTTCCTGAAAATGGCCTTTTATCAGTGGCAATGAGTGCAGTTGCACTTCAGGTCCTGTTTTCAGTATATTTTTTTTTTTTGCTCCCAGTGCCATTCTGAAATGTGAAGACAGGCTAAGCAGAAGTATTAAATACTTTCTTCAGATACCAGTTGTTAAGAGAATGTAAACACTTGTTCAGAAGGATGGCTGAGAACAAATACTGACTCCCATTCCGCTTAACTCCTTCTTCTTCTTAAACTTACTTGGTTGAATAAGCTTGTCTGGGTGCTTTGACATCTGTACCTCCTGAGCCCAGCTGCAGTACTGTGAGCTGCTTCGTGCAGTCTGTTTCTCAGCTGTGCCAGCTTCCTTTGAGCTAGCACAGGGCCTGAACTGGGGAAATGGCTTTGGCAGAGATCTGAGAATTGTGCCTGTCTCCTGTAAGCGTGCTCATGAAGAAATACTTATGCACTACAGACTTTAAATGGGTTCAGCAGTTGTTTTGTTGCTGCAAGGCTAGCAAAATTACCATGTCACTGTCCTGTGGGCATGAACAATAAATTGCAATTTGCATATTTTGAACAACTTTCACTCTAGCTGGGCTGTGTCTTGCTACATTGACTTCTGCACGCTGTGTGAGGTTGTTTTGTCTTTCTGTCTTAGAACTCTCCATTTATGAAATGTGAATTCTTTTATTTTGAGAGTAATACTGGAACCTGCTGGATCTGAGCAGTGGACCTGGTACTCCAGAGATGAGGGAGCTCTGCACATGGTGTGTAACTTGAATTCTGCAGCATCAGAAGCCAGAATTGTAGAAGCAAGGAAAGATTCCAGTTCTTTAGCTGAGGGTGAATGTGTGGTAGCTTCCAATGTGGTGATGTTTAAGCCTTACTAGGTAAGGTGATGCGTGGTTCTGTGTCTTTCACTGACAAATGGCTTCTTGTAGAGAAGGGCTTGCACAATTCTTGGAGTTTTTTCTATAGTCATCAAAGATGTGCACAAACTCCTTTTTTTGTATTGAAATCTTCCATTTGGGATTCATAAACCTTACTTTTTTAAAACAGAGCAAGTTAGGGAGAAATAAGAGGAGGATTTCAAGAATTAATATGGAATCCTGCGTGTAAAATAATGATGGCTCATTCTAAAACAGTGTTTCACCAGCTGGTCATGTAATCAGCAGAGGATAAAACTGCATGAAACTTGAATGATTTACAGTAGCAGAGATGATTTCACCAGCTGATGAACAGGAGTTACACAGCAAAGTATTTCCCTTCCCCCTAGTGTACACAAACATTTGCATGTCATCTATTAAATAAGCTATATAAAGTTTATTGTAAAACTGACTTTACACAGAGTAGCTGACTGCAGTACTTATAGCTTTGCATGCTGTAAATTAAATATTTTCTGTGGTGCTCCTGAATTGGAGCAACCAATGCATATCTCAGTGATGCACACCCATGCTACAGTATTGGGCCTTGCAAGGAGACATCTAAAAGAGCAGCTCTGCAAAGCTGGCCCAGGGGTCAAGAGGGAGTGGATGCTTTGGCTGTGCGCTGTGGTGGCAGCTTGAGGCTAACTCATACCACTGCCACCAAGTAAATTTGGGAATGTTAATACAGAACTTAATTCCTGCCTATTCCACGGTGCCTGATAGGCTGCTCTAACAAGACTTCTGAAAGATGTGTTTTTTGTTTTTGTTTTTTTGCTTGAAAAAGACTATAAATTGTAGCTACAATAAGCCACAATTTTGCAGAGGGAAAAAAAGACAACAAAAATGTGACATGTAATAACAGTTGCTGTTCATTGCAATTTAAATAGTGAATCCAAGACCTGACTGGTAGTGGTTTGCAGTTAGGAGCAAAATCCAGGTGGACGAAGACACGCAGCATCAGTTAGCCTTGATAAAAAGCCTTGAAAACTTTGTGAGAGCAGTGCAGCACGAGTACAAAAATACTAAAAAGTTTTAAAATTTTAAAATAAAAATCATCGCAGGAATACAAAATGTTTCATGGGAGGAAAAAGAAGTCAAACTGTTGCTAAAATCTGAAACAGTTGGTGCTTGTGCAGTCAGTGCTCTCTTCAGTCCAGATCATAGCACTGAGCACGCTCTCTGTTTCTTTTGGCGCTTGGCTTTTTTCATGGCATTCAATGCAATGGTCGTTGCTTCTTTAAAAACATTTTCTATGTTTTCACGGCATTTTGCTGAGCACTCCAGATAAATTTCTGCATTTATCTTCTGGCAAGCTGCTTCACCCTGGAAAGAACAGGTAAGATGTAAAACTGATACATGAGAGAAAGGGAAGGTGAGATGGAAGCAAAAAGGAATTGTCTTGTACGTCTTCGTAGCATGAGTTGAGGAAGAAAGAAGCTGCCTCTTCTGCATATAGTGCTAGGACATAAGTGGCTTGGTAATAAACTGAAGCACTGCTGTTTGTTTTTTCTCCTAAGTCAATCTAAGATTGTAGAAATAGTTTCAACACTGACATCGCTTAAAGAAATGCTGAGATACATACTCAAGTGAGGATAAGACATCTACAAGGGGAAACTTTTATTACGTGATGTCATCTTTAGTTTGCAAGCTTCAGCACTGAACACCACGTGTAAGAGCAGTCTGGACTGATGTCTTGCTTTGTTTTCGTGGTGCACATGCAGGAATCCTAACTGCCACTTCGGAGCATCACAAAGGCTCAGCAGAAATTCTAGCACACACAAATTGAGTGCCTGCATCCCTCAATGTCACCCAAATGCATGCAATGGAAACAGAATCTAAAACGTTTGCATGCAGTCATGGTTGTGTGAAATCACTACAGACAAAACACAGTGATGATCCTTTTATTGCACAGTCAGCCTCCAGTTTCGAGTGCTTGTGAGCCTTGGAGGGTGAATTCTGGGTCTGCAACCCACAGCTCACAAACTGCGTTTTCTCATTATAAGCCCTGGGGATGGGGTCACTTGGGCACTCAGACTTCTATAGGGGGATTTTTCTTCAGCACATTTGAGTGAAGTTTGTCTCCTTCCAGTTGTTTGCAAGCTGCAGTGCTGGCAGATACTGTTCAGCTCCTCTGTGCCTGCCATCAGAAGCATCACACAGTATGACTCGAGATGCTGCCAGCTGTAAAAGACTGAGGTAGTGCATATTTAAAGGGAGAAAAAGGGAATGATGACAAAGGGAGGCCTGGGCAGGTCAGCTTTGCTTTGCTTCTGTGAGCATTTATGTGATGAGCCACTGGGGGGGAATCAGGCTACTCTGAGGCAGTAATGGTGCCAGATGTGAGGCCTCAGCTGACTCGCAGAGATGTCTGCTGCTTGTCCTGAACCTCACGTGAGGGTGATAAAGGGAGTTATTAATGCAAGTGAGAGACAATCTGTGGCTGTTCACAAAGTGACAGGACAGGCATCCAATCCTGTGTGCAAAGCAGACAAACTGGAAGTCCTAGTGTGATTTAGTGATGATGCAGTAGCACGTTCTTTTCATGCTGTTTAGAAAAAGAAGTGATTCATTCGAGGTCTTAGTGCACTTAACCTTGCTCCCTGAACTGGTGGCTCAAATAGTTTGAAAGCTGCTGTTCATGCTCTGAGATGAGAGAAGGATGGCTTGGTATTTAATAATGAAAAAAAGTGAAAGAGCAGAGCAGAAAGATTTCGCGTGACCTGGTACAAGCTGTTCCACCGACTGTTTCTCCTACACCTAGGGCAGCCATGCCCATCTCGTAGCTCTGCTTGTATGTCTCAGTGCTTCCTAATACTTACATTTAAAACACTTGAGAGTGCATAGATTTTTTTAGATTAGAGACTTAGAATAGAATTTATTAGAGAAGCCTCACAGATGTTTTTGCTAACATCCTTGGAAGTTTTTTTTTTTTTTTTTTAAATAGGATTTGCAAAATAGTTTTTGGTAAAGAGCACAACACTTTAAATGCACTTCGTTTACCTGGTTGTAAGTAATGGGCTCCTGCTTGCAAGCCCTAAGCTTCCGCAGCTGCTCCTTGTCTTTGCGAAGGTCTGTCTTGCAGCCGATCAGCACCAGCGGGACACCTTGGCAGAAGTGATTCACTTCAGGATACCACTGATGGTAGAAAAACAAGACTTGCTTTGTTTTGCTGATGCTATATACAGCAATGCTGCCTTCTGCTTAGGAGCACTGCAGAAATCCTATTACAGACAAGTGGTCGCTTACATCTCCTGCCTCTGTAGTTAAATATGCACGTGGTGGACATAGAGTTGAATCTGAAATGCTTGTGTGCAGTGGCTGTGTGACATCGCTGCAGATAAAGCAGTGATTTTGCAGTGGATTTGTAATCTTTTCAGTGTATTGCAGAGTCAAGCCCAATTCTGAGAAATTGAGAGCCATGGAGAGGTGAGCGCTAGGTCTAAGGTCTGTGACCTGCAGTTCAGTGCACGATGAATGAGCTGTGCATCTGCACACCCTGGGTACAGGGCTACCAAAAGCATCAGCTTTTTTCATCTGACATCTTGTCCTGCAGCAGGCACATGTAATTCATTTAAAAGGCTGAAGCAATTATGGAAGGCTCTTACCTTATCTGCTACATTATCATAGCTGGTGGGGTTCATGACATCGTAACAAATTAACACGACGTTTGTGTTCTGGTAAGAAAGTGGCCGTAACCGATCATAGTCCTCCTGCCCTGGAACACAAAGAACATTTCAGAATAGAAGAAATGTCTCTCCTTAACAAGCAGTATGATGGGAATGTGTAAAGGTAAATACTTGAGCTCAAGGGTACTGTAATGACACAAACTGAAAGTTTTCCATACTTGTAAAATTCCTTCCCCTAAATGCAGGGTATCCTTCACTGACAAAACGAATCCTTTAGAATATAACGTCCCTGGGAAATTTTGATAAAAAGGTTGCTTTGACCAACTGCTGATCTTACAAGACATCCACCAACATAAACCAGGCTTAACTGCTCTTTGAAGCAGGACTTCACTGCAAATCTTAGGGATGTTGCTGAGTTCTGGAAAAACAGGAGGATTTCATGCTTTTGATTAGTGATAGCACAGCACATAATCTGACAAGAGGAAGTCAACTTGCTTCAGACCTGTACTCTTCCCCTTTCCTTGCAGTCACCAACGCTGTACGTATGACTTAGCAGTAATCCGTGCTGGGGTCTGCAGGTGTCTTGCTTTTGAGAGACCCAGTTCAAGAAAATAGTGGTTGCCAGACAGTTTGTAGCTCAGAAAAAAAGAAAATAAATCTTTGAGATATTTCTGAGAGACATAATAAGGAAGAAACAGCTACTGAAGCAGTCCACAGAAGGCCTGTTTACCACCTGAAGGCTGCCTCTAGAATCCAGCATGGCTGTGACACGCCAAAATGAGAACTGGGAGTTCCAGGCCTTCCCACGATCACCACAATGTATGTACTGGGCTGAGAGCTGTAAACACAGCCCAGAAACTTCCCTACAGGAAAGCTCAGAGCTTTGCAGTGATGTTCCAAATGAAGGGATGCTGTAAACTTCACCATGTTCTAACTTTATGTCAGTTATTCCTGTCTTGGCCCCCAGCTCAGTCCCAGCCACGTACTCATTGCTCTACCCAACATGTTTGCCTACAGCTGGTGTTGAAGGATTGCAGAAACCAGGAGCCAAGTTACACTATTTTGTCACCCCTCCTTAATTTAAATGAAGGAGTGAGGTGCAGGTTATCACAAGGTGATTACAACACACTGGAGAAACCATTGCTCAGTTTGCCCCAGATGTTTCTAAAATAGTAATCAATGTTTGTAAAACAGTAATCTTTGGTTTGGACTCTGTAATTGGAATGTAATACTACATTCTCTGTAGCATGCTCTGTGGGTGAGGTGCTGAGCGAAGCAGGATTGATCCCTCAAGGTTTAATCCAAAAATAATAAACAATCGACAAAACTATGCATGTTGTGTAAACATTCAGAGCAAAGACTTTACTGCTTAGCCCTTCTTATTCTCCTAAATCCACCCTCTTGTTTGCAGCTGATTTACCATTCTGCTGTTGAGATAATCCTCTAAATGCATTAAACATATCAGGTGCCAAGCATTTTTTCTCCTAACTTCCTCCAGTGCTACGTGCTGTTTGATTTTCCATGTTCACTTTCATGCCTCTCAGCCTCTGCAAGGGTATCTTGTAAAATCCAGAGGTCCTCCAAGGTAGTGCTGGCAATGTTTGGCTCAGATTTAGGTCTTCTACTAGAAGTTTTAAAATGAAAGAAGAGGGCTAAACCTAAGTTGTTGCTGAATGTACGTGCAAAGCCCCTGAGTGTGCTTCCTCACTCGTTTTATTTCCCCAGTTAACAGAAAACTTTCTGTGAATCGCTCAAATAGATGCCTACCTCTGAGCACATCTGTGACTCCGCTGCTTTCCTCAATTTGTTGCAGCACAAGAGACAGCTCTTAAAAAACAAAACAACCAACCAAGCCTGACCTGAATTCACCTGCAATTTGCTAATTCTTTATGATCACATTCCAGCAGGGTACTGCTGCTGGGCCCTAAGGAGGGTGGGACCTCAGCGATGGCTGACGGAGAGCAGAGGAAGTGAAACCACAGGTCTCGGTCTCCCATGCACGTTCACATCTGCCTGCTCTTCCTCCTCCTTCACTGAGTGACACCGAGGAAGTGTTCACTGCTCAGTCTGCACAGGGGCTCAGCAGCCACATGGAGTGCTGGGAGGGATGAGCTGTTCAGGGACATTTGCACCTTTTCTCAGGGATCACTCATCTTGGAAGTCCTCAGCCCAGCGCACCTGGAGCTTCCTTCTCCAGTGGACATTGCAGAGAAGCAACTGATGGAGAAGTCGTCCTTCTAGGCCCAATTAATTAGTGGCATTTTCTCTCCCTCGGTGTAATCATAGGTGGTGTTTCTGGTGGCTCTCCTGATGGCTGTGTGGGGACGAGGTGGACATGAGGGGACACTGAGACACTGGGTGCTGCAGATCCTGTCCTCCTGGTCCCTGCACGAGGGTGGCAACAGACCCAGCAGGACTGACCAGCACTGTGCAGACATGTTCCATGACACGCCAAATACCACATTGTAATGTGGTCAGGGCAGGGAAAGGCCAGAGACTACAACCAAAGGCCTTTTTGAGCTGTGGAAATGAGTCTGAAAAAATAAAGCACGGAACAGAGCTTCGCCAAGGACAGGACACAAAGTGCTGCTCAACTTAGAGCAGCGCTGTCCACTGCCACCAACAGCCAGCACACAAGGAAGAACATCACATCCTGTCACCCAGACCAGCCAGCCACTTCCTATACATGTCAGTGCAATACTTCACACTTGTTACTTCAAACCAACATGTAACCACAGGGAGGGGAGCCCTCAGATACACACACACCAAATTATCTGACCTGCAGGCTCCAGAACGCCACAGTTACCAGCTTGGCAGCTATGTTTCTTCATTTCTCAGTTCAGGAAAAATTTGTGAAACAGAAGATGGAAATAAAACCAGTAGAAGAGGATGCTTAGGTTGAGATGGGGGGAGACAATTTCTATTTCAGGCACTCCCTCCCTTTCAAAGTTATGCAAAATTACTTTTGCATGTACCGGCTCTTAAAGTTTCTCTTAAGGCCTGATGCTGTAGAGCCTCTGTCGTTAGAGACCTGAAAAAACCTGCTGGAGGCTTCGAGTGTGCTTCCTGCCAGTCAGAGCGAGCGCCCACAGCGATGAGGCGCTGCTTCCTCCCAGCTCAGCTCACTGCTTTGTTCGGAGAAAGTCTTGCACTGAACAGCATCAGAAATCGAAACCTGTGTCCATACTGCAGCTACAGCATCAGCCCTATTTATAAATTTAAACAGTTACAAAGCTGATCTATCTCCCAATTCCTTTGTCGAGCGCAGCAATGAAATGGAAGTTTTTAATTGAATCTGCAGCTGCAAAGCCTGTTTGCAGACAAGACAAGCAATATTACAAAGCTGTTACACATTGCAGATATATACCACCAACTTCCTGCAACAGCAAAAGGCGTTTCTGATGAGGAAGGCAGAGCAGCAGAATATAAGTCTCTCCAAAAATTGCTATTCAACCATCGTGTAGACTAGCTCATTAATTTTAGCTCGTTACCAAAATTCTTGCCAAGAAAAGAAAAAAAAACCTTCTGTAGCTTGAAATGATTCTTAGGCACTTTGTGCGTGTCCTTCTCCTTCAGTAAGTAGGACAAGCTCAAAATCCCCAACTGAGCAGGGCTGAACAATACAAAGAATCCTTCTCACTTTACACAGCCTGCAGAGCTGAACCTGTCCTTCACCCTCCCATGACGTGCGGCACACGGGCTCGATTTAGTGTTGCTTTTAGTTGGATCCTAAAAATACTGAAGTCCTTTCTGCAGTGGGTGTGTGACAAAGATCCAGTGACACCTTTTAGAACAGATTTGCTTTCTCCTCCCCAACGCTGCTGCATGACACTTAGCTGGAACCTTTCACTTCAGGAAGAGTTTTACATCCTTTCAATCCCATTTAGGTGATTTTACAATAATCTGAATGATCTGGGAACCTTTCAGACTGAGAGCAAAACACGGGTGTAAAGCTGTCTTAGACTTTGTAGAAGAGCAAGAATAACTCAGCCAACTCAGAAAGTCAGAAGATGATTGATAAAATAGAGCCAATATGCTGCACTGTTCATTCACAGTCAGATACTGTTTAATTCTGTAAAATACTGTTAATTCCAGTAATAAGTGGCGTGTTTAAGCTCCTCCTGAAGGCACAACTGCTGCTGTACATCTCTGCCACCCCAAAGCATCATCACCCAGCTGAGACTAGCTGCATGACATGACAGAAGAAAGTGAAAGCAGCGACACTGATCCCAAAAGTGCATCTCCCATTGCATCCAGGTGGGAGAGGGCCAGGAGCTCCCCCGTCTGCTGAACATCCCCTGAGCTGTGAGAAGGGCACAGCCCTTCGTTCCGGTCTAACCCTTGAGAAACTCAACATCAGTTTTATTAAAAACAGGATGGGATTAAAATATGGGCTCAAGAGAGTTCTTCCTCTAGCATCACTTCCACCTTCAGAAAGAGGATGAGAAGCTACTTGAATCGCAGAGCACGGCACATCTGTAACAGAAACCTATGGCAGCAGCCTGGCAGCCATGAAGCTATTTTGGGAGGTGAAGTACATTGGTTTCTAGGGCTCCAGATGAGGGGATGGAAAGCAATTGTTCCTTCCTGGCACAACTCTGCCAGCAATGGCACCTGCACTTCCCAATTTCTTACAAAACCGCATTTGGTTCTCATTTGTGACGGTGTTAATTTGGAACAACTCTGCAGAACAGAACACGATTTACACAGAGCTGAAATGGACTGCACGCCAACTTCGGGGTTTATCCGGAATGCAACCGAGCCTGGGAAGTTTGAATGAAGTTGAGCACTAAACAATTCACAAGGTCCTGATACGAACCCAAACAAACCAACAGCATTTCCAAAGAACTTTAAAGGCAATGGCCTCTTTGCTTTTGCACACAACCAGCTCTTTACTCCTTTACTATTGGATCACACATGGCAGGGGATTAAAATATTTTCTTGCTTGACTGTATTATGCACTGCATCTGGGAATGAGGTCTTAATGCCTTCAGATATGTTTGCTATTTGATGCAATTGTCCGAACAACCTGGGTCTTAAGACAAGGAACAGACCCTGGGGCTGCAGCTGCCCTGGGGCCAATGACCGTTTCTCAGGGAAACGCCTCGTGCAGCTCAACGCTTTCAGAACAGGGTGAAATGGAGAGCATGTGGGAAAAAAAAAGGGCATTACCTGCAGTGTCGTACAAATTCAGGATGATCTCCTTTTTGCCGATGGTGATGCTGGTGGCATATTTCTCGAACACAGACGGGGCGTATTGCTGCAGACAGGAAAAGTATTTCTGGTTGGGGACCAGCAATGCTTCTGCACGGCCAACGCTGCATCCCGACGCCGAGGAGCAGCCCAGGCACTCCCAGGAGCCCCCCAGGACCTGTGGGTGCCTCTCCCCCTGCCTCAGCCCCACCCGGGCCCGCGGGGTTTGCACCTCTTCGCCTCTGGGGCCGCTCCCGGCCCCGA
>WBMW01002207.1:2487715-2499544 GCA_013396635.1 Penelope pileata
GCTCTTGTCCCCCCCTCTTGCAGCTGTGGTGTCTGGGTCCTGCCCCTCCTCTCAGACCCCTTTGTTTCCTCAGGGACCCTCAGACACTGCTTTACCTCACGCTGAGGGGACAGCTCAGCCTCAGTTTCCATCATGGAGGATCCAAGCGGCGAAGGACGAGGGAAATGCTGGCAGTGCAGTGCTGGAAGGGCAGGAGCCCCCCAAGGTACCCCCAAAACGTGTTGTCTTGGCCAGCTGCTTGTTTTCTGCTGTATTTATCGCTCAAGTAGAGAACAACAGCTCTCCTTGTTCACCCAGTGCCACTCGTTCAGGGTGAGCTGTGCTAAAAATCAAACAGAATATTGCATTTTAGTTAGAGAGATCATAGAATCATTAAAGTTGTAAAAGACCTCTAAGATTATCAGGTCCGATGTCAGCCATCCCCACTGTGCCCACTGCAGACACCTGTCTGTAGCGTTACATGGTGCAGGGGTGAGGGCAGCAGGCAGAACTGCCCAGAGAATTTGGCCCTGATTTGCATTTTGGGAGAGTTTATCACTGTGTGCTTCAACAGCAAATTTGCCAGCGTTTTATGAAAAAATGGTGCTTCTACCCCAGCCAAGATTAACAGCATGCTCCACCGCAGAGAAAGCCCATCATTTCCTAAGAAAGCAAAATAGACTCAACAGTTTTCTGAAATACCACTTGTGGGAATACTAACAACTCCCCAGGGGCATGGTTGAGCGTAGAAAGACTGTCTTTAATTCAATTAAGAAAAATTGCAACTCAAACTGGGTTGGAAATAGATGCTCTTTGAGGTCCCTTCCATCCCACGGCATGCTATGGTTCTGTGGTTCTGCACAGTTGTGTCACTAGATGGCCTTCCAGACTGAATGCAGAACACAACGCGCTCCTCATGCCTTGGAATAACCTCTTTCAAGGGAGACCCTGCTCTGTGCATAGGGCAAACAGAAAGAGAAAGGTTCTTCAGTGATAGGAGGGAGGAGGGACACATAAATACCCAACCAAGTGTCACAGAATTCAAATTAAGAAAAAAAAAAAGTAGTCAAATTCACATCTATTTAAAGCTAACCGTTTTACTGAGAGGGAAAAGTTCACACAAGCATGTAGAATGCACAAGCTGCCAAAAAGATCCTGTATGGACCATCACATCCTAGAACTGCTTGGGTTGAAAGGGAGCTCAAAGATCATCTAGTTCCAACCCCCAAAATCACCTTTAATATCTGATCAGCAAGATAGCAAAAGCTGTCAGGTTGAGAGCATTCCAGTATTGCACAGGAATGAATGGTGCAGAAGTGATTTGATTTACCCTGAAACAATTTCTCTGAACCTAGCTCTAAACCAGTAGCATGTTATGATAACAGACTTGCTAATCTTCCTGCAACTGAGTGCTGTAAATCAGGTGTTTTTCATTCACTAATTGCCATAGAAGTTTAGAGGGGATAGAAGTATTTTGAGAGTCACTGTTAGGTTGCTCTTTATCTTTTTTTCCCCCCCAAGTCTCACAAACCAAAATAATCTTTACATTTTTCACAGTTTTGTGTCCTTCTACATGTTATAGTTAAAGACACGTTAGATTTGTACAGTTTTAGATTTGGGACTGAGCAATTTAAAGGACTAAAATCAACTGTAAAGTCTGCAAAAAGACTCTGTAAGTAACAGTTGTTCTATTTGTAGTGAGGTTTCTCAGTATTGACCAAATCCAGCATCTCAGTGCCTCAGTTGCTTATTTTTAATGAATGGATATGCAGTTCTTCAGACATAAAAAGTACCATGCAAAAGCTAAGTGTATTTTGCTGACTGAAAAACTCTAATATGGAATTCTGCCACTTTTGTAAATGGAAGAAAATTCAACACTTCAACCCTCTATTAGTGAAATTCAAATCTAATCACTATTAATTGCCAGCATCCTTCTCTTGTTTTGGCCTATACATCAATTTTGGCACAAATTGTTTCATCAAAAGCTTACACATCTGCAGCTGGATGCAATGGGGCATATAAATATCTGTGTTCCATTGTTGTTACCTATTTGTTGCTTCCCAGTTGCCAAGAAAAATAACAGTAAGGAGAGAAAGGTGAGCACAGTGCCTAGGGAAACTGCTGGAAGCATGTGATTTTTGAAAGGTGCTTTCACAGTTTAGATGATGTTGATGGGTGATTTGGGTTGGTTATCAGGAAGAAGACTCACAATTTGGTTTACTATTGAAGCTATAACTTTTTAGAACACAGTGTGATGAAATTTCTCCAAATTCCACCTTGCATGCACAAAGAAGTTATTGGTGACTATCAGAAAGAAGAAAGTGCTATGACAAAGCTGAGTGCATACTTAAGGCAATTCCATTTATTTACAGAATAGCTGTACAAAATTGTTTTTTCACTTGTGTTTTTGCTCACAATCCCAAGCCTCTTTCAGCCCTCACTCAACATAGGAAATCTCTCTTCAAAATCAAAGCTCCCAATCTCCTTGACTTTCAGCTGCTTCCCAGTATCCATTTCTGCAGTGCTTCTTGCTGTTTCTCATGCACATGCAGAGCTCTGCCATCTGCTCCTCATGGCCTGATATTTTCCACACACACACACCCCTGCCCCCAAAATCCAGAAAAATCCCTTGGGCCACATGATTCACCATCTATTCAGACCTTGCCATGTGCCTGGTTTTTGTGTAGTAGCCCCATCTGATGCAAATGCCTTGTTTCAAGAGGGATTCAATTGCCTTTTTCACTGAAGGCAAGGTGGCTGTGACACCTGCCAATTTCTAAGAGGTTTAACCCAACCTAAAACATTATTATATCGTTGTTTGGCTCGGTAGGAACTGTGTATTTTTTTTCCAGTAAAAACGTATTAACTTTCTAGACTATTAAGTAATGTGGAAAAATTATATTTCAATAAGAAAATTTCCTTGCTGCCTTTCCATGCCTTAGGACTAGAGTTCCTGTTTCACTTGGCTCGAGTAGCTCACGCACTAAATCGCTGCAGAAATCTTTCAATAAACTCTACATAAAACCTGTCCAAACGCTACCATAGAGTTCAGAGGGCTCTGAAAGAAAACAGGACAACTGTCTGCAGCAGGAGGTGTCGGCCAAGTTAGACACACAACTCAGCAAAATCAGGCAGAGAATATTCAGGTACTATGATGTAGTTTGGACTGATCTTGTCCATAAACCACAGCATGACTGCTACCTAGAGAGCAGCTATTTATAGGGAATGCGTACTGTTTAGTGGGCTATTTCCTCTGGTATGCTTTAAATCAGGGATGCCAACTATGGGGGCCAAATTTGGCTCACCTGATACATACACAGCCAACGTATTTTGAATCTCACCTTTCATTAAAACCCGAGTTCCTGGCTTTGCAGCTATGGAAAAAAAAAATCTCTGAATGTGAAGAGTATATAAATCAACGTAGCAATGTCTCAGCCTGACACAGGAGGTGCTTAGGAGCAGCTTCAAGTCTCCTGTTCCTTGTTGAAGCGTGAATTCTCAAGCCAGATTCTGTTGAAAACAAAAATGGGTAAAGCAAGGTTAAGATCATCCTATGCATTTCTGGGCCATCAAGCACAATGACAGATTTCTGAAAAGCATGAAACGAGCAAGTATCTGCCAACACCACCCTAACTCTGCCCCCAGGGATCTGGGCATTCTGTGTCTCCCAGATGTGCTGGCATGGCTTCTTGGAGCGACGGTGAGGAATTTGTCAACACATGCTGGCAGAGCTGGATGATGTTGGATCTCATCCTCCTCCTCTGTGCTCAAAAGTGAATCTGGAAGGATTCAACATGCTTTGTTTTAGGCAAGATCTGCGGGCTGTTTGTTGGTGGCCATGGTTGGTTTCACCATGGGAACGCTCAGAAGAAGCGGGTGCAGGAGTGATGTGCTGGCTTCCTCGTGGCTCAGGGAGTGCTGAGGGCTTGGCTACAGCACTGCAAGAAATTAATCCACATCAGATGCTTTTCTGTGCCCATCAGAGAATTGTCCATCAGGAGGGACAGGGGCTGTAAATGCTTTCCTTGCAATGCAACGTGGTTTTGCCCTCTAATATACACCCCTAAAATGCCTCTGACTTTTGTCTTCTTGCTTTCCTTACCTAGCCCTCCACCTGACCCAGCAAGCAATGAGACATTTTTCTCAAAACCAGGGCTCTCTGTAGTATCTACTTCCTTTACTTTCCCATCTTCTCGCAAAGTATGGAATTCCTGGTAGAGAGATTTTGTGAGCCTGTTTACTGATTTAGAGGCATTTAATTAGGATGGCCGCAGCAGAACACGAGTTGCATTCAGTTTGGATGCAGGATGGAAGCCCTGCTACTGCTCCAGCCCAGCACACCCACTGCAGCCTGCTTAGTTTGTGCACCAGGGATGAATGCTGAGCAGGTGAGCCCATGGCGGGTGGCCAAATCGGGGCTATGCTCCCCAGAGGTCAGTTGGTGGATCCCACTAAACCTGAAATAGTTGTGGTTTTTTTTGAGAGGTTCCTGAGAACCTCAGGTTTAGATGATCCCAGGTTTGTTTTGCTAAACACACCTCCCACTGTGGGAGGTATGATGCAACCTGAACAAGTGCATGCTTTTACAGAGCTGTTAATCAACACTTCATTAGCGATCCATTAACCATCGCTCTCCTGGGCACATGGTCCTGGCAGGATGTTCTCAGATCTTTTGGACAAAAATGTGGGGAAACAGGGACTATTCATAGGGGGAGAAAAAAAGGGTGGTGTGTGGGCTGTGAAAGGACTGTGTATGAAATAGGGGTGGGTGCTTGCTGAGTAATGTATGGCACTGACATCCAAGTGCTAAGTGTGCATTCTCCCCCGCGATGCTTGTGCAAACTTCCTAGGGCAGCAGCAACTGCAGGCTGAAGATAGAATCCTCTGCTCATATCTCCCTCTGGGAGACACCATAACTTGTGCCTGCATTGAGTGCTAAATGCACAGGGAGAGCTGAGCAGAAGCACCTCTCTGCTGCTGTCTGGATGGAAGCCCACGTGCGGGGCACTAGGGAGATGTGTGGCATGTCCGAGACCCCCGGGGAAAGGACAGCGCAGCCCAAGCCATGCTCAGAGCTGAGAGCAGACCTCACAAAGAACCTGCAAGGCTCAGAGCAGGCTAATTAATAATTGGAGGGGCTGAGAAATGAACCCAGTTGTAATAATGTCATGCCACTGCCCTGACAGCGTTTCCTGTGCATTTCTCTCTTCCCACACAGTCTTCACCCTTCCTGCCCCGTGCTGTCACAGCAGGCACGCTGCGAGATGCCCAGCTGCCAGCTGGGATTAACACAGCAGCTCTGGTTTCTTAAGTCAGGCAGATCTCCTGGTTGAGGCCATTCTAATTAAACTTAGGTCTCTCCTCATGCTAGAAATGCCCCTACATGACACACAGCTGAAGCTCCTTGTAAAATGTCAGTGCCCTGAGACCTCTAATGATCTGAGGTCTAACAATAGCATAGGCAGTGCCTGCTCAAAGCCTCCAGACAAATGGATGCAAAAATAGAATCATCCAAATCAGAGATCCAAGACAAAATCTTCCAAGCACAGAACACATCCGGCTGCATTTATCAGGGTTTTATTGGCTTATAGTACACACGCAGCCCATAGCAAACCCTTCCCACTGCAGGACCGTGTGGGCACCTCGGTTTCCTTTTAGGACTCAATTTTGGGGCTGGGAAGAAGTGTGCTCAGCTCTGGGCCTCCTGGCATGCCAGGGCTGGCCAGGGAAGGCAACAGCTGCACCGGCTTCAGTTCCTCTCCCTGCCCTCCTGTACAAATGTGCCCCTTAGCTCTTCATGGAAGAACCAGAGAGGAACACAGAGGTCCCTTTCCACCCTCCCTGCTCTGCTGGCACCCCCTGTCCTGCAGCCAATTGCACGTTACGCGCTGAGATCATAAAGTACTTTGTCATGTGGGCAGCTGAATGGTGGTGGGACTGCCATCTCTTTTGGTCATGATAACCCTGAAGATGTTTGTGACAGTTTTTTATACTCCTTATGTGACACGGCAGGAGTTTGTGGTGATTTAGTGCCACAGGAGCTGTCGCTGCACACTGAGAGCAGCGTCTTCTCCAAGTGCTGCTGACACCGTGCAGGGAGTAGGCAGGACAGTGCCAGGGACCAGGGGAGCCCCACGCTGCATCAGCAGCTCCTGGAGGAGAAGGGGAGGAAGGCAGCAATGGAGCTACAGATGGTGCAGAATCCAACATCAGCTGGGGATTTGCATGGCCTGTCGTCCTGAAGGTTAAAACCACCAAAGTATAGGGGAAAGGTGTTTGGATCTAAGACTTACCTTGAAAAAAAAAAAAAAACACACATAAAAGCTAAAATAAACTAGAAACTAGGGGCAGATGAGAGCAGAGCCTGCAGGAATCAAATCTAAACAAAAGCTGGGGGCTGCCCAGGGAGAACACTACACATGGCAGGGGTTGAAACGCAAAACCTGCGGTCCACTGAGAAACATGAACGATGCTGTTGTATTCCACACCTCCTTTTCCCAGGTGTAGCTGTCCCTACAAGGTGAAGGGCAGCAATGAATCAAGCTCTTTTCCTCTCCTCCTGTGTTTTCTATTCAATTATTCGCAGGCTGTGCCAGTTCTGCTTTATTTCCCCCCTCCATATGCCACACTCTCCTCCCAGGGCTTTTTATTCCAGCCATGCCTTTGGCCTCTCTCCCGTTTCTTTCTCCTCAGCGTGTGCCCCCTGCTCTGCTAAGATCTGCTGCCTTTGTAACCTCTGCTGTGCACATATGCTGGCTCTCCCTCCCTCCCCAGCTCCTGGTCCATCAAGTGTCCCTTTGCTTCGCGGTGGTGGTTTTGCCAAGGGGCCCATCAGCCAGCCAGGAATGAAACAATTCCGCTATGGCCGCCGCTCATGCTTTCACGCTGCCGGCTCCTCTCTGCTGATCAAGGGGAACCCGTGCTGCTCCCTCAGCACAGCTGATTGGTGGCGAAGGCGAGGACGGCTCTGCAGCTGCTTAGCAACTGGGAGCTGCTGTTGTGAGGCCCCAGAAAGGCACAGCATTCACTAATTCTGCCACTCGGCTGAAAACTGTGGCTCAGTGGAGCAGCTGGGACACTCCCAGCCGTCCTGACAAAAATAAATCAAGATGAGGATCCTTGACTGCAGATACAGCAGCAACAGCAGTGATGTCAAGGGCAAAACTGTCTTTCTCTTGTGCCATTGGTTGCTTGCATCGTGCCAGTTAGAAGAAAATGCTCCGATTTGTAAGCTAAGCTCATTCCATTTGATCTTTGTCATCATTTTTCTGGCTGTAACATTTTATGTTCCATCACTTATAATGAGAACGTTCCCTCCATGTGCTGCATTTGTTCAAAAGGCTCTCAGGTCTCCAGCGACCGTCGCATCGAGGCTGTTTAATGACAGGTGTCCAGGCACACAAGTATTTTAATGCATGAATATCCTTTCAGAGAACTTACCTCCACATTCGTCTCCTTTTGATGCAAACCCGGTGAGTGTCAGAATTTTTTTCATGGCACATTCTTTTTTCCTTCCCTTTGTAAAACTGTGCTGTTTAGGCCACAAAGCACTGAAGTGAAATGTTTAGCAATCTGACAGCTTTAGAAGGCTGATTAGAATCGCTAACCTGCTTGATTTATTTAATGATTTTTTTCAGCTCGGAAGTACTGTAAACAATAACCAGTTGTACATACTGATGGGATCACGGCATTCAATAGCAGCTGCATTTCAATGGCAAGCAGCAACACAAAACATTCTGCAAGTCAGGTGTTGAAACAGCTTTTTTTATTCTTTTAAAGCTCAAGAATGATTAGATCTCTGAAAGCACTTGCTACCTATCTTACAGAGGTGGCTTTGTCATAATACCACCAGAAATAAAATGAACAGATGCAGCTTAAAAGGAAGAGGAAAAAAACAAGCCCTGGCAAACGCCCAACATGTCCATCAAAACTTGTATGGATCTCAAACAAAAGAAATGTTTGTCCCCTTGGTGGGTATGAAGGTATCGCTGTACCCAGACAGCCAAAACAGCACAGCAAACCAGCAAATCCCCCTCACTATTCAGTGCATACAGCCCATGCATCCTCAGAGCACGCTGGAACACAGGTGAAATCTGTCAGGAGGTTGCATATTTTGGCTGAGAAATTCCCTACCTGTAAGATCTGCCATACTTTGGAAGAAGTGAAAATGCCTTGGGCCAAAAAAATTAAAAATAAACCAACTCTGAACAGGCAAATACCCACTCCATATTCCTCCTCGATGTTCCTTTGATATTTTTAGCCTGGTTTCCTAAAAATAAAAGTCTAATGTGACTGTGTAGTTCTTTGTCATTTTTCCCCTCCTTCTTCCAACCTCAATCAAATTTGGCAGTGGGGATGAAATCCCAAATACATTTAGGTCTGGAAGGAACAGCTGAGCAGAGTACACAGCAGAGGCAGCACAGTGTGCTGAGTGAAAGGTAGGCGGGTCTCAGCCCCTCTGAGGGGCTCTGCCCTTGCCCAGTAAAACTGGGAACACAAGAAAGCAAGAGTGGGAGAGAGCTGGAAGGAGCCTGGGGCATTTCTGAGGATTTCTGGCTGCAAATCCACAGGAAATGGAGCTTTGTGAGTACAGCTGCCGGGAGAGAAACTGAAGCAATTTCCGAGTTAGGTGATAAATGGCAGTGTCACCAGTAGGGGACGTCTCAAAGAGAGCTGATGCGCTGTACTTCGACCCCTGTGAAGCATTTACGTGATTATGAGAATATAAAATCAATACAGCATAATCACATGGAACAAAATCCATCCAACAAGAACATCTCAAAGCACAGTTGTAATCGCTGTGTCCTAGAGCTGCTACCTTTCTTTTATAGGTGCTGTAACTACCTGGTTTGGGCCCTACACTCCTGAATGGCCACGTTTCACACAACAGAGCAGGCACACACTGCAGTGTGCCTCACAGCTCCCTGCCAGCTCCTGCACTGGGCTTTCTTCCCATGGATGGGTGCGGTGGGAGATGGCGTAGATCAGATCTCCTCCTGACTCAATGTTGACAAAACTGAAGCACGCACACACCTGGAACCGGGACACTCCTACAGTGGAGACACAAGCACTGTTTGTTAAAGAGCTGGAAAAAAATATAAAATATTTACCAGTCAGGTCTGTAAGTGACGTGGAACAGCAGCGGAAGGACGTGTCAATAAAGGCCACTGCAAGCAACCACGTTAAGGACTGCCCTTAAGAGAGCCCACTGTAAGGCTGTTCAGAGAACAAAGAGCACGAGCTGCCTGACGAGGCAGTCCCACGGAGGAGCAGGTTGGACAGCATTTCAGGAGCAGTGCAGGAAAACCAGCTGAGCACGGTGGCGGAGTAATCCCTGGGTGCGTAACAGAAACCTGAGCTGAGCACGCTGCTGGCACGGGTGGGATCGCTGTTCCAAATGGTGAAAACCTGGGGAGTTCACAGGGAAGCAACGCATGCAGGGTTGGCAATCCTGGACCGAGGGGGAGCTCTGCAAGTCAGCAAAGGGAGCGTTGAACGCCCGGTTATCAGCCTGTACACGGCTTACACGGGACAGGAATCTGGAACGGAGCATTCAGTCGAGCAGATCAAGGTACAGCAACACCCAACGACTGAAAGCAGAAGCTAGATAAAGCTCCGTTTAAAGAGGTATCTTAATTTCTCATCTATCAGGTAGATTTTGGTGGAAACAGTCTGCCAATTCTATCTTAACTCTCAGGTGCCATTTTAAAATCTGATCCTTGTTCTAAGATACAGGTATGCTATTGTTAGCTTAACTCAAACGAGAGAAAGCAACCAATTCCCAAATATCGCATGACCTGCATAATGCAGGAAGTCAAACCAGACGAACCTAGGTCCCTTTTGTCCTTTATAATCTACTCATCTAGTCTGCTTGCACAAGCAATGGATTGTGACACACAAACCTTCGCTATAAAGGATTCTGTGTACAAACCAGTCTCAAACAAAACGCTGTAAACAGTCCCAGTCATTGTTTGGCACGGCAGCTGCATATTTTTTATTTCACTTCGCCTCTCAATCTAATTTGCTTTAGTTGCAGCACTTTGCCAAAGAAATTAAACAACTTATTGATAACAGGCACTAAAGTAATTACCAGCAGAGTTTCTGACTCAACCACCTCGGGGAGGGACGCTGCGGGTAGGAACAAACCCCACTGCTTTAAGAATGTGCGTAGAGTCACCGTGTTCCATTCGGAGGAAAAAATCTCTTCTTCCTTTCCCCTGAAAAGATCTCTTTCTTTCTCTAAAGAGGCTCGGGCAGTAAACCAGGGTCAATCTGACTCGAGGACCGAGGTCTGCTCTGACCTCTGCAGGGTTTAAGCACGCTGTACCAGAACACTCAGCTTTTCAAATCCAAGGTTCAGCCATTAAACCACCCACTCCAGGGCGTGCAACCGGTCTCAACCGCCTCGGTGACTTTTAAACAACACTGAGCATTACAGTCATTTAGAAACCCTACAAACATACAGAAATGTTACAGTTCAGACTTACAACAGCCATTTCCAGCAGCGCTGAGGAACCAGGCAGAGCGCTGGCTCTGCTTTGCCACGGGGTTTTGGCCACTTTGGGCCCTGGTGTGTGCTGGCCGGGGGGGTCCAGCACCATCCTGGGGGGGTCCAGCACCTTCCTGAGCAGTGATTGATTGTGCAGAGCGGTCACGGTCCTGGAGAGACGCACAGAGAGGTGCAGACAAAGCTGTCTGAGCTCCCACGGTATTATGGTCTGGCTGAATTGTTTCAAGGTCTGGGTTGTGCTAGGCAGAGCTACTTCAGTAGCCAAAATAGACCAAAATGAAGGCTTAAAATGCAGCATTAAGATCCATTTACTTAAACATCAGCCTAACGTCCAGGGAAGTCCACGGCTGACGCTGTTTAAATCAGCTAATTCTTTAATCGCTTTGCACGCTGATTTAACTCATTATGATGCAAGCGGCTGAGACATTGCAGCACGGCTCTGGAAACCCTGCAAAGCCCAGAAAGGCTCTGCAGCACGCGTTGGCCATCCCGTGCTGCTGCAGGAGGCTTCCTCCGCTCACAGGACCCTTCCCATGTTCACAGAAACCTTTCCACGTTTGCAGGAACCAGCAGAGGAGCACTGAACGCTGTTACTTTCACCACCACCACCGTCTGAGGAGCGTTTGGGGGCTTCCAGCACCGCTCCCATCATGGCTGCTGCAGCCCAGCCTCGTTTTTTTTTTTTGTTTTGTTTTTATCTCTCCCTTTGGAAATGTGTTCTGTTGTGTGTGGATGGGTTTGTTGCTTCTCCTAAACCAGCCTCAAGACCAAAGGGAGGATGGGGATGGAAGGAGGAAGGAAAAATATACATATATAAATAAAATGAAGACAAAAATTAAGAACCGTAAGCTGACGTTGTTGCCAAGGGGCTGAGGAGCGGGGCCGGGGCCTGGGCACGGCGCGGGGCAGCACTTACCTCATCCCTCCCCCCGGGGCCGGGGGACCGCAGCGCGGGGCTGCGCCTTCCTCGGGAGCCGCGCTTTGCTATGACTTTGTGCTGCTCTGACAGAGCTCCCGGGTACAGCTGGAGCGAGCTGCGGGGAAAACTTTTTAAAAAATGTAAAAAGAAAAAAAATTAAAAAAAATTAAAAAAATTTAAAAAATTAAAAAAAAAAGGAAGAGCAACGAATATACTTCGCACACTGCATTTATTATCTGCCTTTAAAAAAACCTCTTTCGGCCTCACCAGCACATCAAGTAACAACTTTGGCGAAGTACTATCACTGGTACTTATGGAGCTGACAGGAANGGGAGGAGGAAGGGCGGCGGCACCGGGGAGCAGCAGCACAACAAAGGGCCATGTGACGGGAGCCCGGCGACGCCTCCCCCCCCCACCCCAG
>WBMW01002207.1:2502788-2555904 GCA_013396635.1 Penelope pileata
GTTTTCTCTTTTCCCCTTCGCCCCCTCCTCTCCCCCGCTGCCCAGGTTGGATCAACGGAATGGAGCACAGCACCCAAGCCAGCACTTCTGTCGAGAAAAGGAATCACCATTGGAGAAGTTACAAGTTGATTATTGACCCGGCTCTGAAAAAAGGACAGCACAAACTCTACCGCTACGATGGGCAACATTTCAGCATGCCGGTGAGCAGGGGGGGGTGGGGGTTGCTCCCCATTGTACCGTGTCCCCTCCCTCCTCCCCCCCCAGCCCTGCACCCCACTGCTTCGGGGCCGGGGTCCCTCCAGGTCGCAGGACCCCCGTATGCAGGAGGGGGCCTGGGGACAGCCCCCGGAGTCAGGGCCACCTGACACTGTGCATTCAGCTGTCAGGAGCGCGGCGCCGAGCCCCAACCTGCAGCTTTCTTTCTGTGTTTCCAATCTGTGTGCATTTCCCAGCAGTATTGCAATTTGACACGTGTGTGTGTGTGTGTGTGTGTGTGTGCGCTTTTCTCTTCCCTCGAGACAGCCCCTGCTTCCTCGGGGTTTGTGTTTTTGTTTTATTTCTGCCTTCAATTTTGAGTGCTGTTATTGTCGTTTTTGTGCTTTTTCTCCTCCTCCTCCCAGAACTCGGGAATTGCTCCTGTGGATTGTGTCAGGGATCCCCGAATAGGGCGAATATGGACCAAAACGAAGGAGTTGGAGCTGTCTGTCCCCAAATTCAAGGTACTGCCCCCACTTTTCGGGTTTAGCTTTGTATCCTTGCTTACCCGGGAGTGCAGCCCGAGTTCCGAACAGTTTAATGAACCGTTTAAATGACAGTCCCATTCCTATTAACATTATTAGTTGGCAAACCGTTTCACGATGATTCTGTTCCATAAAGACAACAGCCCCGGAGACAGCTGCCGATGGAGGTGGCTGGGACGCTCCGAGCTGTGTCTGGGGGGCTTCCCTCGG
Organism: Penelope pileata; assembly: GCA_013396635.1. NCBI lineage: Eukaryota > Metazoa > Chordata > Aves > Galliformes > Cracidae > Penelope > Penelope pileata. Next base: position 2,503,739 of record WBMW01002207.1, read on the forward strand.
GCGGGGGGCAGCGGGGGGGCCCTGCTGACAGCGCTGCTCCGGCGATGTGTGTGGGGACAGCACTGTATCTGGGGACAGAGCTGCTTCAGTGCATGGCCGGGCTCATCCTTGGAGGCTGCTTTCTTTCCCCAAAGTTTGCAGGAGCTTTTAACCCTTTCCTTCCTGTGCCGCCTTAATGCCTTCCTCCCTGCACTTTTAACGATGCCGATTAATTTTATTGCCCTCCCCTCCCTTGTGCCTGCTTCCAGATTGATGAGTTTTACGTGGGGCCAGTGCCTCCCAAGCAGGTCACCTTTGCCAAGCTGAACGACAACATCCGCGAAAACTTTCTGACCGACATGTGCAAGAAATACGGTGAAGTGGAAGAGGTGGAGATTCTCTACAACCCCAAGAACAAGAAGCACCTGGGCATTGCCAAAGTGATTTTTGCTACTGTCAAGGGTGCCCGGGAGGCTGTCCAGCACCTTCACAACACCTCTGTCATGGGCAACATCATCCACGTGGAGCTGGATACAAAAGGTGAGGAGCTTGTTTTGGCCTCGTGTTGGCAGCCGCAGCACCTGTGCCCTTCCCCTGCTGATTTACCCTGCTGCAGCTGCGAGGATTGGGGTTGGGAGTACGGAGGGAGCTCCGTCCCCCTGCGTGCACGTTGCGTTTTGGGCCCTTTGCAAGTCACGTGGAGCACGATGTGTTGTCTGTTGCTAGGAGACAGCCCTGTAATTTGCAAAATGCTGCCATCCTGCCCCCTCCACAGGGTCCTGGCTGTGCTCTGCCTTTCCCCCAGGGCTGACAAACCCCAAGGCTTGGAGTGTTTAGATTTTTGGGCAAACTTGGTGCTCCTGGCATCCCGAGGTGGGGATTCTGGCTGTGGGTGCTGTCCGCTGCGTGCTTGGCATTTCATTGATGCTTAGCAGCTAACTGCAGGCTGGCAGCAAAAGAGTGCCCAGCACTTGACAGCGTGAGTGTGTGTGCAAGCGTGCATGTGAGTGTGTGTGCAACTGTGAGGCTGTCTTAAAGCAGCAGGAGCCCCTGTCCTTACCGGCTCCCAGCCCCACACCTGAGCCTGGAGAGCCCTTAAAGCTTCTGGAAGTGTGGAAACATTGAATTGTATTGCTTTCTCTCTTCCTTTCCTGTTAGTGAAACACTTTGCTAAAACATGTCCAAATTTTATACATTGTCTAAACCTGAAGAGTTATAGGGCTTACAGTGTTAAGTGGTTGTCTGTCACTTGGGCTTTTTCTTCCTTGCAAAATAGCAGTTCTAGCTTCAAGCTGATTTTCTGCACCCTTTCTTGGGAAGAGGACGTTGTTAGCACCATTTTCTTATAAAAGAGAAAAAAGAAAAGTAATGCTGATACATTTGTTCTGTATTAAAAGGTTTCAACAATTCAGTGTACAATCTGTGCAGCAGTTGGCATGCCACACGTGGTAAGAGGGCATAGTAAGACCTTAATTGACATTACCGATCCCCAGTAGAAACAAAATCACAGTGGTAGCTCAGTATTTTCTATTGTAAGCTAACCTTGGCTTTATGTATGTATGCTTTGAAATTCTGGTATCATTAGTTTTTACAGACAGGCTCTTTCCTCTGCTTACTTGGAATTTTGAAGGTAAATTACATTTGAAATAAAATTAACCATTTGTAGTACTGTAAGCTAAAGCAGGCTCATAAGTAGTGGATGTCTTAATGACAGGCACATTAAGCATGCTGATTGTAGTACATTCCTCCTTGTTTTCCTCCATTCATAAACTGCTCTGCAAGTCTCCAACAGACAGCTGTTCAAGAAAGTTAGCTGCACATCAGGGAAAAGAGGGCTTTTTATGCTTCTCTTTCTTGGGAGAAAACATCAGAATCTTCGTTTTAAATTGCATTTTTGTTTCATTTGCCATCTGGGTGCTTCTAATCTATTTTTCTACAATTGCATCTATTCCGTTCTAAAAGAGAAAGACTGTCAATGTTTTGTAATCCGACAGAGTCAAGTGAAAATATTATTCTTAAAGTTGCATTAGCAGGTTTAGGTCATCTTACATATAGATGTGTCTGCATGTGTACATACACTTGTGGTTCAAAATTTCTTTCCAGTATTCAGCTTTTCAAGAGCGGTAAAATTACTGGTTTGTTAAAAGCTCGATTTTAGGAGCAAAAGTGTTTTATCTGTCTAATCTGAGCACAGGCCTGGAAATCTGAAACTGATAACTCCAGTTCCCTTGTCTAAGGTGGGCTCCTTTACAGCAACTTCTCTGCCTCAGTTTACCCATTTGCAGGATGGACACACTCAGTAGTTACCTGGCCTTAGAGAAACAGCAAAGAGCCATTGCCCATTCGTAAAGCTCTTGGAAAATGAAAGTGTAACTTTTTCTGGGGATCCAGGAGGAATTGTGAAACTTTCTAACAATTGTTTTACATTTATTTAAAAACCAGTTTTAAAGTAAACCCAACACTTCCCTATCCACGACGCTGTGGTTTCCCGGGGGGGTGCATGTGTTTAATAATTCCAAGCATTTTAGGCCTTGTCTTGAAGAGATCTATTTTGTTATGACTTCAGTTGAGCTTAAACAGTTTACATAGTTGATGATGTGGCTCGAGGCTTTATGAAATGAGATCGGAGAACCAAATAACCTCATCCATAGTGTTTATTTGAGATAGATCAGTCCTTTCCACGTGCAGAATCATGCTAGGGATGCTTTGCTTTTAAATTGCACAGAATGATTGGCAGGGAGTGTGCAGTTCGCTCCTGCAGGACCTTTCCTTCAGGAAAGTTGTTCCATTTCCAGGGATACCTTGCCTGAATTCATGCTGTGGGTTCAACTGCTGGCTCTGTCCATTTTTCTGTGTGGTCTTCCAGAGCAAAAATCAGATACACTTGGGGTATCTTTCCATTCCTTTGAAGAGGGTGAGAAATTTCTTACAGACTGCAAAATAAGGAAGGTTGGGGTTTTGTAGTAAACAAAAATCGAATATTGAGAAACTGTCTTACTAGAATTCAGGGATTTAGGAATGAGAAGGCTCTCAGTAGCAATATAGGAGGCATTTTGGTTCTCTAGCTTTTATTTTTGAAAGATGCCATTGAGCACACCTAAGGATCAGTGTCCTTCTGGAAAAGCAGTGCTAACGGTTTTGTCCTTGGCATTCCCAGGCATCTTGTTTGCGTTTATAGCAGCCAGTTTCTGCTAGCAAGGTGTGTTAGCAGAGCTTTCTGGAGTGGATCTGGGTGTTGGCAGAGACTTGTCCCTTTGGTCAGAGTTTCACTTCTTAAATCTGCAAACTATTTGCTTGGCACTTGGAGAGGAAAGAAACTGCTGCTCTCCAGAGAGCGTGGTAAGGAGCAGAGCTGCCAAGCAGACTGAGAAGAGGAAAAAGGATTTAGGAAACCTCTTTGTCTCGAGAAAGGAGTGTCTGACTTTTCTTGACCTTGCAGATTATTTAGAAATGATCCCTACAAACCTCAGAGGTGTTGCTCGCTCCTCTGTTGCGGGGATGCAACAGGCTGGGAGTGGTAGCAGATGTCAGGATTACATATTTTTACGTAGGCCGTGCTATTTTGGTTTATTAAACTCTTCCGTTGTGGTTTGTGCAGGTGAAACCCGCATGCGATTCTACGAGCTGCTCGTTAATGGTCTTTACACTCCTCAGACCCTTCCTGTAGGCACCGAACAGGACGCATCGCCAACTGTGAACGAAGCCCTCCAGGTATGGTTTGCGTGGCCTTTTTTGTTTCAGAGTAGCTTTCTAGAAAATTCCAAAGAAACGCTTCACTGAAGTTAGCTTTTTAACACTTTTAGTTTAGATTATTTTTTTGTCCTGTCAGAGTTTCAGTGGGTGTTACTAAGCCACATTTAAATACACCTTGATCATGATTGCCAAGGAGATACAACTGTGAACACAGTGCATGTGGCTAATCTTTATGCCCATGTTTTCATAGTGTGGTAAGTGCTCTTTATCTTTTTGAATGAAAAATATCTACAGAGCCAACAGTATGTGCCCTATTAACGTTAGAAATTCCTGCAGTTAAGAGGATGGGATCAGGTCTGTCCCTGAGATGAGATTATTCCCTTGGAGACAGGGGGAATGATTTACAGTGGTACATTTGGCCTAGCGTCTGCAGTATGTAATCCTTAGCTCATATATTCTTCAGCTAAAAGAGGGGAAATGTCAGATGTGGAGTAGTGGCATCCGTTCTCCAGAATCTTAATTAGTCAGTGGTATCAATTGTTAAGAAAAGCAGTCAGTGAAATTCCTGAGAGCTCCCAGGGTTTTCTTGGTATTTAGGGAACGAATTCGTTCAGGTAACTGCTCCCCTACAAATCCCACTGGAACAAGGAGGGGCGAAAAGAAACAAAGTCTGTTTGGTGGCTCCGTCAGCCCCCTTGGCTTGTCTCAGTGTACTTTGCCTCTGATCATGGCTTTGAAACCCTGTTCAAGGCATCAAGTTTTGAAAGAGATTTTTAAAGCTTCTAAGTATAAACTTTTTCTCTCCACTCCTTGATGCTCTTACGACTTCCTAAAATGCTGTAAGTTCATTCACTCTGTAATCAGATGTTTTCAGGACAGATTAAGAGTCGTGCATTGAATGTGTAAATCCCACTGATCTGAAGAGATAAAATCCTCCGTTTCTCCCACCACTCATCCCTACAGCAACAAGGCAAAAGCCCAGCGTCTCTTAACAAAGTCATGAAGAGGCTGATTCTTCTTTACCTCTCAGCAAGGTGTTTTTAAAGGCAGGAGGCAGGCAAGGAATTATTTTGCTTTGAGCAGGGCCTGGCTTTTCATTTCTGCTCGTTGCAGCGCAGCTCAAATAAAAATGGTCAGATTTGCTCTTGCTGCTTTTTCAATGCTAGCACCAAAATGCTTAATTGATGGTATCCCCCAAAGTAGTCCCTACAGTAATTAAGATAGTTTCTCTAGATACTATGATTGTATATTGTATTGTTATCCTGAATTTTTTTTTTTCCCTGTTACCACCAAAATTATTGCTTTGTGGGTAACTTTAACTGTTTGCGTCATGTTCCTGTCACTGGAATCTGCCAACAAGCTTCTTTGTTGTGGTAGTTCAGTAAAATGCTCCTGACATTAGCTTTCACCATCACTCAGAACAGCAAAGACCCGATGCTTCTGCAAGCCACAGTCCCTCCCTTGAGACCGTATCCAAACCTTACTGAAAAACAGTCCACCCCGCATCTACATTACAAGTGCAGAGATGTGGGCTTTAGCAAGAAGCACGATGGCTGCTTCCAGTTGAGGAAGAACCTTTCCTGATGTCCTTGTGGTTGTGGTTTTGACAGGGACTTACACCAGGAGCAGAGTCTGCAAGAGTAAAGGAATGAGGTGCGTGAGTGTAGCAGGCAGGGGAGAACTCCATGTGGGTTTGGTGGTGCTGGCCTGTGATAAACCGGTCGTGTTGAAGGGTCCCTTTGCCTACCAGCCTGGGGTCTCATCAGTTGTTGGACATCCTGGTGTGCTGCTGGGGAGCTGGAGCTCAGCCCTGCCTCTCTTGCTCCAGGAAGATTCACAGTGTGCTCTTGCTTTGCTTTATGAAAAATTGATTCTGGCGCTGATGTTTAGCAGGGCACTGTTATGACTCAGCAGTGTCTGAGTGGGAGCAGGGCTTCTCCTAGAAACCCCCTGGATGTGCCTGTGAATTGCAGAGCAATTATTTGGCTGCTCTGTAGAACTGTAGGGTTTCAGTTTTCAAATGCTGTACTCAGTAGCGCTCTACCTGAGCATTGTCTTTGCAGAGAGGTTTAAAACCTATTTTTATTAGTTGGAACTTTTTCAGCCTTTTATACCTGTGGCCTTCTCCTTTGTTGCTGGAGACAAACGTTTGGTAGTGAGAGTGGTGGTGTGCAGCTCCTTCATCTCAACCAACACGAGGTGTGCTGCCTTCAGCAGGCCTCTGCCTTCAAGGATGGGTTTGATTTATGACTTTGATTGCAGGTTTGCTGTTTGCTGATTTGGATGTTTTCATTTGTTCACAAAAAAAAGTTTATTTGATCTTTTTGTATCTCAGAAGTGTTCTCAAACTTTCAGGTTGTAATGCAGGATTTTGTCATTTTCTTCTCTATTTGCAATTTAGACAAGCCATGTAAATAGAAATTTAAATTCTTCTAGCTGAAAGTATTTATACAAGTCTTCTGTTCACCTGATGCTCTTGAGTATAGCTTATGGTGAACACTATTTTGTCTCCCTTCTTCTTCCTCTTCTTACAGACAAGTTCCTCTTTGCTTGCCTTTTTTTTTTNGGAACTGTTCATAATGGATAATGGTTTGTGTTTTCAGGAATGCTTTAACATATTTTTTTTGCCATGGAAATCAATGCAAACTCGCAGGTACTCTTCTGAAAACCATATGAACTAGACAAATAGCTTTTAAAAAGTGTGTGTTTAGGTGCTTTTCTCTTTTCTGTTTTTGTAGTTGACAGATTCCCTGAAGCGCCTGAAGGACAGTAGCCTTTCCTCTGCGGGATCATCTGTCACCCCAAACAGCAGCACGCCCTTTTCCCACGACACAGCCTATTCCAGCTGTCGGCAGGACACCCCCAACTCGTACAGCCAGTTCACCCCCCAGTCCCAAGGAACACCTCACACCCCGCGGTTAGGGACGCCGTTTTCCCAGGACTCCACGTATTCCAGCCGTCAGACAACGCCGGTGTACCACTTTGGGCAGGACAGTGGGTACAAACACAGGAGACACGAAACAAAATTTACGGATGCCTACAACCGCCGACCGGGACATCACTATGTCCATAATTCGTCTGGTGTTTTCCGAGGGACAGAGCATCAGTTCAGTGCGTTCAAATCCCATCAGCAGGAGCCGGTTCAGTTCTCTCACACTCCTCCCCTGAGCCACTCGAGTTCTTCGAGTTACAAGTCTGCCTTCTCTCCCTACCAAGCGCCAGCTGTGTTCCCCCAGTCTGAGGAGCAGCCGTTTCCCCAGACTTCCAGGGAAGCGGAGTACCGGAGACCTGCGCCGCCTCCCACCGAGATGGTCGTAGAAAGCAGCGCTGCTGCCAACGTTGATTTTGCTCCGGTGAAGGAGAAACCGGAGGAACCTCCACCCTTGCCAGATTCGAACTCTGCTCCTGAGCCGAGCACAGCATCCTTCTCTCAGACCCCCGAGAGGAGCGAGACCCCCGGCACCCCCACCATGGAGTCTGAAATGCAGCATAACAGTTTAGACTCAAGGATTGAGATGCTCTTAAAAGAGCAGAGAACAAAGTTACCCTTTCTTAACGAGCACGACTCGGATAACGAGGTCCGAATGGAAGGTAGCCCTATCTCCTCCTCCTCCTCCCAGCTCTCTCCCATCCCAATGTACGGTTCGAACTCTCAGCCCGGTTACAGAGCTCAGACGCCTTCCTCGCGCCCTTCCAGCACGGGCCTGGAGGACATCAGCCCCACGCCGTTACCTGACTCTGATGATGATGAGCCCATCCCTGGGACAGCTTCTCTGGGTCAGAATTCCAGGGGGACGTCAGAGGCTGGCATGACCCCCATCGATCAGCTGAACAGGACCTCCAAAGTCGAGACCTCGGAGGCTAAAGAGATGGTGCCTGGTGACCAGACTCCAACGTCAGAAAAAATGGACGAGGTAAGTGAGCTGGAACTGAGATACGGCGCTTCAGACTTGGGCAGGGAGCTGCTCTTTTTTCAGTGTCGTTCAGAGCGTGGGGTTTCTGGTGGCGTTTTCTTTGATTCAGAGCAGCTGGGAATGAGCTAGATGTGACATAAAGTGAAGGTCTTAACTTGCCAGTCTCCAGGTTTCTTTGTTTATAATAGCAGCCTGCTGCAATTCATAGTTTCGGCAGAACAAGCCATGGAAGTTTGGCCTCTGCTCATGCTGTGAGTGTCCTGAGCACTTAAGCCACTGGAGCAGTTATTTGAGCACTTTTTGCCGTTGCTTTGGTCCCTGAGTGTGGGTGTGTGTGTATGCACACACTTGCTTAACGGGGCTTTCATGTTATGCTGAAGTATTGAATGTATACTTTGTTTGATAGCTCTCCAGCTATTTATGCCATCTGGTTTGAACAGAGACAGTTGCTGGGTTTTAATACTCCCTTCGCTCAGTTCAGGGGGAGGTAGCTGGCTCGTGGGGGATGTGCTCCACTGAGTCTTCCAATAATAGAGCAGAGCTTGCTGCCTCTGCTGGGGCATTTGTGGCTGAAGGGACAGCCAGAGCTTAACGGTGTGGAATGGTGCCAGCAGACAGAAGTTACGTTGTGTGGCATATCTGTTTGGGACCTCTGTTGCAACAAATGTGAGCATGGCTGCAGTGGATGTGTCAGTCCTATTCAGCTGTGTCAAGAAATGGTCAAAACAGAGATCTTTGCAAATACCAGACCTTTTTTTCCCCAGCGTTTATAGTAGAAATTCAAGCAAATGAAACGCTGTGCCTGGTGTGCAAGACCTCTTCCATCCGGTCAGGCTGGTCTTGTGTAAGTGTCCTGAGCGTGAGAGATCATTTACTCATGAAAGGTTCTGGTGTTCAGCTGGCACAGCAGATTTCTCTCCAGTGGTCTCTGCAGTTGTGAGGTTTTCAGTCCAGAAGCAGCTGTGTTTCAGGGCAGGGGGAGCTGCCCCTGGGGGTACAGCCTTTGCAGGGTGTTAATCTGGAGGAAAGGTGTTGCAGCCATAACATAGTGCCTGTCTTAGTGTTACATAGGAAAAAATGTAACAGTACTGGATGCTTTGTTTCTTTCTATGTGCCTTTGCAAACCTGCTTGTCCTTGCATTGCCATTTGGTCTTTGGAACAGGTCAGTTGCTGGAGGTCTCATTCTTGATCCTGGCTGGCCCAGGCTGCCCCCTGGGAGGCTGGTGGAACCTGGTGGTGTGTTAATTAGCAATGAGGTTGTGATTCCTTAAGCTTGGTCTGGCAGGCTTAAGAGAGGATACTCTAATTTGCTAAAAAAAACAAGAAAATGAGGAAGGCATCCCTCCTCTCCTTGCTGTTCTGGGCATGTGTCTGCTGTGCTTACTCTTGTGCAACAGAGCTGCAGCCAATTATGAGCACGTTCAGGAAGGTGGACGAATGCCAGCGTGGTATGTGGGGTCAGGAGCTCCAGGGCTGCGATCAGCGTGGGAGCACGGGCCGTGGTTTTATGTCTGCAGGTTGCGACGCGGGGCAGCAGCGTGCCAGCAGTGGAGCCCCTGTTAGGTCTTTGTCTCCCCGTAATGAGATGCTGGTGTCAGGAGTTCACGTCGGTGGCTCCATGATACAAAAGGGTATAAACGCCTCGGTCCTCAGCAGAAGTCAGAATGTTGGTAGTGTCTCCAGGCAGGTCTTGCTGCCCTGGTTGTCTCTTCCCCACCCCGAATAAAGTTTGCTGTTTGTTGTCAGAGCTGTTTGTTCAACCCTGCTCTTGGTTACAAATCACGCGAAGCCATTCCGGCGTGTTTGAAAAGTTGCCTGTGCCTTTCGTCGCTCCGTCTGATGCGCAGAAACGATCTCCATGTGTTTTTGCTTCCTTCCCCCGCCCTTCTCCCTCCCAAGTTTTTCGCTTTAGAAAAAGGCTCTCCTGGCTTCCCTCTCGTTGGCCAAGGAGCAGAGCTGAGCAGTGACTTAGTAACATGGGCTGAAATCTGAGCTCCAGCTTTTCAACTGAGCTGGAGAGGGGCATTGGGGCTGGCTGAGGGCTGGAAGCCGAACCTCCGGCTGCAGCCCGTTGTGATAGCACCGTGCAGCTCCCAGGGCTTCAGACTCCTCCACACAGCAGAGGGAGGACACGGCCAAACGTTTCTAGTGGCGTGGGGAGCCGAGTGGAGATGATACGTGAGCATGGGGAGGGCTCATGTAGCGTCATAAGGAAGCAATAAAAGACAGAGTTTGAACTTCTTTGCTTCATATTTGGCTTTCCCCAAGGGTCTGAGCAGCCCCTGGGCTCCGGATGGGAACTCTGCAGGACTCGCAGGGACGACAGCGAGGTCGTGGGGGAGTTTTTGCCTGAGACAATAGCAGCTTTTGAGGAATGCACCCCTGCTTCCCACCAAAAGAAGCAGGATTTTTGTCAATGAGAAATGTTTTTCCTGTAGGTGAAGCACTGTCAAATTGCCAGGCAGGTTAACCACCCCACACTTGCCCTGAGCGGACAGTACTGCTGAGGCTGGTGATCGTGCTGATGTGTCCCGCCAGAGCCCGGCGTTGGGTTTCCAGATGTGGTACGATGCTGCTAAGCCCGAGTTTGGCTGCAGGAGGGGAGTGTCCAGGGGACAGGTGCTGGGGGGTGGGACAGGGCAGGGTGCAGGCAGTGTGAGGACAGGGCAGAGAAGGGCTCCCTGCCCAGGCTGCACAACCTGCCAGCCAGCACAGCAAGCAGAGAGGGGTTTTCAAGAAACCAGAAGATGGTAAGGAAAGAAAACAGCTGAGCTATGTGGTTATTTTAGTAAAAATATGCAAACTTTCCTTCCTATGTTCCTGAAAGATAACAAGGAAAGAACTGCAATGATTTCTTTTTCATAGGATCTTTCTGTGCTGTTTCAGAAGTGCAAAGGTTAAGTACGTACCATTTCATGCTTTGACATCCCATTGAGCCCGGTCGTGTTTTTGCTTGGCTCGCAGAGGAAGGGGCCCTGCCTGTGCTCCAGGGAGGGCAGCAGGATTCTGCCTTGTCACTTTGCTGTGTGTTGATGATGCCTTTCGTGTTTCAGCTTATGAACATGTTCTGGTGTGCGTAGCCCATGTGTAACAGGAAGGCTGTGTGACTGACAGCGGTATTCTGCCAGATTTACGAGTACGGAAATGCTTTCTAATCAAGAATCAACAGGCTCGTGTCTTCCTGGTAGCTGGGCTGAGCACCCGGTTACCTTGATGGGAGGAGTGCCAAAAGTGATCCTAACAAGAAAGATACTGAGAAGTGAATGAGGTGTGAGCAGTCCTGCTGTGAATTTTATGCAGTGCTGGAAGCTGCACAGTGCACAGCCCTAGGGATGTCCGACAGCCACCGTCACTTGGGCTCTGCACTGGGCTGTTGTCATTTGCTTAATGCTTCATTCAGGTTGGATATTAGGAAAAAAGTTGTTCTCAGAAAGAGTGGTCAGGCATTGAACAGGCTGCTGGGGGAGGTGGTGGGGTCACTGTGCCTGGAGGTGTTCCAGCACCGTGGAGATGTGGCATCAAGGGACGTGGCTCAGTGGGCATGGTGGGGATGGGTTAATGATTGGACTTGGTGATCTGAGAGGTCTTTTCCAACCTTAACGATTCTATGATAGTGCCACGCTGGGTGCTGAGGTGCCTCTTACATCTGACAGCTGTGAGGAGCGGGTGGGTCGGGCTCAGCCCCACTGCAGGCTCTGCCAAGCCCTGAACTGTTACATCTGGGCCGAATTTGCACTTTGTATCCAAGTATCTTTGGGTGCTTGTGGCCAGAGCTGGAAGAAATCTATGTTGAAGTGTCACATTGTTTCTCCAGAGCCCCCAAGATGCTACATGGTGTCCTGAGCTATGTCCCCATCCAGACCTGGCTGTGGGTGGTGAATGGTTCCCCTTTTCCACTGAGCTGAGTTCAACCTCTGCTTGTCATGAGCTTGTGGGAGAGAAAGCAATGCCCCAACACATCAGGAGGAGCCATGGGGACCCACAGTGGGAGCTGTGCCCTCAGGATGTGTCCCTGCCAGGTCCCTGCCTGCAGACAGAGCCTCTCTGCTCCCGCTTCGTTTGCGGGACGCATTAAATGGGGCTTCCTAAAGGGGAACCCANAATAAAAGACAGAGTTTGAACTTCTTTGCTTCATATTTGGCTTTCCCCAAGGGTCTGAGCAGCCCCTGGGCTCCGGATGGGAACTCTGCAGGACTCGCAGGGACGACAGCGAGGTCGTGGGGGAGTTTTTGCCTGAGACAATAGCAGCTTTTGAGGAATGCACCCCTGCTTCCCACCAAAAGAAGCAGGATTTTTGTCAATGAGAAATGTTTTTCCTGTAGGTGAAGCGCTGTCAAATTGCCAGGCAGGTTAACCACCCCACACTTGCCCTGAGCGGACAGTACTGCTGAGGCTGGTGATCGTGCTGATGTGTCCCGCCAGAGCCCGGCGTTGGGTTTCCAGATGTGGTACGATGCTGCTAAGCCCGAGTTTGGCTGCAGGAGGGGAGTGTCCAGGGGACAGGTGCTGGGGGGTGGGACAGGGCAGGGTGCAGGCAGTGTGAGGACAGGGCAGAGAAGGGCTCCCTGCCCAGGCTGCACAACCTGCCAGCCAGCACAGCAAGCAGAGAGGGGTTTTCAAGAAACCAGAAGATGGTAAGGAAAGAAAACAGCTGAGCTATGTGGTTATTTTAGTAAAAATGTGCAAACTTTCCTTCCTATGTTCCTGAAAGATAACAAGGAAAGAACTGCAATGATTTCTTTTTCATAGGATCTTTCTGTGCTGTTTCAGAAGTGCAAAGGTTAAGTACGTACCATTTCATGCTTTGACATCCCATTGAGCCCGGTCGTGTTTTTGCTTGGCTCGCAGAGGAAGGGGCCCTGCCTGTGCTCCAGGGAGGGCAGCAGGATTCTGCCTTGTCACTTTGCTGTGTGTTGATGATGCCTTTCGTGTTTCAGCTTATGAACATGTTCTGGTGTGCGTAGCCCATGTGTAACAGGAAGGCTGTGTGACTGACAGCGGTATTCTGCCAGATTTACGAGTACGGAAATGCTTTCTAATCAAGAATCAACAGGCTCGTGTCTTCCTGGTAGCTGGGCTGAGCACCCGGTTACCTTGATGGGAGGAGTGCCAAAAGTGATCCTAACAAGAAAGATACTGAGAAGTGAATGAGGTGTGAGCAGTCCTGCTGTGAATTTTATGCAGTGCTGGAAGCTGCACAGTGCACAGCCCTAGGGATGTCCGACAGCCACCGTCACTTGGGCTCTGCACTGGGCTGTTGTCATTTGCTTAATGCTTCATTCAGGTTGGATATTAGGAAAAAAGTTGTTCTCAGAAAGAGTGGTCAGGCATTGAACAGGCTGCTGGGGGAGGTGGTGGGGTCACTGTGCCTGGAGGTGTTCCAGCACCGTGGAGATGTGGCATCAAGGGACGTGGCTCAGTGGGCATGGTGGGGATGGGTTAATGATTGGACTTGGTGATCTGAGAGGTCTTTTCCAACCTTAACGATTCTATGATAGTGCCACGCTGGGTGCTGAGGTGCCTCTTACACTGAGAGCTGTGAGGAGCGGGTAGGTCGGGCTCAGCCCCACTGCAGGCTCTGCCAAGCCCTGAACTGTTACGTCTGGGCCGAATTTGCACTTTGCATCCAAGTATCTTTGGGTGCTTGTGGCCAGAGCTGGAAGAAATCTATGTTGAAGTGTCACATTGTTTCTCCAGAGCCCCCAAGATGCTACATGGTGTCCTGAGCTATGTCCCCATCCAGACCTGGCTGTGGGTGGTGAATGGTTCCCCTTTTCCACTGAGCTGAGTTCAACCTCTGCTTGTCATGAGCTTGTGGGAGAGAAAGCAATGCCCCAACACATCAGGAGGAGCCATGGGGACCCACAGTGGGAGCTGTGCCCTCAGGATGTGTCCCTGCCAGGTCCCTGCCTGCAGACAGAGCCTCTCTGCTCCCGCTTCGTTTGCGGGACGCATTAAATGGGGCTTCCTAAAGGGGAACCCAAACACACGCTGCCAAGGGACGCTGCCAGGCTGGAGAGTGCAGAAGTGATTTATTCAAGGTAAATGCGCATTAAGGCTGAGAAGGTAGAGTCTTGGAGCCAGGAAATCTGATACCTTGGTTTCCACAGTAACTGTGCAAGAGCCCTTATGCCCATAAGTAGCTGTTATGTATGTATAATATATATGAGTACACCTGGGATCCAATTTACAGCTAGAGTGGGATTCATCATTTCTGGAGGGAGACAGGGGAAGTGGATGCGGCAATGGCTCTCAATGTATTTTTTTTTAATTGAAGAAAGGAGAAGAAGCTGAGAGCTGTGGTGTATGCCCAGTCTCATAAACACTTTTTCAAATTTTCCTGCCTCCTGAGCTCTTGCAAATGCGATCATGCCTAACAGAACCAGTTCCTAATGGAAAGTCAAAAAATAGGTAGATGTTGTGACTGTGAATTTCCAGAAAGGCAGCCAGCCAGTGCCCAGGCGGCAGAGATTCAGGTGACTGCTGGGGTTCTGCATTGGGAATGATCTCAGCCATGCTAAACCTGGGAAATTAAAATGAGAATGAGTGGCTCCAGCTGTGGGCTCAGCTCTGGGGGTATCACAGAATATCAGAGAGAACAGCAGCACACAAATCCCTCAGAAAATGACTACGACCCTGCACTGGATCCTTTTGGGACCTCAGAGATCTGCTCAGTGCTGTGTGTCCTTCCAGAGCTGCTCATGGAAGCCCACAGGCAGGGAGTGCTTCCTCGTGCATCCTGTGCATGTAGCAGAGGCAGCCTGCTGCCCTGCGCGTGTCACATGGAGTGGAGGAGTTGGTTGCTGAGTTGTTTGACTTTCAGCTCTCATGTCCGGCTGCAGGGTGGTCCTGGGGTCCCTGCTCCTGGGAGGCCTGGCCAGCCCCGTTGGGGAGCAGGGAGCAAACAGACCTGCTGGGGCTCTTCTGGGCAGAGCCATGTGGGCTTCACCAGGTGTTCTGGTGATGTGCTCCCTCGCATGAGGGAAAACCTAAACAGGGGAATGTTTGACCCTATGGCTTGGTTGGGTTTTGATGTCCAGCTGCTTCAGGGGAAGGAGGGAACATATCTCTCATTGGTAGCAGGGCCAGAAATGGTGAAATGCTTTGGAGTGTAACTGAAGAATAGAAAGCAGGCTGTGGTTGAGAGCCTGAGTGCTTCTCACCCTCTGGTGCCAGGCCGGGGCTTTGAGGCTTTTACATTTTGCATATCTTATAGAAGTGACACTGCTGTCCCTTTTTTTAAATGACTGTTGCCAGTTATACTCTTGCCACCAACTCACTTCTGTCTTTGTTTTGCCACCGGTGATCTCTGTGCATTTTCAGTTCCTGGTGGACTGGGTCCATGTAATTGAATTGCTTGTGAAGACACAGAGCACTGCTTACTGCGTGTTTCTGTAATCTGTAGCTGTTCTGCTCTGGAAGCTCGACTCCACATTGCAGTGTTTAACCTCAGCACACAGCTGGTGGTGGGGCAGTGCTTGCAGGACTGAGTTCTGCACCTCACAGACAGCCCGAGCCCCCGCTATCTGCTTTTGCTCTCACAGAATTTCTCCTTTTTCCAACACCCAGATCTCAGCTGCGATGGTGCTGCATGTTCAGATGCCATAAACGCGGGCTGTGGAACCTGATGCTGAAGTGACACATTTTCCTTTACAGTTTCTCCACCCCGTTACCATTCTGGTTGCATTTTGCATCTGGTGGCTGTGCAGGGACGAAGGGGAGGTGCTGGATGGCAGCGTGTGTCGCAACACACGCTGACACTGAGAAAACGTGCCCGTGTGTTAGGTAATCAGCCAAAACATTGGGAAAATAATGGCTGGTAGCAGATTGCGCTGGCAGCCAGAACAGCACCAGTTCCTGAGGCTGGTTTTGAAGATGGAGCAGCACTGTTCTATATGTGTGTGTCTGACACACAGCAGCGAGCAGCCGAGCGCTTATTCAAATTTCTGCAGGCTGTTGTTTTTCCTGGAGACCCTAAATAGACACTGCTCATCAGTAGGACATGATTTTGCATATGCACTGATTTGGAGTCCCGTGGCTTTGCTCGCCCCCTTCTATTAATTCCGATTTTCAGTTCAGGGTGAAGACGGAGCAAAACTCAACCCGAAAGCAGCGCGTTCGTTAGCCCTGTGCGTCACCCACGAGGGCTCCCAGGGCCTCAGGTTTTAGTATGAAAATGCAGCGCTTGCTTTTGGAAACACACATTCATCACAAGAAAAAGGATTTCTCACATTTTTTCAGCTCCTAACAGAAAGAAATGGTTTAAAAATACAAATCTTTGAAAATGGTTTTGGTCTGCTTAGCTCTCAAATAAAAGCAGGGGTGGTTTCACACGTCGCCAGCAGTACGGACGGGCTGATGAGGTCAAGGTGCATAGCACTGAGCAAGGTGGCAAAGTGGGGTTTGCAGTTTCTCCCCAGGCTGGGATCTGCTCGCTGCTTGGGGCTCTGCAGGAGCAGCTCGAGCAAAGGAAGTTGTTGGTGGCTTGGGCTCTGGCAATCGCTCCCTGCACGGAGGGCAGCGGCACGGGGAGGAAGCGAAACTGCTCTTTGAGCTCAGCGCTGGCAGCCGTGCCTACAGCTCGGAGGTTTCCTTGCAAAAGGGGCAAAGGGCTATAGGAAAACCTCCAGTTCTCACTCTTTGGGACTCTGGTCTTTTGTCCTAGGTGCTTTCTAGGGGTGTTTGGATTTGCTGGCTGCTCTGTACATGTGTGTTTTGTGGAGTTTGCACTTCTGTGGCACTGATAACCATGTGCTAAGTGGAATTTATTGCACACCTTTGCCCAGCTTAGCCCCGTGTTGCCCAGCAGCTCTCCCCATAGCGGGCAGTGGGCCAAGGAGGGGGGAAAAGGAGCAGCCAGGGCACTTCTGCAGGGTCCGGTCCTTCTCTTTCCTCTCTGCCCACACCTTCCAGCCTGCAAGAGCTGTCCTCACACTCACCACTGTCCAAATTCCCAGCATCAGTACTTGTGATGACTGGGGGGAGTCATCCCCACATATCATGGGAGTGCACAGCTCTGGGGACAGTTTCCCAATCCCAACCCCTGTAGCCAAAAGATGGCATTTCAGTCAGCAGATGTGGCCAGAAGTTTCCGGCGCAGGAAATTGAGGTGATATCTTTGAAGGATGCTGATAAATGTGAGCATCATTATCGTGGTGCTGCTCCAAGCGTTTTGCTATTGTTCAGGAAAAAAATCACTCTGAAAATATGAAAATCCTTAGTACCACATAAAATTATTCAAATTACAGTAAAACATGAAGGGCAATCTACCAGCTGAATACCTTCCATGGAGACACGTGGGAAAGGATGCATTTTGACAAGGGGGGATGCATCTCCCAAATGGTCACAGCAGAGCAGCAGCAGATGGTGGTGTGAACAGGAGGTGCGTGCAGGTCAGCAAGCAGCAGCAGGAGGGTGCTGAGGGTTGGGCTGAGGGGGGAGACCCTGTGCTGGGGGACCCAGGCAGCCTTTGGATGTTATCATGGGGTCCCACAGAGGGGCACAAGGGGCTGTGCTGGTGGGTTTGGGGTTTTTCTTTCCAGGGTCTAGCACTGTGCAGTAGTGCAGCGCCGTTTGGGCTCTGGAAGGGTTTGTGTGGATCTGCTTTTAGTGTCCAAGCAGGAGAAAACCTGAGCTGTAGATAATACCATGCCATTTATTAAAAAAAAACCACCAACAAGACAGGACCATGTGGTCCCTCCAGCGCCTCATTGCCCACATGTTGGGACACCATCCTATGCAGGAGCTGCTGCTGGGCCCATCCGGCACAGCCGTCCATCCCCAGTTCAAACCCATCCGTGCTCTGAGCCTTTGTGGTACCCTGTGGCAATGAGGTTCACAGCTGGATTTTGCTCTAGGGGAAAGGTGTTTCCATGTGGTTTGCTTTAAACCTCCTGCTTGCTAATTAGGGGACAGGTGGGGAAATCAGCATAGCTTACCTCCATGTTTTTTTTTGTATGTTTTATGCCTGAACAAATGGCAGTGGGAATGCAGCCCAGCTGGGGGATGTTTCCACTCCGATAATTCAGAACAGTGGCAGCTACACAATTCATTTTGCATATAGTGGGGATAGTTCAATGGCAAAAGTTTGCTATCTTATAGAAGGCATGGGAAATGTCATGTCCTGCACTAGGATTATTTTTGTGAAGGGATCAGCCAGCAGTTGGCAGCCACGAGGGTTACGTTTCCATCGCCCGGGAGGAGTGGTGTGCTGGAGGAGTTCCTTCTGCAGCAAAGCTCTTCCCTGCTGAGCTGGCTTTGGGGAGGAGAACTTGAGGGTGTTTTGGCTTAGTCGTAGAACGAGGAGGATTTTTAATGTTGTAATGAATATATCACATACCTCAGCTGATGCGCTCTGTTCTGTCCTGTCTGGGTGAACATAGTGAAATCAGTGCAGCAAGAGAAGGAGAAAGCTGTGCAGGAAATAAAGCGGTGAAAAATTCAAGGTGCCTCCAGAGAGATCTGTAAGAGAAGAGGAAATGTTACCAAAAGGGAACTGTTTCTTGATGGCCTCACCCTTACTTTAGAGGAAGGACATCTTTGTGCAGTCTCTTCAGCTGCTTGAAATAGGCTCCTTGGGGTGAAGCATCCCTGCAGCCCAGCTGGGCTGTGGTGCATCTCCTGCACGTTGCTAGGAAGGGTTTGTTGGCCTGTGCTACAGTGCTCAGGAAAGGAGCTCCTCAGGGTGCCAGCCGTTGGTGGTGGTCACTATACGCCCAACCACAGCAGGTCAGGGAGAAGTTGGTCTCATGAGCTTCCTACTGCCCAGGGCTGCTCTCAGGGGGAGTCTGGGGCACTGACAGCACTCTGTGAGGCCCCATCCCAGTGGTTCAGTGCTTTTTGTCAGGCAGTCGGGCTCAGGTGAGCTGGCTGCGTGGCCTCACCTGCAGCACTTCAGCTGGGGGCTTCAGGGAACACAGGTGCCTGCGTTGTCCCACCTTGGGACAGTGGCAGTGGCTATGCCCAGGACTGAAGGCCACAGGTTTTCTTGTTTGGAACCACACCATGCACCACCACAACTGCAGTCAGGATGATAATGATGTTTTAAGACGTTATTAGCAGTATATTCCTTCCTTCATGTTTTCTTCTTCTCAAATCATTTGTCCTGGTGTGGAGGAGAGTAGCACAAAGTCTGTGTCCTCCCAGGCCAGCCATGGAGGGCTCAAGAAATCTCAACAAAAGTGTTCAGGAAAGGGAAAAGTTCAGGTAAGAATTAGGACTTGAACCACTTTCCCTCCTTGTTCTCTGTCTTTTGGAGAATAAAAGCTGTTCTTGTTTGGGAAGGGCTGTTCGGGGCTACCTCCATCAGCTGTAAGGCTCCTGGGCTTTCTTGCAGTTGAGCTCCTGTTTCCCAGGTTGGGGCTGCGCCGTGGAAACTCAGGGCAGGAGGAGCTCAAGCTCCTGGATAGGGGAGGGAGAAGCCAGGCCCATCCTTTGGGATGCTCGTGGAGAAGGAAGGGCAAAAGTGTCTGCACTGCTGTGCAGCAGGGTGCTCACGGCACCTGAGGCGAGCAGAAGAGCATTAAGGGATGATACCTGGGGATGCTCTCACAACAGCTCCTCTTTTTTCTGCTGCCCATTGTCCTTTGGGGCCTCAGTTCCTTGATTTCTGCCCTCCCTGCTGAGGAAAGCCCACGTTGCACAGGCTGCAGTGCGAACATTCACATCTTACAAATGAAACTGCTCTTGTTGCTGATGCTGGAAAGCCAGAGAGCACTGAGCAGAGCGCTGCAAATGCTGCCTGGCAGTGATACATGTGATTTCAGATCCTCCAGGGTATAGTAGTAGTGCGTCAAAGGGGAAAAATATCAAATTGGCCTAGTTCTGCTGATTAGAACGTGTTTAAATACAATATGTCTACAAGCTATTCTTCAATAGGCTGATATCAGCTGCAAGGCTAGACTGTTTTCCAAGCTTATCTGCTTTCTTATCACTATTGGTGGCAAGATGTGGACTGGTGGCTCCGTTTGACCTATGGTTTAATTATGAGTGCTGTCAGGGGACGGCATATGAGCGCCTGCCTGGCACTGAGCTGCAGGGGGTCTGTGTACTCTGTGCACCTTTTTTATGCTTATAGGTGGACTCTGATCTAATGTTGTCAATTCCCTTCGTTATCTCTGATTGTAAAATACCTTCTGCTATCTAGAAATATCGGTGCATTTCTGCACCGCTGTGAAGAACAAAACAGCATTTCAGAATCATTTGGGAAATTAATTCTCTGTATGTTGTGCGATTTCTCCTAAATATATCAGTTTCCTGTGCATCTTTAGATGGTGCTTCAAATTCTAGATCTTGTGTGTGAACAAACCTTAGAATAAAATCTGCTAGTAGCTGGGATGCCAGAAAATGACAGAGGAGCCCATTGCATGCTTGCCACTGCCTTTCTTTTTTGTTGTAGAGGCTTTTTGGTTCCCTGTAGGATTTGGCTGGTTTATTCCTGGATCTGCATCACTGAACCCAGTGTCTGAAAAGGACGATACCTGGGTGAAGGCAGCCTGGCTGCGTGGAAGTCTTTGGGAGAAGCAGGGAACGCTCCTTGACTAATTTATCCGCAGGGGGTATTTTCTTGCCACTCTCCCATCCTTTTATGCATGACTTAGCTTCCCAGCTAGCTGAAGCCTTTGAAGTTAGATTGCAAATAGCTCTTTAGCTGTCCCTCCCCCCCCCCTAGAAATAGGGAAACCAAAACAGCCACTGCTATGGGAAGAGCCAGCCTTGTTGCTTGGTTCCCCAACATAACACCCCTCCTTCTTTTCGTCCTTCCTTTTTCCTGCCTCTTCCTCCCCATAAAGAAACCTTTTTACCTCTTAATAAGATCTACTGAAGACTTGAGGGAAGAGGCCGTGGTTCCATCAGATGGTAAATCCAATTTTAGGGCATTTCATACATGGTGAAAATGACGTGGCTGCCTGGATCAATGCACGTTTACTCTGCCAGGTTGGATCCATTCCCTCAGGCAGAAGGAGACCGGCCAGACAGGCCTGCACCAGCTGCCCCAGCTCCCAGATTTCGGGCTGAGGCTGGCACCCATTGGCTCGTCCCTTTGCTGTGCTTTGAGGCCTGCCTGGTTCTGCAGTCATGTTTGTCTTCTCTCAGAGATCTGGAGGTTTGTGGTCTCACTGTTGGTGAGTGTGGACCCAAAGGATGTCGTTGGCCTTTGCTTTTGCGTCTCTTTGAGATCTCCCTGCTGACACCTGGGAGCCTCCTGTATGCACTGAAAGCCCAGGGACAATGTCTGCCTTCTCTAAGGATCCCTTCTTTGATAGGTATGGAAGCAGCATCACCACAGCATGTCACAGAGCTCACAGTTCTGAGCCTCCTTTCCCTTTCCAAAGGGAGAAGGACCTGAATCAGCCACCCCTTGTCTGGAAGCTGTTGCACTCCAACAAGTAGAGAAGGCAGAAGGCGATTCCCCTGGAGGATGGAGAGGTGCCTCAGGGTGCTGAGCCCCATCTCATGCTCAAGGGTTTGCAGGAAGCCTGGTGGTGCAGCTTCACATGGGGCTGCATGGCATTTCCCTGTGCTTGGGGACCAGCAGGAACTTCTGGGGAATTTTCCTTCTGTGGTTTGAGGCAGACACTTCAAGTTCCCTCTTGGCATTAGAAGAAAAAAAACCATGGCATAGATTAGGCTGGTGTTTACAGTGCTGTTTGTTTACAAGGAGCGCGTGAATATTTTTGTTGCTCGTTTTACCCGTTGAGCAGCCTCGTAGGTGTGAGGAGGTTGGTGTGAGCCCTACAGATGAGTACCAGACCAAAACACGAGCTGAGCCAGGAGAGTGTCTGTGTGCTCAGGTAGGTTACTGTCACCTCTTAGAGCTTGGATTCCCTTTTTCGTGTAGTGAGAGAGAATTTTGCAATTGATAATAAAGAAACCCAAACACCCGAGCAAATTCTCACCTCCTGCAAGAGACCCTTGCTCCATTGCAGCCATTTTGGTGCCTGTTTTTTCCAGGACACAGCGCTGAGTCTGTCACCCTGATGTGTGTTCCATTCTGCTCTACTTTGCTTGCAGCCTTTGCCCAAGAGTCAGATTTGCAAAGTGCTGTCTAAGTGTATGCAATGTAGATATCTTGCTCTTCTGTTCTTGAGACAGAAATGCACATTGCTGAAGGTATTTATAATCACTCATCTGTAATGGGTTAATCTTGTATTATGCCTCTCTGAGCCGGGCACTTCATTATAGTGCAAATACACGTGAATGCTATCTTCATCCCAATTAAAAGCTGCCGCGATCGCACGCTCTGGCAGCAGCAGGAGGACAGGTTTCCCTTTGCTGCCCGAAGGAAGATGAAGGGCATGGCAAATCATCCCAGGAGGAGGCAGCGGGCATCTGCAGCCTCAATCCAAGCTGCATGGGGGTGAGCTGGTACCATGGCATGATGACAGCATGGCTATCAGAGCAGGCATTGGGCACACGTTTGCTCTGCTAGCAAATCACCTCTGGGGGCTCTGCCCTCCTGCTCAGTGCCACCCTCATGTGTGGGGTTGGCAAAGTAAGAAGGATTTGTATTGTAAATATGGTGCTGAGTCTGTCTTGTTCACACCTGACACCCAGAGGTGTGAGTGCTCAGCACAGGGCCGCTGCCCTGTCAGTGTGCCCAGGGGCTGCACTGTGCTCCTTGGTGCTGTGTCAGCGAGGTGTGGGACCTGTGAGCCCTTCCCCAGCACAAAACAGATCAACAGTGAGCAAAGCAGTGCTCCCTGCAGCCCACGCTGTGCTCTGCTGGGTGGGCTTTGGGCCACGCGAAGCGTTTCACTGTGTTAGCAATGTGAGTGGTAGGATTCTCTGGGCTGAGTTTGAATAGGTTTTGTATTATTTTTTTTAAAAAAGAGCATTTTGTTGAATTGTGCCTCTGAAGGAGGAGCTGCAGGTGGCAGGTTTGCATCCTCACGCGTCCCTTTTGTTCTGGACGACGGTGAGAGAAACACAAGTGACAGGTTTGAAGCATCTCTTCTCTCTGATGCTTCCTGCAGGAGGCTGGGGGAGCCGTCTAACACAGCACGTGCTGCTCTCACCCTGGGATCTGCTCTCCCCCTGGGATCACAGTGTGCCACCCCAGGGCCACTCTCCCCCTGTGAGGAGCACAGCATGTGTTGGCCTGGGGCAGCAGGAGGGACCCAGGGTCTGCTCTCAGCTCTGTCAGGATGCTCTGCATGACTCTGTTCAGTTGGGCGCCATGTCCCTGCCTCTCTCTTGCCTTTGGAAGGTCCACCACTCCCCACTTTTTGTTAGGATAGAGGGTGAGGCTTGCTCACTTGTGTTTTTAGATCCCTGAACGGACTTGGTCCAAAACCAAGAGATGACTGTTTGACAGTCAGTAAGGTTACGAAAACTTTTTTCTGTTAGAAGTGCTTCTGATTTTACTTCTAGCTTTATGGAAAAGCTGCTGCTTAACATTTCAAGTGGTAAAAACTGTCAGTATTCATGTGTGTAACTTACAAAGTTTTAGGCTTTAAGGAATGATTTTCCCATTTGGTTTCTGCGAGTGGAAGTTGCTGCAGGCTTACAGGTTCGCTTCATCTTGCAAGCATGGGGTGCCTCACTTCATTAAAGCTAATGACCTTGCATGGTGCTGGATGCCATCGATCCTGCATTTCATTATTTCGATGCACCAGAGCTTGGCCAGGCTACGTCAGAACAGCTGCTGCGTTCAGTGATACAGGTTGCCTACCTCAAATCCAGGTATTTAAATGAAATTAGCTGTGAGCTGACGATATTCAAAATGCATTCTGAATTCTTTTTAAAAGGAAATGAAAGCATGCACAGTTCCTCTGCCCGTAGGAAAGGGACCGAACGGCACTCACGCTGAAGCTCCCAGCCGCTGCCGCAGTGTCAGTGCTCCTCTGGGCCGGGGAGAGAACAGCCTCTGCACATCTGGAGCTGCCAGTTCTGCATGCAAATATTAGGAAGTAGTTTCTTTTTGCTGCAGGTATGAACATTTGCTTGCTAAATGCTGGGTATTGCTCTAAGACCGATACCCTGCATTCAGTGGCTCTCTACCCTGTCACTGTTCAATTTGGTCAGAAGGGAGATCACAGGATGTTCCTTTTGCTTAGCACAGGAGGCTCTGCCTGTGCTGAAACGCGCTGTGCCAGGAGGAAAGGTGGCAGGTAGCATTTTGGGTGAACAACGAATGAGGCCCTTTATAAGCAGTTACGCTGACGTGAGTCTCTCCCAACAAATTTGCATCATTAAAACACCTTTGGAAAAATGTGTCATGCATATAATTAAATACCTGTTTGGCTAACTCTTCATTTAATTAATGCAAAGTGAAGATGGCAGCACAAATTAATTGAGATGGAAATGGCTTTTTTTCTCAGTGGGCTGAAGGGAGGGTTTCTGGAGGCATTGTGCCAGATGCCCTCAGAAACGTGCAGGTGAACTCCAGCACTGATTGACACAGTTTTTTGACAGTGATGGAAATGACACCCTCGTAGCAGTACATATGCTGGGTATCAGCTCACTGTTTTCCCCTGTGGAAGCAAAGAGAGAAAGCAGCTAGCAGGCAGTTTCTTTGGGAGGGTAGCGTAGCTGCTTCTCAGCCCTACCCTGAGAGGTATTTTGTAGCAGCCACAGTAAATCCGAGTTCAGACAGGTGAATGAAAAGAATTTCATGTCACAAAATGTCTTTCTATGTCTCCCCTTGATTTCTCTTCCTGTGCCTTTATCTCTCTCTCAGTTGGTGCTCGTGTTTTTCCCCCTTAGATACAACTTTCCTGTAACTGCTCATTCACTTTAAATATTAATTCCTCTTAACTTTCTTTAAAGACTTCTTGTAGAGGATCTTCTTTTGGTGTGACCTCTTTGCTAACCTTGTGTATTCCTTTTTTTCCCCTTGCCCTTTTGGTCTTTTCTTCCCTGCTGCTAAATCTTTCCATTTTGCTTGGGCTAAAAACTGGAGCACAGATTGTGTTCGCTGTGCAAGCGCAGGTGAGTTGTCAGCCCCACATTGCAGGAAGCAGGGAATCTGTTGTTGCTTCCTGCAGACCCATCTGAGCACCAGAACTTAAAAAATATTTATAAAAAGTAAAAAACATTTAGTCTTTCAGGAGTGCTAGTTGTTGCTTTAGCAGTTCCCGTGTCAGCTCAAGTGAAAATAAAAGCATGTATGAAGGGGGGAAGCTAACGTGCCCTGCTTGACTGCAGGATCGGGGTGTGCAGGAGGGGACCCTGCAGGTGGCTCTGGGTGTCATTGGGGGATTGTGGCTGGGAACTTGAGATGTCCCCATGGCACTGCCTGGTGCTGGAGCTCCTCTGGGGCTTCACAAGGTGACTTTCCTGTGTATCCCCCTGAAGGAGATGAATGCAAACACAAAGTCGGTTTTGTCAGTCTTGGGAAGCCCAAACGTTCCTGGCTTCCCACCCAGCGCTGACTTGTAGTGTCCTCCAGCAGCTGGAGCCAGTGCTTCACAGGCAACTTGTTTACACCTGCCACAGTCATCTTGTTTGCTCTTCCTTTGCCCCTTTCACTGGAGCTCCATTAGCTGCAACTGCAGAATGTTCTTTCATTCCTCGGCATCCTCGGTGCGAGATGTGACTTCGGAACTGAGCAGCTGGGGAAGGGATGCAGGGTGCAAACCCCAGCGCAAGCTCCTGCTTCCAGCCACTCTACAGGGGTAAATGGTGATCTCCTTTGAGCATCTTCAGGGAGCTATAAAAAATTGCAGTTGTTCTTTTTTTGGGGTGACCCATGCAGCGTGTGAGCCAGTGGGTTCATGCTGCAACAGTGGAATGCGGGGAAGCCTGAGTTGAGGGGAGGTGCTAGGCCAGGAGGATTTGCAAATCTGCTGTGGCAAGTGTTGTGCTCAGCCTGCTCTCTGGTGGTAGCTGCTGTAGCAGAGATGACCTTCGATAAAAACGTGAAGTGTTTGGTTTATTGAGGTGGCTGTGGTTGCTCAGCTCTGTACAGCTCACAGCAGTCATCAACTCAGCTGCTCTTGCTTTTGTTCCCTTAACCCTGTGCACAGTTCCTAGATAAAAATTGAGGTCACGGCAGCTTTGGAAAGAGAGCTGCCAGCAAAGCTCCCCTGTGCAGTTTCTCCAGTGTCTGGTGAAGGCTGAGCTTCATTGCTCCTTTCAGATCAGGAGAGCAGACAGTGGGCACTCGCTGGCACAAAGCATGAAAGAAACAAAACATCTAAGGGATCTTTGGTCAAATTTGGCTGAAAACAGCCAACAAGTTCCAAAAACTCCTGCCAGAACTGAGATGCAGAGACGCTTAAGTAGACCACTGACTTGTGGTCTCATTTCCTGGGCTGGCTGCAGCCCGTGGTGTGCAGAAGAGCCTCAGCAGAGGTGCAGCCATCACTGCATCCTGCAGGACCTGGGATGGATTCTCTATTTAGGTGGCAATGCACAAACTGTGCAGCTCTTGTGCAAAACTGTTGGGAGGAAGGAAATGCTTGGTACGTTGTTTGAAGGAGGCAGGCCAATTGTGCTTGTAGGGAGCCTGGAAGAGGTGGTCATGATGAGAGCTTCTGCTTTTCAGCCCTGAGAATAGCTGTGGTGTTTGCTGTTGCTAGAGTGGTGGGTTTGTCATTTTTAGCTGGGGGGGAAAAAAAAATTAAAAGAATGAGAGAAATAGTTATGGAGAACGTAGTGTGGAACCCCATCCTAGTTTTGTCATCCCACTAGTAAAATGCCTGCCCTGTTCGTGTCTCCTAGATAACTGTTGGTGTGTTGAATACATCTTCCAGCAGCGTTGTGTTGCTGTATTTCCTAGCAGGACTTGTTTTTAACAATACCTGAGGAATGTGACAGCCATACTGGTGGCCTCTTGGTACTGGAGACACCTTTGGGGCCAAAGTGCCTGTATGGTGTGCACACAGAGTGAGCACTGGCGGTGGGCTGGGGCTGGCTGGGGGCCTCCAGTCCCCCTCCCTGTAGCAGTGGAGGTGGCACGTCTTCATCATTTTTGCATTTTATGTAACTCAATATCTGCATTTCTTGTGGCTGGTATTTGTTTCCCTTAGACACATGACATACACTTTGTCTTTGAGTTTCAGCATTTATGATTCTGTAAAGTATAAAGGCAATTTAAGTAAATTCAGGTTCTTGATTGAATTCGGTGTGAATTGCTTTGGCTCAGTAGAGACAACTTTTAAAAGCAGCAGCAGTGTCTGCTGTTGTCTTCCCACAATGAGAGGTTAAGAGTTGACAGCAAATGACCCAGAGATAGTAATTTAAAAACATGGAAACTCTTTCTGTGTGTATGGTAAAAACTGAAGAATGAAACCCACAGTGTAATACACCTGTCAGTATTGAATGCAAATAGGAGATAAAGCAACTCGCAGTGAAAGGCACTGGGGTTGTGTGTGTTTCGCCGAGCATGAGAGCAATTCCTCTTCCTGCACAGAAGCTGAGGTTTTCATTCAGTTGGTGCTGATGCTCTTTGAGAAAGCTCTTACCCCTTTGCTTCTTTGGAGAGAAAAGCTGCAATAGGCACCAGCTGCTCAGCAGGCCCTGTCTTTTCAGAGCGCTGCTTGCTTTCCTCCAGTTCCAATTAAAACCTGTGTCCAAACTTAGGCTTTGTTTGAAGCAGCCAGCGCTGTGGTATTTAATGCAAAAGGAATGTGCTCACCTTTCCTCTCTTTTGTTTCAGAGTCAGCATTCTTCAGGGGAAGACATGGAAATCTCCGATGACGAGATGAACCCCGCGCCCATCACCAGTGCAGAGTGTGCCAAAACCATTGTGGTCAACTCCTCGGTCAGCAACGCGGCCGTCATGGCCCCATCAATCCCTCCCATGCCGCCGCCTGGATTCCCTCCTCCTCTTCCTCCTCCTCCACCACCACCTCCGCAGCCGGGCTTCCCGATGCCCCCGCCGCTGCCTCCACCACCTCCACCCACGCACCCTGCTGTCACCGTGCCCCCGCCGCCACTCCCCGCACCCCCCGGGGTCCCTCCGCCTCACATCTTGCCTCCGCTTCCTCCCTTCCATCCCGGCATGTTCCCCGTCATGCAGGTGGATATGATAAGCGTCTTGGGCAACCAGTGGGGCGGCATGCCCATGTCCTTCCAGATGCAAACTCAGATGCTGAGCCGCATGATGCAGGCACAAAACACTTATCAGTATCCGCCTTTCATGGGGGGCAGGATGCAGTTTGTGAACCTTCCGCCCTACCGCCCATTCTCCATGGGAGCAGCTCTTGGTCGTGGGCAGCAGTGGCCGCCGCTGCCCAAGTTTGACCCTTCGGTTCCGCCGCCGGGTTACGAGCCCAAGAAGGAAGATCCCCACAAAGCCACTGTGGATGGAGTCCTCCTGGTCATCGTGAAGGAGCTGAAGGCTATCATGAAAAGGGACCTGAACAGGAAGATGGTTGAAGTGGTAGCGTTTCGGGCATTTGATGACTGGTGGGACAAGAAGGAGCGGCTGGCAAAGGTAGGCTTCCACGCTGCATGTGCTGGGTCCTGGGGAGAACCGCTCACAGTGCCCGTGGGCAAGCAGGAGTTTGGATCTGGATTTAAAAACAAAATTAAACAACAAAAACTAAACCCAAAAATGTTACAGTACCTAGAACGGCAGCAAAAAATAGAGCCACAGAATAGCTGAGGCTGTTACTGCCTGAGGCTGCTGAAATTAAATGGGAGGCACATACGTTTACTCGTCTGCCTCCACGCCTGCCCGCAGGCTGGTCTCCATGCCAAGCAGGGCAGGAGCAGCCTGGGAGCAGCAAACTTCAGCCCACAAATGTCTGGAAGGTGACACTGCTGCTGCAGGCAGCTGCCTCAGGCCAGGTTAGCACTGGGGTGTTAAACCTGGCTTAGTTCCCTGGTGTCACTCCATGTATCCAGGCATTTTGTGCTACTTTGCCATCAGAATAAGTGTGATCCTAGCTCAAGGTATCTTGCTCCCTACTGTGTTGGGGCACCATCCGAGGGGGGCATCAAGCAAACCCTCTCTTTTTCCAGCTGTTTTGGGGGCTGTAATATCCTCATTGAGAAGGGCATCGTTGCTGCCCCAGGCTGTGGGATGGGTGGCCTCTGAGTGTCACCACAGCTCCCACTGCATCTCTGCAGACTTGCTCTGCCAAGGCTGAGCTCCACTGAGTGTTAGCAGTGGGACAGGAACAGTGCATCCTTCAGGCAGAGAAGGGAGAGTCTTCAAAATTAAACTTCAAAATCAAGGGCCTTGCTATTAAACCCCAAAAGCTCAGCCTTTTCCACCTTGTGCATAGTCCCAGGGCTTGAAATTTGAAAAGCTGAGCAGATTTTGTTTAGTAGTCTGGGGAACTTCTCTCCAGGAAGGGGTTTGCAGGGGGAAATGACCCCAAGATCAGGATGCAAACAGGCAAAGGCTCCTTGCGTGGAAGAAGAAGCTGAACTTCAGCTCCAGAAAAGCTGTCAGATTCAACAGGAGTGCTTGGAACCACAGAGCTGTAATTCTGGGTGCCTGTTTTGTGTGACCGGGTCCAGGAGCATCCCCAGTTCTCTGTGCTCCTCCCTCCTCCCCAGCGCTTGTATACGGCAGCAATTAATGCAGAAGCTGAACGCTGGCCAAATACATGAGGGTTAGTTAAGGAAGCAGCTTCGCATGAACTGTTCTGATCCTTTCTCAGCCAATTTCACGCGTACCTCAGCCAGCAGACAGCTCTGTGATTTAATACACAGTGCATTTGACTACCAAAAAAAATGTAATGCTGTAGAAAGACTCAGGCAATCTTCATGGTGACTATTACAATGAGTTATTTTAAAAAAGGAAAGGAAAAAAAAAAAAAGGAAGACAGGACCACAACCCACAGATGCACTTTCTGTTTCATGTGCCAGTTTTCAGAGCAGTACCCTCACCACTGGCTTTGTGAGTTGGTTGTGTGTTAGCTTTCATGCCTGGGATTGCTCCTTGGCTTGCAGAGCAGTCAGTAATGCTGCTGCAGAACAGCTGCTTCCTGACAGTGTGATTTGCTCTGGCTTAGAGCTGGCTGCCTGACGGGCAGCGAGAAGCCCAGTCCTCAGCCCCTGGCTCATGCTTAGAGCTGCCAGCACGTGCTGGCGGTGTGGAGTCGGCCCCTGAGCATCCAGGGGAGTGAGGGGTCCCAAAAGCAGCAGCTGAAATACCCAAGAAATTGCTTTAAACCAGGCTCTGCAATGAAGAAGCAGAAGCAAGTTGAGGCAGGCCTGCAGTGGCTGCTCAGGCTTTTTTGTACCCTGCACTAAGGTTGGATTTACTCCCTCACCTGGAATTTGCAGCCCACGTCGGTTAGCGAAGGCTGTGCCACAGCAGCTTGCCACAGCACGGCTTGTGCTGGAGGTGAGCAGTCTAACTGAACACACAGAAAAACTCTTGTGCTTTCTGTCCAAGAGCTACTGCTGCTTCAGGGCAGTGTCTGGAGAAGCCTCTGCCAGGCTATGCGTCATGCTGCACGTGGAGAAACCACCCAGGTCTGAGCCTCCTTTCTGCTAGGACCAGTCAGCAGCTGTCTGCTTTTGCCAAAGGAGAACAAAACAGGAGTATTCAGCTCAAGTGGTACCTTCCTGTTGCTGGTGTTCTCCTGTCCAAGGGTGAGAGCCTGGGCTCTTTGGTGGCACCTGGAGCTGGGGCTCCACACACTTTGCCATCACTGATTTTTCTAGAGCAGACCAAGGCCTCCAGGCACTGTTTGAGCTGGAAGGTTGTCAGCAAACAAGTATCCCCACAAAACAGGCCCTGCATCCCCATTTCCTCCCTCCTAATGATTTTAATTGAAGCTCCTCATCGAGTACTGTAGTTCTTGCCTGCCTGAGCTGCGGGAAAACACTTCCAAGTGCTGGGTTTGGGCTTGAATGCCTGAGTAAAATGCATCTAAGCAGAGTGCCAGGAATAACCAACCATCCCTGGCTGTGGAGGGCTGTCTCCTGGATTCTCTGCTTAGTATTCCCATTAGTATTGTCCTTTATTAGCAAGAGAGTCAAGCTTACACTTCCTCTTCGGTGATTACACTCCAGCAAATTAGCTCTGTTAGTGTCTGTAAGAGAAAACGACTTTTAGACAATGTTGCACCACTGACTGATGCAAGTGAGCATTACCTCTGGTGCCCTCTGCTCAAGATGAGTGCACTGTGATGCTCACTGCTCTCTGAGGCTGCAAGAGTGTCTACTTTGCTCCCTGACAGCACAATGGCTCCAAATGCAGGATCTCTTGGTGTCCTGTGACAAAGCAATGATCTCAACATTTGTCTTCAGCAGTTTTAGTGCCTTGTGTAGGGAGAATAACTTCTAAACATGCAAAAGAGAGAAGGTTTCTTGAAGATGGAAAGGCATCATTGTCGAGAAGGACTTCTGCACTTTCTCCCTTTCAGGTGGTGTGGCTGTGTGTTGCGTCTCCAGATGCCTTTGCCTTCAGAGAAACTGATGCCTGGGCAAGGGGGAGCATTTCACAAACCCCAACTGTCTAAATGGCTTCTGGAGTTCACTTACTCCCCAGGAAACTTCCCCTCTTTTCATTATTTTTTTCTCTATTGCAGGCATCTCTCACTCCAGTGAAATCTGGAGGAGAACTGGAGGAGAAGCCGAAGCCGAAGGATCGAATCACATCTTGTCTCTTGGAGAACTGGAACAAAGGAGAAGGCCTGGGATACGAGGGAATCGGCTTGGGCATTGGGTTGCGAGGGGCCATCCGCTTGCCATCCTTCAAGGTAAAAACAAAGATCTGTCTTTGTTATACTGACATTCCCTAAAGGAGCATTAGGAGAATAGACCTAGCTAGGTTTGTACCCTAAAGCCCTACAGGCTCTTAGCCCCACGCTGTTCCCTTACAGGATTTCTTCCTGCAGCATCCCTTCTAACTCACCAACGCACTGTAAAAAGCAAGGATGCTCTTACCCTGCCTTAGCCTCATCTACCACTTGTGTGAACTGATGGTGAAGGATCTCTGCTCTGCAAGGGAAACGGGACATTTGCCTGTGTCCTGATTTCAGCTGAGACACTGTTAGGATGCAGTGTTTCAGCATAGTTGTAAAAATATGCTTATGCTAGTAGCGCTTTACACAGTTATTTCTTTGCTTAGAACTCTGTAAGCAGAGCTTATTCAGAGCTGGATTTACCATTCATAATAGGCCTGTAACACTGCTAGATCTCTGGATTTTGAGGCTTGGCTGTTTTGCATAAGTTGGCTGTAATGTCTTGCAGTTTGGCAGCTGAGTCACACCTGAAATTTGATTTAAAATGTTCTTTGCTTCCGTGCGAGCTTATGGGATCCGACTTGCAACTGTAGGGTCACTTACTTTGAAGAACATTGATGTTTCCTGCCAAGAAGTAGAAGCATAAAAAAAGAAAAGTATCTTTTTTAATTATAAGAGTGGTGGTATAGAGAGTTTCCTTGAAATTAAAGTTCTGAATGCAAAGAAGATGCAAGTAAAGAGGTTCTTTAAGATGTCATAGGCTCAGGCTCTTTTTCTGTTCTGCTACTAGTCAGACACATCCATTTGTCAAAAGCTTTCTCTGTCAGATTCAAAGTACCTGATGATGACATGCACCATGCTGCTATGGAAAGTGTTTTGATTCAAACTGAAGGGGTGGAATTTCATTCACAGTAAAATTCTGTTTGCAAGCAAATAAAAGGATCAAGAGCTGGGGAAGTGGCCCTTGATTTCTGGGTGTAAGTCGCCATGGCAAAGTAAAGCAGTAGCAGTTTATTTAAGAAGTTGATTTCTACTGTTTCTAAACTCTTTTAGAAATGCTAATTTTGTCTTTTGTTCAGGTGAAAAGAAAGGAGCCACCTGAAGCTGCCTCAGCAGGAGATCAGAAGAGAATCCGGCCTTCTACTTCTGTTGATGATGAAGATGAAGGTTTGCAAAGCACATTTGTTTGAAATACGAGCAGATGCAAGCCACACACGAGCTGAATTCTTTTAAACTTCACAGCAGTGTGCTCACAGTTACACACAGAGTCAAGGATCTGAGTCAAAGCCCTGCCTCCCACAAAACTCTGATCAGCTGGGAGATGTCTCCTCTGGATTCAGTTATCTTACGATCACTGGCAGGAAATTTCAGAGCTGCATTTTATGAACACGTACCCTGTTTTAGATTTGCTGATGTAGAGCTGGTCACCCAGTAGAGGGAGCTCAAATTAGTTTATGAACTGTATTCCAGAGGCATGCTTGCAACTCACTCTGTATGTTGAGGGAGAAAGCAACTAAGGGACAGTTTGCCCTGCTTTATTTTTTATTTGTTTTAATTCATCTGCCAGAAGAATCTATTTTCAAGTATTAACATTTCTTTTCCTGGAAACAAAGTGTTAGAGCATTCATGTCACTTAGTGCCTCTTTGTTTAGGGAGGCAGTACGGGAAGTTTCCCAGCATGAATCATGTATTCTGCTTTCCTTCTCTGATTCATGGGGAAGCACACTTCCACTGGTGCAATATATCCTTACATTTCTCAGGCCAGCCTCTTCTGCTTTCTATCCTGATCTTCCTGCCTCAAAAATGCATTCTTCTTACGGGTGGCACAGTATGTAGTACTCCTTTCTAAGCAGTGCCCAAGGCAGTGTTGGATAAGACAATCTCTTGGCATGGACTTCTTTGGCTTACCTGTTGTGATTTCCATGGTTCCATGTCTCCAAGCTGCCCTGCCTAGAGCTTGTCAGCTTCGGCATACTTGCATCCTTGGGACTTCCAACACCCTGCACTCAGTCTCACCTTCACTTGCACTGTGAAATTAGTAAGTGCCTGCGAGCCTGGGGACTTTCACATGGACACATTCCTCCAACTTTGATCTTCCCAAAGCAAAGGCTTTCATGATGTGATCAACCCTTTCCCTCTCTTGCAAAGTATTTGATGGCAATTTCCTTCTTGCTTTTGTTCATCAGAGTCGGAGAGGGACAGAGATGCTTCCGATGCAACATCTGACCTGTCGAAGAAGGATGCAGAAGCAGTGGGGCTGCGGCGGCGACCAGCAAGGCCGCTGGAGCTTGACAGCGAAGGGGAGGAGGGGGATGAGACATCAGGGAAAGAGGAAGAGTCCTCCTCAGAGAAAGAAGAGGAGCAAGAGGAAGAAGGAGGTTTGGTGAAAGCAGCACCTGGCAAGGTGCGTTGGTTTGTGGTTGCAGTTTGACATGCTGTCTGTCATTAGAAGGGGTCCTAGTAGCTCCAGATGCAATGTTACCTTCTCTAGAAGGTGAATACTGCTCACAGAGTCTCTCCTTACATAAACTCTGTAGGATTCTCACCCTTCAGGTTCTCTGATCAGCATTTCTGAGTGTCACTGCTGGTTACTGCAGTGACAGCCAGGTCTGCAGGTCAGACGCTGTTTGTTTTACACTATGCTTTCTTGCAAAGGAGGAAGAGGAGGATGAAGATGATGATGAGGATGAAGATGATGATGAGGATGAAGACGATGATGAGGATGAAGAGGATGATGAGGAGACAGGTGTTGAAACAAGTGACAAAGACGAAGAGCAGGACTCTGAGGAGGGTAAGCAATTCCAGGGAAAGCAGCAAGTGTGGGTTTCAAGTCAGGTGAGATCTCCTTTTTGCACTCTGCTTGTAAGCCAATGTTGATTTGTGCACCCCCTTTCACTGAAAGGTGGTTTTATACAAGCTAATTTGTACAGATATACCTAATCACAGTATAACTGTATTAGAGAGGCAGTCTGCCAAGGGACCCATGTGGGCAGAGTTCCAGGCAGTGCTGGCTCTGCTGCTTGTGGAGCTGCCTGTTGTACGGTGATTGTTGTAAGCTTCCAAATACTTGATTTATTAGTCTCTGCACAAATAAACAATCTGTGAGGGGATTCCTTCAAACCCGCGTGCTGCAGTTGATGTTGTTACAGTGTGGGAATGATATTTGTTCCTGTAGTAGGGTCTGATTGTTTAATGAAGTCAGAAAGCAGGACTAATGATGACATGTTCTTCTTGCAGAAGATGTAGCAAGTCCCTCATCTTCCAAGGCTGAAGTTGAATCATCCGATGAAAGCGAGGACTCCTCTGAATTTGAATCAAGTTCTGACTCAGATGATGATGATGATGAGGAAGACGAAGATGAAGAGGAGGAGGAGGAAGAAGAGGTGGCGGAAGATCAAGACAGAGAAGCCATGGTTGCTGAGACAGATCAGGAGCCTGCCAGTCATGAGATTCCTGATGATAAGAGGGAGACCATTTTGGAGCTGTATCCTGTGGAGGACTACATGGACGCAACGGGCTTGGGACTCTCAGAGCCAGCTTTGGTAGAGAAGGATGAAGGGATGGAAGAAATCAAGGCAGAGGAAAGTGATTGTGGTCAAGTCCCAGAGGCATCTATTGCTGCTGAAACGCTGAAACAATTGGTTATGGAAAGAGACCAGGAGACAAAACTTGCACTGTCTCCCATCTGCAGGCCAGGTATAGTCTTGTTTTTGGCTTGGTACTTATCACATTTCCAAGTACAGTATTCTCACAGTATCCAACATGTATGATTTTGTTTCCCGTGTTCTTTCTTCCTCCAGTCTTGGCTCTAGTCTATAAAGGGAAAAAGGTCTGTGCTGAACTGTCTTCCTAGTAAAGATGGTGGTTATTGTATCCAGAATCTTATCCTGGGCCACTTTAGTTAGTGTCCTACAGGAACTGAACAGTTGTCATCATCTGAGCGTGACTGGAAGGTGTGCTGACTGAAGCTCAAGATAGAAAAAAAAGAATGTGTGCTTAATGAGTCACTACTGTTATTGGCTTTAATACCAAATTGGTATTAAATTAAATTGGTATTTAATTATTACCAATTAAATTGGTAAACTGTATGGGGCAGGTGCATGGAGTTTTAGAATTATATTTGGTTCCTGATACTATTACTATTTTAAACTTATTTAAGTGAATGATATCCCCTGGTTTGCTGGAAAAACAAAATTGCCTTAATTCAGTACAGAGCTGAAGAGCTCATGAAGGCTAGAATAGCCCATATAATCCATGAAGAGTAGAGTAAGGGTAGAATGCATAAAGCGTGACAAAATCTGCAGCAGAAAGGGGGGGATACACTTGTTAAATCCTGAAGCCAACAGAGAAAGCATATCTAATGTAGTGAGCCTTAAGCAGGATGAGTGTCTGAGGGCTGCTGGTGTGGGGCCAGGGCAGTGTTTTGCCACCTGGAAATCTGGTCCTTGCCCAAGATATCATTCCCTGGCTATCATAAAATTGAAAAACTTAAAGGCAAAATGTCAAACCAGTTGGGCAAAGAAGAACCTGTTTTGCACAGCTTCTGTCCTAGAATGGGTTGGTGTCCAGAAAGGACAAAAATGTGGGGAGAGCTGCATTTGGGGCACCTTGACATGTGCAGTGAGCCTTACAGGTAAACTGTGGGCACAAACTCCAAGTGCAGCACTCTTCTTGTGCTGCCCAGCCTGGTCATACAGGAGTGACACGGGTCTGACCCTTCTCCAGCGATTCTCTGGTTCATTCAGCACAGATGGATAACACTTCCCCTCCAACTCTCCACGCATTTCCACCTCCTCTTGCTCTCCCATTTGGAAATGTTATTTTGAGCTGCCTAAGAAGGTTCGCTGTTGATTCCTTTTGGCCCTGACTCTGAGGAGGTAAATAAACTCCAGAGAAATGAGCCTGCTGCAGGGAGAGAGCAGCATATAAATTGCCTCATTGATACCATCTGAGTGTCTCCTCATTCATTACAAGGGCTTTCCATTTCCTCCATGTGTTGTTCGAGAGCATTATGCTTCTCCCTTCCCTGCTCTCCTCTTTGGAGAGCTGAGGGTATTTCTGGGCCCTGCAATTAGTTTACCTTCCCACATCAGAAAAGCTGGTTGCTCGGGGCTCTGACACATGTCCTCCAAAGCCCTCGCCCTGCAATCCAGTGATGCTTTTTATGTCTGTGAAAAGGTGGTCAGGGGTTTTAAATGCAGAAAACCTTCATTCTGGCCTGTGTAGTAGCTAATCCTCAAATTAATAGTGTGGTTTTTTTAATGGTCCATTAGGGATGTCTGTGGTAGTGTCTAATTACTCCGTACTCCGTGCCTCCAAAATGTAAAGCATTGGAGTTTTTAAAGCTTCCCAGTGGAATTGAGCTGTTCTGTAATTGCAGCATCTTTAACATGCCTTTACTGGCAAGTGGTGTGTAATCATGTGGTAGCAGCACCCCTGATTTATTTATTTATTTTTCTTCTAGTGGAAGAGCCCGAACCCATTGCCATGCTGGAGCCAGAGGTACAGGAAGGTCCAAAGCCTGAATTGCAAGATGAGGATGGGACACTCTGTCTCTCGACTCCAATGGTAGTCTTTGGAGAACCTCTGCCCAACAAAAGCAGCTTCTTTAGCAAGCCTGATGACAGCACCTTAGGAGCTCCTGTTAAAACAAAGCTGCCTTCTGCAGCGGAGGAGGAGGACCGGCTGCCTCGCACGCCTGGGCGGGAGGTGGTGGTCCATTCAGAGACCGATGTTCTTTTGCTTCCAGCCCACAAGGTGCCATCCTCCACGCTTCCCTTACCATCGACTCCCGGTAAAGAGGAATCTTTAGTCCCTCCAGAAAAGTTCCCTGAACAATTAATGGTGACCAAAACGTCCGTGGAAGAGGAGATTCCTAGGACTCCTGGGCGGGACATTTTGGCCAAGTCTTCACACCCCCTTGCAAAGTCGCAGAGCACGGACACTGTTCCAGCCACGCCAGGAAGCGACGCTCCCCTTACAGGAAGCAGCTTGACCCTCAGTTCCCCTCAAGTCCCAGGGAGCCCCTTTTCCTACCCATCCCAATCTCCTGGCATTAACAGTGGCATTCCTCGGACTCCTGGGAGAGATTTCAATTTCACGCCTACTTTCCCAGAGGCTGGTGCTACCATTCCTTGCCTTCTGTCTGGCAAGAAGCAGTCAGAGGACGAGCTAGATGAGAAACCCTTTAAAGAGCCTCTTGGTGCTTCTCTTATGATCAACATGAACAGTGTTCCTTCCCCTATCCCCTTTGCCAGCCCCACGCAAGCAGATTTCCGCACAGACATGGGCTTGCCACCTAATGAGCCAATACCCATAGCAGCTCTGCCATGCATGCCTGGAGGTGGAAGAATGCCCATCGAGGAGTGCAAGGCAGAAGTAAAATCTGTTTTGCTCTCACCAGAAGCACCCACTGGTGCTTCTATTCTTCCTCCTCCACCACCACCTTCTGTTCTTCCCAAAAGGAGGCCGGGTAGGCCAAGACGGTCCCCACCTTCTGTCCTCTCGTTGGATGTGTACTCGGGCAAAACCATTGAGCCACCTCCCGTCCCCGTGGCCTTGGTGGAAAGTGCTATGAGCAAAGAGCTATTGAGTGCACATCCCGATGCTTTCTACGGACTGAAAGACCCTGAAGCCGTCACCCTGGACTTCAGGAATGACGGCTTCCACGAGAAAATAGCAGCTGAGACAGTTGCAGAGAAACTGCCATTTAAGGAACTGGAGAACCAGTGGAACGAGGACTTCAAGGAAGAAGAAGCTCACGTGAAGCCTAAAAGACAGTGGCGAAGGCAGAAGAAGACACCTGAGGACCTCCCAGTGATTCCTTCCCCAGAGTATTCCCCACCCCGGCCTCAGTTCAGGCCGCGCTCCGAGTTTGAGGAGATGACCATTTTGTATGATATTTGGAACGGAGGCATAGACGAGGAAGATATCAAATTCATGTGTATCACATACGACCGCCTCCTGCAGCAGGACAATGGTATGGACTGGCTCAATGACACCCTGTGGGTATTCCATCCTTATATCCTTTCTCAATGGTGTTCTGCGTTGCACAACACATGGAAGATGGTCACCGAGTAGTAGGACTTGGAATGCAAAAGACAAAGTTAGTTGGTGGAAGAAGCATTTGCTTACTAGAATAGCACTTGTTTATTTCAGCAGGGAATGTTAGAGTTTTATTCCCTGAAGGTGCAATACAGAAATAGTGCAGAAGTGGCTATTCTTGCTGCATTATCCATCCAGGACTGCAGGGAAAGTCTGTGTACCTCTTCTGGAGAGATTTCTGTGCTAGATAGAGAAGCTTCTGTCTTCATTTCAACCAGAAATTTTTTTCAGCTTGCCTGTGCAATTTCTAGTCTGCACATACAGAACTTTAACTCAGGGCTAAAACTTGCTGTAAAAATAATCTCACCATCTGTGTCCAAAATGATGTTAGTGGTGCTAGCAGCTTTAACTTGCTTCCAGCCTGAAATACCAATAACCATAAAAGGATGGTTTGTAAGCAGCACGTCGGGGCAAGCACAGCCCTGGGAGGGTGAGAAAACGTCCCACTCTGCCCTGCAGTGGGGTGCTCTCATTGGGGAGCACGTGCAGCCCTGGTTGGTGCCAGAGGGGCAGGGTTTGGCCCCATCCCCTCCCTCCTGCCCATAATTTTGCTAATGGACAGAACGGGTTGGAATGTTGAATCTTTGGGACAGAAACTGTCTCAACCCGTGGCCCATCCTTTCTGCACCTTGCCTGAGGGATCGCTGTGCTGGGCTCAGCGTGCTGTCCTGAGGGCTTGGGGTGGCTGCTGGGGGTGGGAACAAAAGTGTTCTGCTCCAAGCCCAGAGAAGATGGTGCAGCCAGATGGCCAGGCAGCTGCTGTCTGTGTACACGGTTGCTGCTATGGAGAAATCCTTTTCCAAACAGGTTTCTCTTGACAGCTTAACCTTTTTATATTTAGAACTTTTTTTCTTTATGTTAGTTTCCCAGAGCATGCAGCTAAGAAGGAAAGACCCTACTGGGTTTTCCTGTAGGCACAAGTGACGTTTTTTAATAGAATTGTTATTTCTTGCAGCCCCTCCCAACAACCCTCCTCATTTCCCAAGCTGCAGGTGTCAGCTCCATGTAACCACAGCAGGTTTTGTCTGATAGCAGTTGATAGCTGTGTTGCTCCTTAACTTCTTTCCACCTACCAGCTTTTCTACCCCCAAGAAAAAGAAGCGGGATGATGGGATGCGGGAGCACGTGACGGGCTGCGCACGAAGCGAAGGCTATTACAAAATTGATAAGAAGGACAAACTCAAATACCTCAACAATAGCCGAGCTTTTGCAGAGGAGCCTCCAGCTGACACACAGGTGAGGACAGACCCTCTGCTGACCACCAGGTGTGAATGGGATTTGGCTTTGTATGGCCTCCTGCCTGCTGCTCCCTTCCTTTTGGCAAGGAGGGAGGTGAAGCCCTTGCTACACCTGTGTCAAGTTGGCCCTTTGGGTGGTGGTGGTGTTTGAAGTGGAGTGTTTCAGGAGGCCACGTGTTCTGTGATAATGTATTGTGGCCCAAGGGATTGCTTATGGAGAGGCTGCAGGGTGCTTTGTCCTTTGGGTCAACTTTGATCACCCTTTTGTTCTCAGGGGATGAGCATCCCTGCCCAACCTCACGCTTCCACCCGGGCTGGCTCCGAGCGGCGGTCAGAGCAACGCAGGCTCCTCTCCTCCTTCACTGGTAGCTGCGACAGCGACTTGCTCAAATTCAACCAGCTCAAGGTAGGTTCCTGCAGGCTGGCTGTGTTGGGCAGGGGCTGGCTGGGTGTGGGCTGAGACCAGAGCAGGACAGCCAGGGATCTCAGTGCTGGGCACCTCTGGGGACATCAGAGGACTGAGTGGGGCCCAGAAGTGAGGTGGTGCTTTGCTTTTGGTGGATGTCTCTGTACAGGGCAGGTAAGAGGTGCTTGGGCTCTGCAGCTCCGCTGTCGTAGCAGCTCCAGCGAGCAGAAGAGCTGCTCTTGGTGCATCACCCAACATAGATGGTTACCTCTCTGGGGTACCCAGCGCTTCTGTGCTTCCATGTAACCCAACCTGAAGAAAGAGCTGTGATCTAGTTCACCTAAAAAAATAAGAATGGAGCAATTGCAGGGGAAAGTCTGGTGTGCTCCCTTGTGAGGAGCAGAGACATGAGCTGGTTGTTAAATGGCTTTAAATAACTGCATGAGCTTATTAAGGCATTGGCAGAACCATCAAAGCTGTGCAGAACT
The DNA here is from genome assembly GCA_013396635.1 of Penelope pileata. Lineage (NCBI taxonomy): Eukaryota > Metazoa > Chordata > Aves > Galliformes > Cracidae > Penelope > Penelope pileata. Next base: position 2,544,159 of record WBMW01002207.1, read on the forward strand.
GAGACCCCCAAGAGGTTTGCTCTTCTGAGCAGCACATGGTCAGTGGTATAAACCCAAGTACTCCAACTCTGTGGGACATCCTTTCTCTCTCCATGCTGTGACTAATTCAGGATTGGGATTCTGGGTTCTTTTCTTCATGCAGTTCCGGAAGAAAAAGCTAAAATTCTGCAAGAGCCACATTCACGACTGGGGCCTTTTTGCCATGGAGCCCATCGCAGCTGATGAGATGGTGATTGAGTATGTGGGTCAGAACATCAGGCAGGTAAGCTGGAATGCGTGTGAAATCTGAGCAAAACCCAGCCCTGGAAGAAGTGATTGAGTACGACAGCTGGGCTGGCATCCCTGCTGTGAGGTGTCAGCTACGTGAGCTAGGCAGAGGTTGACATGTGGTTTAGTGGAACAGGGGTGGGATTTTCAGCACCCACAGGAATTAAGCGATCAAATCCTTAGGAAGTGAGCTCTCAAGAAGCCCATCCTGAACTTCTGGGGCTTCAGCTAAGTCTGTGTTCTCTCAGGGTGTTTGGGATCACACATCTTGAGCAGCACAAGCACAGCTGACGTGAGCCTTGTGTAGATTCTGCTCACAGCTCGTTCCTGCATCATGTTCTAATGCCACATGTGGGGTTCCTGCAGGTCATCGCTGACATGCGTGAGAAGCGATACGAGGATGAAGGCATCGGGAGCAGTTACATGTTCAGAGTTGACCACGACACAATCATTGATGCCACGAAGTGTGGAAACTTCGCCAGGTTTATTAATCACAGCTGCAATGTAAGTGTTTTGTTCTTTCATACAATTGTACTCTGACATGCAGATAAACCCGTCAGGTCCTCACTAACTGCTCAGAAACACGATGAGAAGCAGCAAGGGCCTGCAGGGTTATGATTAACTTAAGGAGCTACAGCAGATCAGAGCTGAGTCTAAACTAGTGTAAGGAAGAGATTTGGAAGAGCTGAGAAATGAAACATGCAGTGAGACAGAGCGCACTCAGAATCTTCCTGATGGACTGTGGGACCCTGACGGATACTGTTGAACCACATTAATAAATATTTCCTTAAAACAATTTTAGCAGTTATTCTGCTGTGGGAACAGTCTCCTTCTAGTGCCCACATGGGAAAACTCCTCTTGCCCTGGCAGGCAGAGAAGCTGCTTTCCCCTGTGCTCTGTGCTGCAGTCATCACTCAAGGACTTTTGGATGTCTGACCACGTTACTGACGTAGCTGAGCTGCTCTTAGCCTGTGACAAACTTGGTGGAACATCGTGCAGGTTCTTGTGCACCGTAAATGACCGCAATGCCTCTGTTTTGGAGGAGCACAAGAAGGGCTGCTCTGATTTCTGGCTTCATGCCTCCAGCTCTCAGCTTCCCACAGGGTCCCCTGGGCCCAGGCTCTGGGAGCGTGGCTGAGGCTGTCTGGGAAAGTGCCAGCCCTGCTCTATTTTAGTTTGGAATAATTGCGTGGAGGCTGGGAAGTCGTGGCCATCAGGAACCTAAATCGTTGCCTGTTCTGTCACCCTTGCAGCCAAATTGTTACGCTAAAGTGATCACAGTGGAGTCTCAAAAGAAGATTGTCATCTACTCCAAACAGCACATCAATGTGAATGAGGAAATTACTTATGACTACAAGTTTCCAATTGAGGATGTAAAAATCCCATGTCTGTGTGGCTCTGAGAACTGCAGGGGAACCCTGAACTGAACTCGAGGTTTCTCGTCACATTTGCACCTTCGGCCATGTCAAAACTGTGGTAACCAGGTGTGGTTGCACTTTGCCAAAAAAATCAAACGAAAAAAGAAAAAAAAAAAAAAAAGAAAGGAAAAAAGAGGAAAAAAAAAAAAAAAAAAAGGAAAAAAAAGAAAAAAAAAAGAGGAAAAAAAAGAAGAAAAAAAATAAAAAGAAAAAAAAATTAATAAAAGAGGAAAAAAGAGAAGAGGAAAACCAAGCAAGTTTCGCACTTCTGCCAGGATCACGAATGAAAGAAAAAGCGCACACGCTTACGAGGACTGTTCATGTTTCAGGTGCTCTTTCCTTTTCAGATCCAACACGCACACAAAAAGGTGACTACCATTTTGTGGCATGGTCTATCCAAACACTAGCTTCTCTCTGTTCAGTCCCTACATTAATGCTCCGTAATGGGATAATGGTACCTTTTTTTTTTTTTAATTGTTGTTATAAACCTTCATCTTTTCATAAATGCTGCTACCTTTTTCTCATCAGTTTTGTTGGTTGAAAAAAGACATTCAACGTTTAAATGTGAAGCAGAGACTGAAAATGCCATATAGGGTTTGTTGGGAGCTTGATTGGCTGAAAATTGCACAGATTTCTCAGAGTAAGCTGTAAATAAATGTAAGGTTGATGTTACAGAGCAAGCCAGAGGCTTGAGGGTGTGTGAATGAGCATGTGTGTGTGCTTGGGTGTGTGTGTGTATAGAGATGTCCGCAGTGAGACTGCAGGTGACCTGTCCTGCCTTTCGTTGGGGTGAGCCTGGCCAAGTCCCCAGAGCCAGACACCCCGGGGATATCAGGTCAACCACGGCCTGAGCTCAGCGCCTTGGCTCATGGCTGCTGGCCACATGCCATGCTGGTATTTTGGGGGATCAAAGCCTCAGCACCCATGTGAGACAGAGTGGGCACCGCAGTCATCGCTAACAGTCAGCTGTGTAATCCCAGAGCTGTGGCACCACGCCTGGCCTTTGGGATGCCCATTTCTTGTAGATTGGTTTGTCTCATCTTCAAAAAAAAACAAAAAAAAACCCTGAAATGGAGTAGGAAATAAGCCTCAGTTATGCTGTAGAAATCTTACCCTCCTTTTAAGCATACACTACGCCCCATGTTTGTAATAGAATTTTCTCCCTGTTGATGGGAAACGATGTGTTCTTCGTGCGGATTTTCCTCGATGTTGTCTGCATTTTCCTGCCCTCCCAGCGTTCTGCAGGGACTGTCTGCCCCGTCCTTGGGTGGGGGAGATCCCTGCTGTGATAGGAGGGAGCCAGACCTCCCCCAGTTACTCAGTAACTCAGTAACCCCGGGTGGTCCCACCCTGCAGTAGGGGCGGAGGTGGGGGGCAGTGCCCCGAGCGCAGGCTGCCCTGTCCTCCCCATCTGCAGCGTGGGAGCGAGTGCAGCCTGGAGCTGAGGAGCTGTATGGAGGAGTGGATCTTCAGTCTGCTTTGTCCTTGTAGGTGTGCTGAGGTGAAGTTCGCAGTTCATCAAGAGGTTCCATTTAAAAATGGGCCCAAACACCAAACAAATGCTTCTTTGGATGTGATCTGGGAATGTCACAGGGCCGTTCAGGTGTGGCTAGGGCCAGTTTTTTCAACTTGCATCGAGTTTCTCCTGCTTTAAACGTAGGGCTCAGTTGTACTAAACCTTGGTCATCGGCTTTTGGGGAATTGCAGTGTAGTTATGAAACGCAAACAGCGTCTGCGTAACTAAGAGCCTCCTCCCCGCAGAACAGATTGCACAGCTGCACTCCCACAGCCTCTTCCAATGGGTGATAATTGCTGTTGGACCACAGCTCCGCGGTCAGAGGTTGCAACCTTGCAAAAGAGTTTCCTGGAAGCTTTTGCCACTGTTGGCTCGGAGCTGCCGGGCCCGTCCCACGGCGCGGGGCTCAGGTGGAGGTGAGGGCAGGGACAGGGCCGGGCCAGCTGCCCCGCTGTGCCCGTCCGGGGGCAGGGGACCGTCCCCAGGCTTGGGCAGTCTGTTGTCTCATCTCTGCTTTAGCTGAGTTTTGCTGTTTCCTACGGTCTTGGTGTTTCCCTGCTCTTTCTAAATCTCTCCAGCACTTGGGTAGCTGTGATCCAGAACCAAGAGGGAGAGGAGCACGAGTTGTCCTGGCACGTGGGTGGTACCACAGCTGTGGCAGGAGCGTGTGGGGATGGGGCCAGCTGCTCTGCTCCTTGTTTCAGAGCGGTTCCCCTGCTGTTGGTGCTCCAGCTGGCATCGCTGCAGCTGGGCCTGTTGCTGTCAGAGCTTTGGGAACGCACCGGAGTTGCGTAGAAGCGAAGCACTGCCTGTGTTCTCAGCCTCCTTCCTCTCAGGCCCACCAACCCCATGTGTTCACGTGGTTTTGTGGGGGCAAACGCTGCCTGCGCCCAGTCCCAAGGAACCCACGGTGTTCCCCAGCGTGGCTGTGTGCCCTGGGCAGGGGCAGGCCGTGGGCTCCGAGGCGAGGCTGCAGCACGGCTGCCTCCACGGCACCGGGAGGGGCGACGAAGGCCTCGAGCTCCAAAGTCACTTGGGTGCTTCTGAAACCACCCATAACCCACGGCTTTGTGGGACCCTGGGGCATCATGTCGCTTCGGAGCTGTGCCCTCGGAGGGGCTGCCCCTGTCCCTCGTGGGTTATGGCCATGGTGGGAAGGCGGCCCCGTGGCGGTGCCTTCTGCCCCCGGGTGCTTTGCTGTGTGCGTGGAGAGGGCTGGGGTGAGAGGAGGAAGCGAGGGGCTGAGTGCTCGTGGTCTGCACGCCTGGAAGCAGCGGAAGGGCTGACCAGAAACGCGCCCGGGACGCTCTTTGCCGTTTACCCAAGTCGTTCTGTTCACTGTCCCCAATTTGTTTTCGCTTCAACTGAACCCTAAAACAAAATAGAGAGAGGCGTTGAGTGTGCTCCCTGCAAAACTGCATCTCACTTCAGTGTCTGCTTGGGGAAGCGACCCCGGGGCTGGGGGCGGCACTCGGCCGTGTCCCCGCTTGAGGTCGGTGCCCGCAGGGCCCCCCCTGCCCCCGGCGCCCGCAGCTATTTCTATTGTATAGAGCAGCTTATTTCTACCAGAAAAACATTTTTAAACTCCAACAAAAGTGATACAGTAGTTTCAGTTCCGGTTTTTGTGACCTTTTTCAGGGATCATTTCAGTGCATTTCTGTATAAAATAAAAATTTAAGGAAAAAAGGATTTTGAAGTACATATATTAAAAAAGAAAAAAGCATCTTCTGTACATAGGCAAACTCCAGAATCTTCTCTTCAAACACTGTTTCTTGTAGAAACACGTTGAAATTTTTTTGCTGATTTCTTTGTACTTCGAGAGCATGTAAATAATTTATTAAAGGTGACTATTGTAATTGGGAGTTCTTTTTAAACAGATCCCAGCTCCGCTCCGTGGCGAGACGGTGGGGAGGAGGAGGGCTGAGATAGAGAGGAGCTGGTGGCATTCACAGCTTGTGTCAAGCTTTGTACAATGTAAATTCTGTATAAATACATTTTTTTTTGTCAAATAAATAGATGGAATTAGAAGCATTAAGAAACTGAAGAGAAAAATTGCCAAGTCGAGGCTTCTTCTTTGCCCCCCCAGTCTGAACCCTAATGTGCAAAATCTATTTATTTCAAGCGAGGAAATGTGTACAGTCTAATAGACAACCTAAAACGTATTTAAGCAAGTTTGCAACTGGATTTTTTTTGTTGTTGTTTCCTTTTGTTTTTATGAGTTTCCTCCTTAATTGCCACTGTAGTATTTGTCCAAGTGAAGAGAAACAGCTGTGGGGGTGGCAGAGGGGCAGCTCCAGCGTGGGCTGGAGCCCCGGCCCCGGGCTCCCTGCTCCCTGACGCCGCTGTTTTAATTCACGGTGTGAACACAACGGGCTTCCTTTAAAAGGGGGCAGGTGAATGGTTTGCAATAAATGAATTATTATTATTTTTTTTAAGTTCCTTTAAAAAACAAACAAACAAACAAAAAAGGATCTCTGCTTTGAAGATTTAGGATTTCTGCTTTTTCTTTTGTTAAGCAAATTTATAAATTTAGGGATGTTTTGTGCATATAGAATCTGTCACCAGTATGTATCTTGTTTTGAAGAAAGTGTTTTTGTTGTGGATGTGTCATGCTGTATATATTTGTTCATATTTTTGTGAATTGAATACTATGTACCATTGTATTATAGTAACTTTTATAAAGCAAACCATAAATATACTGACTTTTCTTACAGAAAAATCACGTTGTGCTTCATGTGTAGCCAGGGCAGCGTTCTGCTCCTGGCCCCGTGCTGGGAACGGGGCGAGCTGGAAATACTCATTGTTAACGTACAGGGAATGACTCCAGGGATTGTCACACTGCTGTGCATGCCCCCAGCACGTGAGCAAGGCGGGTTTATGAACCTACGGCTCCCTTGGCATTAAGGTTCTGTTGCCAGCTCTGTGCTGAGCGAAGCCCCCGTGCACGGCCGGTGCTGGAGCAGCTGCACCGCATGCGGTTGGATGGGATCCCACCTCTCCAGATCCCAGCTTCAGTGTTTTCCACTGTGCTGAGCATCCCAGACCGGCCTGACCTTGCCCATTTTTCTGGCTTCATGTATTATATATATATAATTTCTTTTTTTTCGCATTATGGAAGCAAAACCAACCAAGCGAGGTGCAGCACCACGGTGGATTCCCTGAGACTGGGAAAAAGGGAGACCCAGGACAGAGGAGAATGCAGCAGTGACAGAGGAGGAAAAGGAACTTGTGCTGCTGTGCCTTCTCCTGGCTCAGCTCTCGCTGGCCACAACCAGGATGGGGCAGCTCAGGGGGGTGGTGCTGGCCGGGCTCTACCTGGGGCTGCTGGGTGGGCTCCTGTTAGGTCTTAGGAGCCCAACCTGAGCCAAGGGCTCTCCTCGGGGCTTTGCTCCCACACTGGGGAGTGAAGCAGCAGTGGGTGCTGCAGGGATTTGGAGGGCAGATATGTGACAGTGGGGAGACCCAGGGCCACCAGGCACCCTGAGATGTTCTGCAGCTGTTCTGAGGTCTGCAGGTCCTCTGGGAGCGTTTGAGGTTCATGGAATTGTTGAAGAAGGGACCTTAAAGATCGTGTAATTCCATCCCTGCTGTGGGCTGGGTGCCCCCCAGCTCAGCTGCCCAGGGGCCATCCTCAGTACCTCCAGGGATGGGCACCCACAGCTCTGGGCAGTGCCGGGGCCTCACCTAACTGATTGTGGAGAATTCCCTCCTAACATCTAACCTAAATCTCCCCTCTTTGAGTTTAAAGCCATTCCCCCTTGTCCTATCACTATTTGTCTACGTAAAAAGTCAATCTCCCTCTTCTCTATAAGCTCCCTTCAGGTACTGGAAGGCCACAATGAGGTCTCACTGCAGCCTTCTCTTCTCCAGGCTGAACACACCCAGCTCCCTCAGCCTGGCCTCATAGGAGAGGGGCTCCTTCCTCTGAGCATCACAGGTTGCCTGGGTTTCTCCTTGTCCCAGCACGTGGGCACTGGGATCTGCAGCTATTTGTTAGCGAGGCGGGTTGGGAACTGCTGACACACGGACACTGGGACACACGGACAGCGGTTCCCACCGCTGACCCCGGAGCCCCAGCTCCTCCCCAGTGGCTGCAGGACGGACTCAGCGGGCACTCAGCTGTGACAGATGGGTTTATTGTGGCAGTGGGGAGAGTCCCCATGCAAGGACTGTGACAGCATGCAGAGCGATGCCCTGGGGGCAGCCCGCACCTGCAGCCAGGGCTGGGATGGGGTGAGGCTGGGTCGTGAAGGCACTGGCCACATTCCCTCTCCCATGTGAAGCCTGGGCTGGGCCAGGGTCAGTCCTTGCCCATCGCAGCTTGGCAGCGACGTCCCCGTTGGTCACGCTTAGGTCTGGGCTGTTTACAGAGCACCATCCGGTTCCTGCTTCGTTTGTGATTCAGCTCATTAGGGGCCAGCACCAGGGGCTGCTGCTCTACAAGTGCTTGGTCTCCCCGTTGGGGCTCAGGGCGGTCAGGTTGCCTCGCGCGTCCTGGTCGATTTCAATGGCTTCAAACAGGGACTTGAAGTTCCCGGCGCCGAAGCCCTGCGGGAGGATGGCGTTACCCCACGTTAAGCCATCATGGCTTCGTCACAGCTGTGCAGCGTGGTGGCACCCGGTGCCATGAGATCCCCAGGCTGGCACTCAACGCCAAGGCCACCTCTATCACTTTTAGCTGTGAAGTCCTCCAACCAACCTGGTGGTTGTGCCGCTGGATGACCTCCAGAAAGACCGTGGGTCTGTCTTGCACTGGTTTGGTGAAGATCTGGAGCAAGTATCCGTTCTCATCAAAGTCCACCAGGATCTTCAGTTCCTGGAGACAAACAACAGGAAAACAGCTCCGAGATCCATCAGGGAGCATGGGGATGCCCTCGCATTGCCCTCAGCCTGCCCGACCCACCTCCAGCTTGTCGATGTTCTCCTTCACTTTGATCTTGGCGGATTTCAGCCTCTCCCGCAGCAGCTGGTAGTAGCTGGATGGCACGTCCATGAACTGCATGCCGCGCTGCTTCAGGTTGGTGATCTGCCAGCGGGGAAAGCCGTGGGGGGGCACGTGGGGACAGGAGGCACTGGGACACAGCACAACACTTCCGCATCGCGTTGTCCCAACCATCCCACTCTGTGGACCTGTCCCACCCACTCCCTTTGGGCCCCAGGTGCCTTCCTCAGCCAACAAAGCGTTGGCCACCACACGAGGACCCTAACCCCGACGCTTCACCCACCCGGTGACATGGCCCCTAGGGGGGCTGCCCTGGTGGCACTCACGGCCAAGATGATGTTGGAGGTGTTGAGCGCGATGTGCTGGACCCCGGCCCCTCCGTAGTAGTCGATGTATTCCTACAGGGAAACACGGCGCTGCGTTGGTGGTACGGCAGCAGCAGTGGCTCCGAGGGGCTGCCTCACCGGCCCCGTCCCATCTTCCTCACCCAAGCCCTGTGGTGGTGGTGGTGACACAACTGCTGTGCTCACCTGAATCTGGGATTTCCTCTTGCCGTACGCCGGCTCGTTGATGGGCATCTTGATGGTCTCCTCGTAGTTGGTGACCACGATGGAGCGCAGGGCGCTGAACTCGGTGTGCAGCTGCTTGTCATCCACAGACCAGAAGCGGTGGAAGAGAAGGTTCCTCTGGTACCTGCCCGGCCACAAAGGCCACGTTGGAGCCCACTGCACTAACGAACCTCCGCTCTGGGCTAATTGTCCTCAGCCTGCTCCCAGCCCTCCCCGCTCTCACCAATCTGCCACCGGCACCATCTGGAGGTCGGGCTGGTTCCCCACCACATGGTCCACGAAGCTCAGCTTAGCACTCGGCCTGCGGGGACACGGGGACAGCGCTCAGCCAGGTTTGGGGCAACGACAGCAGCCAGGAGGTGGAACCCATCCCCACCGTGGGGACCCCGCGCTACTCACAGCCTGGGCAGCAGCGGGTCCCTGAAGAGGGGCGCGTGGTACCCGGGCAGGAAGAGCCCTTTGTAGTTGAGCTTCTCCACCAAGGTGTGTGTCGTGTCACCGTACTGCGGCGGGGAGGAAGCGGCTCCGTGCCCACCCTCGTGGTGCATGGACCCCGCTGCGGGTGGGGGGCTCGGCACCCCCGGCACTCACCGTCTGGATGACGGCGAACTTCACCTTCCCGAACTTGTCCTCCTCCACCCAGGGCTCCTTCACCACCACGGCTCCGCGCTCCTTCGCTTTCTGGGCAGGGGGAGAGTGCCCGTCCTGCCACACGCCCCTGGGCCCTCCCCATGCCAACATGGGGGACCCCAACTGGTCCCCAAAATTGCTCCTTTTTCCCCAAAACTCACCGCTCCGAGGCGCCCGCTGCACCTTGCAGGCGCTGCATACCTGCACGATGAAGTCGCAGTCCTCCACTTCGAAGGCCACGTCCTTGACGCCGTCCCCGTGCTTCACCATGTGCTCACCCATCTCTGCCGACGGCCAACGTCAGCGGGGTCACCACACACCGCCCGCCCCCCCGGCCCCAAACCCACCCTCATTCCCAGGGTTGAGCGCCGATGAGAGGACGAAGATGATCTGGGGAGGAAGAAGAGGAGAGGAAGGGTTGGCGATGGGAGCGCCGGGCTGCTCGGTGCGTCCCCGCGCCGCATGCCGCACCTTGTCCTGCTTGACGACGTGCGACACCACCTCCCTGCTGCCGGTCTCCAGCCCGCGGTACGCCAGCTCCTCGAAGCCCAGCTTGGTGCAGTAGTAGGAGGCAGCCTGCGGCACAGCGCGCGCAGGGCACACGCGTGGGTGTGTGTGCGAACGCGCGTGTGCGCGGCGGCACTTTGCGCTCCCAGCACAGCGCGGCGGAGCCTTTCACCCATCTCTGCGTGCAGCAGAGCATGAAATGTTTTTGCTTTTCTTCTGTTTTTGCCCCCACCACCCACCCCCTGCCTTGCGCAAGGGCCCAAGGCCGTGGCCCTGAGCCAGAGCCACTGTCAGCGCGCGGCACGGCTCCACCGCCCCCCGGCAGCCAATGGCCGCGGGGACCGCGCTGCCCCGGCACGGCCACCGCCCCTCGCAGCCCCCTACCTGCTTGGCATTCCCCACCCAGAAGGTGATGGAGTGGAAATGGATGAAGCGGCCTCGCTGGGGCTAAAGGGAAGGGGGAAGGAGTTGGTGCCAGGTGCTGGGTCCTCGCTGCAGAGCGGGGATGAGCAGCGGCTGCAGCCCCACACGTGCAGTTCCTGCAGGTGCAATTCCTGCGGGTGCAATTCCTGCGGGTGCAATTCTTCCCCGTGCAGTTCCTGCAAGCACACCCTCACGATCTCGATGACATCCTGCCCCAAAATATTGATTTTCCGGAGCATTTCCATGCAGGGCCCCACTGCACGCAGGGCCCAGCGTTGGCTCCGGTTGCGTGGAGCAAAGTGGCTGCAAAGCACCACGGCACCAGGCTGGAAGCGAGCCCAGGTCGGGTCTGATACACACGGGTGGGGATTTGGGTTTGAGGTTTGAGTTTGGGGATTGGGATTGGGGTTGGGGTTTGGATTTGGGGTTTGGGTTTGTGATTGGATTTGGGGTTTAGGATTGGGTTTCAGGCTGGGTTTGGGTTTGAGGTTTAGGATTGGGTTTGGGGCTGGGTTTGGCTTTAGGGTTGGGGTTGGGGTTTAGGACTGGGTTTGGGATTGGGGTTTGGGGTTTGACTTTGGGGTTGGGAAGCGAGGAAGGGGTCGGCAGGTGCAGACCAACGCCGCTGCCCTGCCCTCATCAACCTCACGGCGTGAACGACGCAGGCGGCGGCAGAGCCCTCGGCTGCGCTCCGGCACCGCACCGGGACCAGCGCGGGGCGGCCACGGGGCTCCCGGCGCCGGGCAGGGGAAGGGGCGGGGGGGGACGCCGGGCAGGGGCAGGCAGCGGGCAGCGCGCTCACCTTCTCGCCCTTGTCGGTGTAGGTGGTCTGGAAGAGAACCGGGAGAGGCGGTGAGCGGGGCGCGAGGCGAGGCCGAGGGGAAACACAGGGAACGGCCCCCAGAGCCGCGCGGTTTGGGCCCGTTCCCCAGCCCTCACCATGGCGCGTCCCGGGGAGGTGACAGCGGCAGAGGGAGCGCGGCCCCGGGCCCGGGGCTGATATAGGGACGCTCCCCCCCGCTCCTCCCCGCCCCGGGGCACTGACCCCGCGCAGGGGACAGCGGTGGCAGCGGGGTGGGGGGGTGGCACCGTGTCACCGTGTCACCTGCTGCTGCTGCACGGCCCAGGGGCAGCCACGGGGCCGTCACCTCGCGGCGGTGACACTGCGGTGTCACCCACGGAACGGCACTGATGGGTTGGCACCTTGACACCCCACGGCACGGCCACTGCGGTGCTGCGGTGTCACCCAATGGCAGTGCCACCAGTGTGTCACTCTGTGGAATGGCACAGATGTGTCACCCCCAAGCAACGGCACTGCTGTGTCACCCAATGGCAATGCCACTGCTGTGTCACCTACGGCACTGCCACCGCTGTGTCACCTACGGCACTGCCACAACGCTGTGCCCCATGGCAGCACCCCGCCACCCCAGAGCAGGGACAGAGACGCCCGCTCCCCCTTGCAGCGCCCCATGCC